>BMAW01042424.1:52068-213091 GCA_019974015.1 Nephila pilipes | reverse complement strand
GAAATGCAATATTAAATTTTCGGCTATGATGATACTAAAATAAATTTCAAGCAAATAAGAATAATCAAGTTCTCTGCTGTATGAAAATAATAAATACCAAAATGAATATCAAGGATCCTATAAACAGAAGCAGACATCATGTTTGACATAAATATTTCGGTGAAAATTTCTGATTTTTCTGTATTGATCTTAAAATATTAACGCTTTGATTATTTGGCTAATGCACTCCACCGTTGGATGAGAACTGCATTATTCACCACCCCACTTCCATTGTCTGTGAATTTATACGTAAGGTTATCGGTAATGTTTTAATTACTTCTAAGAAGTAACCGAGATATTTGCATATGATTCATATACACAAATAATCGTGTTAGGCTCCAATGTTTAAGTTAAGATATTCATGTTGAGTTGTTTAGTTTCGGAAGCATATGCCGAAATAACCCCTCAGTATGGAGAATATAAAATTCACTGAATTTGCACATAACGACCTTCGAAAGGTCAAGAACTCTGGATGGAGACTATGAATAGAAGTCTTAAAAATTATTTTTTTATACATAAATAAAAATTTATACCTCTTGATAATTACTAAAACTTTACAATACTGTAGGTTACTTTATTCTACGGCTTTCTGAAACCAAACAAATCGAAATGAATATCTTTAATTTGCAACATTATATACATAAGGATATCTTATTATGCAAAATCTTGGTTTTTTTTTTTTTTTTTTTTTTGGGTAATAATTGAAACTCAACGATACCTCGTCCTATATACTTGTGTATTTGGCTTTTTGCTATGATATCTACTGAATAATTCTTTCATTGGAAGCGAATTTGCAAATCTACGAAAACTGTTTAAGAAAGTTATTAAAAGGTGGACCTTCATTAAAAAAAATATTTTGAATTTTTGGATATGTTGTCATGCACCGGGGGTTGGTTTTATTTCATTAAAATTTTTTTTTTCTTCCTTATTAGTTTGATTTTACTGTAGTATTAACTCCGTTATATGCTCGAAAATGAAGACGTATAAAAGTAATTTTTTAACATGTGTTAATGTGTTGTTGTTTTGAGAAAGTAGCTTCAACAAAAATGCGTGGCATAAAATCAAGGATACATTGTGTTAGGTTCAAAAGATCGACATTGTAATTCGTTATGATTATAACAATGACATTTAGTTTGATTAAGGTATATTTACATTACTAAGTTTATTTAATATTTTGTCGTCCCCTTTTATTTTAATATCCAAACAGAATATTATTGTCTACTTTATAATTTTTCTTTTGCTTTTTATATATATTTTAATATTTAATTAAATTATTGATTTCTTTAGCAGAATCGTTTGTTTTTATTCTTTTTCTTGTTAACATTGGCAACATATAAATGTATCAGGAATTTAAAGAGAGTATTTTATTGATTGTAATACTTAATACTTTTTTCAAAAAAAAAAAAAAAAAAAAAAATTCTTATGCAAGTCATAAAAAATAGCTGGTTTTTAAACGAAGTTTCAACTCATAAAAAATTTGAGAGTCCCTGAGTTGGCTGGATCTGCTAAATTCAATTTATTCAAAATAGATGAATCTAAATTTTGTCAAGTTCAGAGCTGCACGAATCATAGTAATCTTATTTCCTGTTTAAATCCCATAGTTTTCGATAAATCATAGTTCGTTCTACCAAACCGAATTGTCCATGGTTAAATTCTTTGTCTCTGATGATATTTTTTAATTGGACATCCCGTGCCAATAGCTAGTCACCAGGACGGGAAGGAGGACTCATACGTCCTTCAACGTGCCGAACAGCGAAGGTGCCATTCTATCTTTTTTAATGTGGCGATTTAGGAATGAGTGATCAAATTGTCAATCAGTCTTTTGACGATAGTTGGATTTTGTACCTCCTTTTCAAGTGTTAAATTCGAATCAAGGATTGTTCCTCCTCCCCTCTATATCTGTACTTGTCAAGGATTTTGTAGGCAGGAAATCGAAAGCGCATGGCGTCCTCATTCTCTGTTATTGTTCAAGTGCGTAAAATATTCCACGCTGCTACTCGAAGATTGCGAAATATTAAAAAGTTGAATTTTCTGGTAAGTCATGAAGTATTACGCTTGAGAAAAAACTTGTCACACACTTATTTAAAAAGTTTAAATTCTTCGGCATGTTTTATAACAACAGGAATGCAGTGCAGTAGTATTTACATTAATTGCCGGAACTTAATTGCCTCTTTTAATTAAATTGTGAATAATTGATTTTATTGGGAACAATACATTTTTTTTTATTGTTGGGAAGATAATAATAATTTATTTTTTTATTGTTTATATATTTTCTATAATTTTTATCAACTATTTGAGGTAGTTGACATATGCGATCTGGGATTTAAATAAGAATAAATATTTGATCTAAATGGGAGATTCATATGCTATTTCGATTGACAATTAAAGTTATTATAATATGTGAGAAAGGATATAATTGTAATAATTCCAACATTAATCTAAATTGTTGATTTGGAATTCATTTTAAATTTCAACAAAGGAAGATTTCTTAGTTCTGAAAAGAGAGGTCAGGAGAAGGATTTAATTGATATTTGCGAAAATTAAGTGTAATTTTATCCGTGAGAACACGATTAGTGTTTTACTTATAAAATATGCAGTAATGTTTTAAATAATCTCTTGTAACAGTTTTTACTCTTTACTTTTTACTTTTTTGCTGGATTCTCGTCTTGCTAGTTTTGTGCAATTTTGTTTACGATGCATCAACTATAAATTACAAATTAGTTGTAATTATTTTACTTCTTTATGATTTGAAAGTTTTTACTTCATGTATTAAAAAAAAATAATGTTTCGTGAGAGAAACACTCTCTTGCCCTCACGTATTAAAAAATAAAATACTATTGAACAAAATCATGCGTTATAGAAATGAAAGTCTTTTTTATGAATTTTAAGACTCCCCCCCCTTTTTTTTTTTCCAGCCCACATAATCGACTCCGATGGTGATAGATAAATTAATAGAAGAGTGTTAATGCATGGAGTGGAGGATCCTCGATAGATTTAGCTTGGAATGAATAATTATAAGAAATGGATCAGCGTTAACATTTTGTGATGCATTTAAAAACGATATTTTTCATAAAAATTAGTTTTAAGATGTACATTTAATTTTATTGTGTTTCGTCCCCGACTTACCTAAATTTAGGATAATGTTGGAAAAAATCATTAAAATGCTTTTAAATTATTAAAAAATGTATGAGAGTTTTCAAACTTTTTTGTGTTAAAGGACGCAATAAAACTTTAAAAACCATTGAAAGTGCGTAGTGTAATAATTATGTTTTAGAATTATAATATATATATTAATGATTTCACTTAAATTCAATTTAATTTTCCAATTATTCCAATTCTTTAAAGCTTCTAGTAAGGAATTCATCTCATTTCCTGATACAAATCCATTTGAGTTTCTAGTTTATGTGATTACGGGCTATAAATTTACATGAATCAAAATATCCCCATGATTTCAAATGTGTAGGGATAAACCCTGATAGACATTTTGTTTGCAGATAAAATACCAAAAAACTCCCTAATATCCCGTGATTTGAAGAAATCTTTGCTTTTAAATTCCGAACAGGGAAAATTTCTTCCTCTTTCGCTTTGGCCACGAAGGCGAAAAGACGCATGTGGCGTCAGTAATTTTCGTGATATAACTATTATGATTATGTACGTCAGTAATTCTCGTGGTATAACTATTTTTGATTAGCTGTGGAAGCAAGTGGACGCACGTCCACCGCATCTCGATGTATCATTTTCTTTCTTTCACTCCTTATTATAACATTATACATCTAAAAAATCTCATTCGCATAGTTGTATCGCTTGATTTGTTGCTTATGGCACTTTTACATATTAAAACAAAGAAATTAATCGTGGAAGGGAGGAATAATCTGCTCCTGTTGCTATAATCAACGAAGATAAGATGATTGAACTGATGAAAAGCACAGAAAAGTTTAATTTTCTGGAATGTTTATTACGTTTCTATATATATATATATATATATATATGTGTGTGTGTGTGTGTGTGAATGTTCTTTAACTGACTGAAAATTTTTCTCCAATTTTTTTTTTGCTTTGAGTGTAGGCAGATAAATTGGTCTAATGGAACAGTTCCCGTAAATGAATATATTTTACTCTATGAAAAGGTTTAGTTTTGTTTATGAGTGGAATTTACAATAAATATATTTTGTGTTAAATGATTAAAATACAACATTTATCGATATTTAATTGGCAGTGGTCGTTTCGCCCTAGCTCCATTTTACTCCAATAATATTCTGAATATTTGTGAAAAGTTCTTTCTTAAATCTATATGTATAATAAGTTTTTCTGTTCAATTATTTGAAGACATTTTTGGAAAAAATATCTTTATGTCAATGAACAAATTTATTGATGATCATAAATAAAGTTCTGTTGCCTTATACATGTAACTTTTTTTCTTAAAAATATTCTGTTGTCACTTTTAATGGAGAAATGGTTACACATAAGAGGGTCGATATCATTTTATTTACAAAAAGAACTCAATTATTTGTGAGTAATTCAATCCATTTGGGTATATCTTTTGAAATAAAATTGTGCTCAAATTTTTCTGGGGTGTTTTTATGTTTTTTTTATTTATGATTTCCCCTCCCCCGGGTGTTTTAAATTTTTTTTTATTTCTTTCGCCTTTATTAATGTAATCTTTTTCAGCGTATGAAGATAGTGATATATTTATAGAATTTGCAATATTTATGTGCAAATTTATGTGTGTGTTGGGGGAGAAGATATAATGTTATACATTCTTATATATTGGGAAAAAATGCGTTAACAAACTTTAAAATTCAACAAAAATAGTGATTAAATTTTATTATTTAGTAAGGACATGTTGTTTTTCGCTCATCCGTTCAGATTTCCTGACTTGGTCTAAAATATACTCTTTTACCTCCGAAATATATTCTTTTACCTCCCATTTTAAAAAGGTTAATTACTATCAAAATTTCTACTTAAAATCTCCATGACTTAAGCATTTATTACATTGTGGGACAGCAAAAAAAGTCACATTTGAGACGCTTTGTTCATTACACACGACTTATCTTTTTAAAAAAAAAATTAGGATTTCTCAATACATATAAGTAAACCGCTTTTATAAACTTTTATCTAAAAAACCCTGTTTTCCCTACAATTCCCCCCCCTTCTATTTTGGCATACACTAACATTCTTTTGATAAAATATGTTACTTTTCTTCTGATCAAATAGTTCAAAAACGAGTTTTAAAAAAAATGTTCAGTTAAAGCGTTTCTCATAGAATTATACTTTCATGTTCTGGAGGCTTAAATCTTAAAGAGAGATGTGATACCCGAAAATAAATATATTTTCTGAACACAATGCCTCTTTTCGATTTATCTAATCTCAACAATAACTAAATATTGCTGGTAAGAAGTCGGTTCTTCTTAGCTCGCGATAAGACAGCGAAATTTATTAAGTGTTTTTTGAAGTGATCCATTATCAATTGGTTTCTGTGTAACTTATCAATTTTTATTTCTCTTTATTTATTATCCAAAGATGTGCATTTATTAAAACATGCTATTATGTTTTAATAAATGCACATTTTTCTCTAGTTATTATGCTATTGATGTTACAAATCAATGATATAAATATCTCAATATCAGTATAATTTCAGAATTACGAGACCTTTTCTTAATACTTACTTTAGTTTATTATTTTATTCATTTAAAAATTCTGTCCACTGAAATGTTTTTAATGTTTTTAAGATATTCGTAGTAACCTAAAATAAACAGCATTTAAGGTAAATATAAGCCTGAATTATTGTACATTATTTGAGGAATTATTGATATTCAGACTCGAATTTTGAGTTACCTTTTATGTTATTTAAATATGTGTATAATATTCTATCAGAACGCTTATTTAAATTTTAAGTAATTTGATATCATTTTTAATAAGGACTTAATTTTTTCTACCAATATACTTATTTTACATTTTTTTTGTTATGTAAACTGCTGTTTGTAGAAAATGCAACACCATGAAGGAATCATCAGAATCAAATGAAATTCGCAGCAAATGTCAATTATAGGATATTATGCAAATTAATAAAGTTTCAGAGCCATCGCGCGTGCGCGGCGCGCGCAGCGCCCTCTGAATTGATGCTGAAAGCGTATAAATAAAGTGCTGTAGCGGGACGTTGAAAAAAGTCTATGATTATTTGTTAGTGGCAAACGTTTAGTGAGACCTGAGTATGCCTCCACGACGGAAGAATAAGAAATTCAAGCAACTTACGGAGTTTGAACGAGGGAGGATAATCGGCCTTCGAGAAGGAGGATTTTCCTATCGCGCAATAGCAGCTCGTATGCAGCGGAACAGTTCCACAGTGATGCGAGTTTGGAAGCAGTGGACCGACGAGCACCGAACAACTCGAAAAACAGGCACTGGACGACAGAAGGTGACGTCAGAGCGCGATGATCGACACCTGCTCCGCATGGCGGTGAATGATCGCACAGCTTCCTCCAGGCAGCTGACAGCACGTTGGTCTACTGCTACAGGTGTACAATTGTCGGCTTCGTCAATTCGTCGTCGTCTGCTGCGCCGTGGATTGCGTGCAAGGGTGCCTTTATACAGTATTCCCCTCACGGCGAATCATCGACGGCTGCGTCGGCAGTGGGCTCTTGAGCACAGAGACAGGCGAGCTGATTGGCACCAAGTTGTCTTTTCAGATGAATCACGCTTCAATTTGTGGACCCATGATGGCCGTGTTCGTGTTAGACGTTATGCCGGTCAACGCTGCCTTCCTGAGTGTATTATTGAACGACATAGTGGTCGAACACCCGGAGTTATGGTCTGGGGTGCGATTTCGTATCATGGACGATCCAATTTGATACGAATTGAGGGTAATCTCAATAGCAACAGGTACGTCCGTGAAGTGCTACAGCCCGAAGTCGTTCCTTTCCTTCAAGGCATCCCTGGAGCTATCTTACAGCAGGATAATGCACGCCCACATGTTGCGCGGACTGTTCGAGACTTCTGTTCAGCACAACGCATGCAACTTCTTCCTTGGCCTGCTTATTCACCGGATATGTCGCCTATTGAGCACGTGTGGGATATGGTTGGTCGGCGTCTCCCTCGTGATCCGCGTCCTGCAGTTTCCAAAGACGAACTTTGGTTGCGCATACAAGCGATATGGAATTCTCTTCCTCAAGCAGATATTCAACATCTGTTTGACTCCATGCCACGTCGTATAGCAGCACTTATTGCAGCGCATGGTGGCTGCACCAAATACTGATTTCGGACGCTTAATTTGTTTCTTTTGTTTTGAAAATTTCATCATTTATTTGTATCAGTACAAGTCGTTTCTGCATTAAATTTCATTTGATTCTGATGATTCTTTCATGGTGTTGCATTTTCTACAAACAGCAGTATATTAATGTAAATAAACGTTAAACTATTGTTGAAGCAAATTGATAAAATTACCGAAGTTGAAGGAGTTATATGTTGAATTTTTGATAAAAATAAAAGAAGATTAAATGAGAAGTTTCTTAATAACACATTTACTTAAAGTGATGTAATGTAGCACTGTGAAAGAAAATTTTTTTCAACGAATTTAAATAATTTTGAAATAACATTACGATTGCAGGGATCTCCAAATCGAAATCGAAAATTCTTAATAAAGATCATTTTTACGCAACTCTTTATTGTTAGTGTCAGTTACTTATTTCCAGTTTTTCTACAATGCAGTACCGAAAACCATTAAGTTCGATAATGATTTTCTTTTTATTTGACAGTTTTTAAGAGATAAAAGAGCAATTTTGTTTAAGACTTAACCGCATGTGTTACTTTCATCAATTTGAACTTATTCTGTTAATTTTTTTTGTCTAGAATCTCCATTTTAACTGCATCCGATTTTTCACTAACTTATCCTTATATATGATAACACTTCGGAAAGTTATAACTCATTGCAGGAGAATCAATAACAAGACATTTAGGATTCTTAATTCATTAAATTGTGTTTGTTTTTACTTAGCGAGTCTACTAAATGGAGCTTTTGCTATCTTTTCTATTATTTTTATCATTTTGTATGTCATGTAACTGAATTTTTGGGGTTATAAATGGAGCACCTAAATATTTGTAGAAGTTATTGTTAATAATAGTCGAAAGCTAAATTATTGGTTGCCTCGATGTTGGAATTCGTCCTTGTCCTATTCTAATGCTCTAATTGTTGGACATCCGATTTTCTCTTTGCAAATAGTAAATTACGTAAATTTTAATTATGAATCTGTTTCTGTGTGCTGTATCTCTCTCTCTCTCTCTCTCTCTCTCCCCAATGCCTATTACTATTCATTCATAGTAATTAATTTTCCCGAATTTTTTTTTTTTTTTTTTTTTTTTTAGCTAAAAGAATTGTACGGGATAAGTCAAAAACCCACACTTAACAGTTTGAAATGAATGTAATTTTGAATGTTTTATAATAGGAAATATCATTATTTATAAATATTGTAAACGTTTTTTAGAAATTTTGTGGACTGGGTATGGGAAACAATGTCTCTTAGAAGAGCACATTCGTAATCCATCACTTTTTTCATAATAGCTTGCAATATCTTTTCAAAAGGTGCAGGGAGTTTAGGGGATTTTGATGACCGATTCCAAGTTCTCGAGAACGGTGTCGAGTCGATGTATCCAGTTTTTAGAAATACTTGCCTCAGTGAAATTGAGATTGACCTGGTGGCAAGTCCATTGGGATTTTTAAAGTTCTTGTAATATCTTTGACAGACCCTGTTGATTAAATGTGTCGCGAAACATTTAATCAACAGTAATCAATATTATAGGTCTCGGGGTAGAGAATTTTTAAATGAAAAATGTCGTATATGTACGTATCCTGTGTGTGCGAACAAGAGAATTTTATTTGCATACTAAAATTGGATAATTTTTATACACTGCTCAATTACGCATTTTTCTATAATTGAAACCCCAAGCTTTAATTTTTAAATGCTTGTAACAACAAAATTTTTTTTAGCAACCCAAGGGGCTATTGCTTTAGTTGGATCAATTTTGACGAACCAAATCACTTTTCAATTTTTTATCGTTTTCTTCAATTTTAATTACATTTAACTTAAATATATTCAATTTGATAATTTATTGTTTGCTTTGATTTCAATGGCATCTAGCTGATATAATATTCAATTTAATAATTTATCATTTGCGTTAATTTTAATGACGCGTAGTGTAAAATATCCAATTTAATAATTTATCGTTTCCTTTAATTTTAATATCGAAAAGGTTTACCATTATCCATTTCTCGATATTTCATAGTTATCTTTAATTTTTATTTTAAATTGAGTAATTTAATTATAATTATAAAAAAAGGGCACCTTGGGTGGCGAAATCTGTTCTTTGCAAAACTTTGTGTAGAACTTTTTTTTTAAAATAATTTTTTACATTTAGCTTAAATATATTCTATTTAATAATTTATCGTTTGCTTTAATTTTATTTACATGTAGCTGATATAATACTCAGTTTAATAAATTAATGTTTGCTTTAATTGTAATTACTTTTAGCTTAAATATATCCAGTTTAATAATTTATCTGTTCATTTAATTTTGATTATATGTAGCTGTTATAATATTCAATTTAAAAAATTAACGTTTGCTTTAGTTTTAATTATATTTAGCTTTAATATATTCAGTTTAATAATTTATCGTTTCATTTAATTTTACTATCGGACAAGTTTACTATTGTTCAATTTCTCGATATTTCATCTTTTGCTTCAACTCTTTTATATTTAATTAAATAATGTAATAATAACTATAAAAAGAGTGCACCTTGTGTGGCTAAATCTTTTCTTTTTGCTTAGAACTTTTTTCATTTTTTTTCTTTTACAAAGCTATTCAGATTTTAATATGTTAAGTGATTTCTCATTCTATATTTTAAGGATGTTTAGAGTATATAATTCAATACAAGGTTTTGTTAAATTTTTTGTTAGTTTTATATTGTATCTCTTTTACCTACATACTGAACCAATGAAAAATTTGCAGGTTGCTTTAAAATGCGGCAACTACTACATTCTTTAGTGCAATTGAAACTTCTGAAACATAAGAGGAGGCTTGTAATCCAGATTAAAGGCATATATTTGGACATCGTTTCAGTAAAATCTACGAATACGACCTCCCCTCTTTCTGAAACTAAGAAATTATAAATTTAAGCAGAGGCTTGAAATAGATAGATGAAAATTTAATCTTCAGTTCTTGAAATCGAATTTGTGTGGAAACTTGATTCAATCAATCTTAGGACACACCTGGAAGGGCTTCAAAACCCTTATTATTCAATGGTTTCTATTCTCCTTGGACTATTTAGCGTTAAATAAAATGTAAGTTAATAAATAAAAATATGGAACTTAAATGGAAAGTAGTAAATTTAAAAAAATCAAATGAAATGAAATAAGAATTCGATTCAAGTATTAATAAACGAAATTGGGGGGGGGGGGATTATAGTAAACAACGTATTTTCAAGCTTGGTGGAAGCATTTAAATTATGTTTGCATGTAAAATAGGTTGATGCGGCTTATTTTTGAAAGGGGCATATTGTTGAACTTTTACGGTTTGCTATTCTATTAAAATAATTACAAGAAAACATAACTGTTCTTTTCCAGCCCTATATATGTTTTAAATGCGAAATGCATATTTCAACAACAAAATTCATTGGAATCATAGTAACTCTGTATTATTATTAGTATTTTGCTATAATATCTAATCAGTTGAAGATAAACTTATCGTATTACGATGAATTTTAAACCATAAAATCAAATAGCAATTTTCTTTAATGAAATAAAATTCAAGATTGCAATCCTTGAGGGGACTAATATGATTGAGTAAAGTGACCTGGATGATATAGTTGTATTGAAATTTTTTGTGTGATTTTTAATTGTATGCTTGATACAAAATTGTAGACGAAGAAGAAAAAGTTTAAAACAATCAAGATACTATGAAACTCGAGAAAAGAATATTTCATCCATCTTTCTTACTTTCAAAATCTTAGTAATTTACGAGAATTTTTCTAACTTCTCTTTTCCCTTCTTTTTTATTTTGTCTTCGCTTTCAACTTTTGTTTAAAGATGGCGTGTTATCTCGAAAACCTTTTTTTTAAAGGAACTCTGAATTTATAACTTAAAATTTTTCTAAAAAACTTCTACATAAATGCAATCTATATGCTAATTTCTTTTCACAGAGAGTGTGAACATTACGAAGTGTCATTTACATTCCTTTTCTTATATCAAGTTTTATTCTCGACATCTTTAACCTTTAGAATTTCAACCCTATTTCAAAATGCTCATGTTTTTTTTTCTTCACTCGACATATTTATGTTGTAATATACTTTTCGGTGTTTAAAAACTAAATATTTGTGTTGTATTTTTGCTCATTTGCAATAACATTATTCTTATTATCGTTATATATTCTTTGTATGTAAATAAATATTATAAGTTTAATTGTAAAAATCAAGAAATATTTGTAATGGGACGTTTTAAACATGCGTGACTGTCTGAAATTAGTTTTGCTCTTTTTTTTTTGTTTGTTTGGCAACAAGGAAATTGTCAAATAAAGTTATGCTGTGTGATAGTATACATCAGAGATAGCCATAATAGGGATCGCGAACCTCGTGTGGTTCATATGCTAATGTAATATGTACCAAGTATGGTAAACTAAAGCTACTCAATGTCCAAAAGTAATTTTTTTTCTCTTGTTAGTAAAGAAACTGAATAATGTTATTGAAAAAACATAAAAAAATATTTTTATGATTCTATCAAACAGTTTTGAAAAAAGTTTCTAAAAATTGGGTGTGCTTGTGGATGCTTTACGTATGTTGTCGTATCTCAGCAGTTTAGCTGATGAAAGTTTAGTTGGTGACTTGTGAGGGAATTAATTAAGGGGGAACCTTGGGGAGGAAAACTCAAAACGGCCCTTTCTATGGTTTTTTTTTTTAATCACTCCTAAAATGTATGCGTAATTACATGATCGAAAAGCACTATTAGGGGTTGATGAAATAGCACAATTTTTTGGGAGAAATTGCAAATCTCGTTGTGTACGATTATTATGGCCTTTGCTAGAGCAATAACACCATGATAGAATAACTGCCTTGGGGAAAAATTCACAAAATGGTGTCATTTGGGGAAAAATAAAGTGTAATATGGAGAAATTTTACAATTTCCTTCTGGCAATGCTAAATAAATTGCTCTTGCAGATATTTCTTTCTAAACTGAGGCTTCGGAAACCCAATATAGCTGGCCACTCCAGGTATATACAATAACTCTTGGACAAGGAATAAATGAATTGATGCGTATTTAATTCTGTTAATAAAATACCTTTAGTTTTTTTAAAATCATTTGCAGTACTATACTTTCATAAAAATCCGAGAACTAAATTGTGTCTTAAAAACAGAACTTGATTCTGTTATTAAAAATTCAACGAAAAATGGTGTGTGGTTCTCTTTGTTAAATGTTTTTATTCCTACTGATGCATCAGTCATCACGAATGGTCTTGGTTATGAAGCCGAGATCGTAAAATTCTGCCGTAAAATTCTGCCTGCTCATTTGAATTTTCGCGAGATCCTCAATCGATTATAACTGGTGCATGCATGTGTTCCATCAGCGGGGTTGTATTTTCTGTGCATATGCCGTTCAGGTGGTGAATATTATCACAGCCATAACATTTCCTCCCCGCTTCGCTGTCATTAGCGCAATTTGTGACGGTCATTTCATCGTTCCATTGCATCGGGGGATATAGAATTGTTGGTCCAAAGACTAAATCGTTATTGACGAATGGTATGCAGTCCATCTGTTCGAAGCAAAAGTTAGTTTTGCTTTCGAAGCAAAGGATTAAATCAGAGTGGGCATTATTCTCTATCCCTTCGAAACAATTGCTGGATGCATTGATTCGCTTGCTGTTTGATGATTTTTTTAAAAAAAAATATTTACAATTTGTTTTATTATGAGGGTGCGTGTGAATGACATACATTTTATCACATCTTTGTCTTGGAATAGTCTATATTGTGCTCTTCTATAACTAAAATGGAGAGTGGGCTTTTATTATGTATTTCAACATTTAATTGCAAATTAATGGTATTTAAACACAGTGTTTGCGGAAATCTGCTCGTTGAGCAATACTTGGTAGTGTCTATCTCAAGGAAGATAATTGCACTTCCGATTTCTATTCCTGGAGTTTAAAAAAAAGAAACTCCTATTATAGCTGTCCAGGAAATTCTTAATAGTTATACATCTATCCAAATGTATTCAAATATTACAGGGCGAATGAAATATTCGCATTTCTATCGTGTATCATAAGTTTATATGTGTATGTTGTTTCTCAATAAATAATATTTTAAGACTTAAGATAGAATTATTAGCTATTCTGTAGTATGATCTTCTGCTATATATTGCCCATCGTCTGTATTATGTCTTTCAGCAAATTCTTTAACGGCAGAGTAATTCGGGTAATTTATAGGAGCTCTATACATTATCAAATTATCCAATAAACTCGTCTCTCAATTTAATGATACCCTGTATGTAATGACCCTTTCTCAACATTCTGGTTGGTGTCTGGAAAGGGAATCGGTAATATTTTACGATATATGCAAGGATCATTACACTTTAAATTACGCGTTACCAGATCCTATTTTCTCATGCGTCTGGAACTACTAAAGCGGTTTTAAATTTCAGGGTTAATTTTTGTTATCTAAGTAAAGTATGGGAAACTGAAAAGTTTTTTGCAATTGGGCAACTTGGATCTTTTAGAATTAAGTAAATTTTTAAGCAAAGAACTTATTCGTGTAAAATTTTTGTTCTTATCTGAATTATGTGCCTTACGAAAACTTTTATCTGTGTGTTAACTGCAATGTAAAAGAAACCTGTCTCTTGCATTGGGTATAACGATATTTAAATCAGCATGTGGCTTCTTCTTTCTGCCATTAAAATGTTGACTTAAGATATTGAGGAAACTGAACGGCATGTTAAATATATATGATAAAGCAATATAGAAACTGTGTTGCGGAATTTATGTTGGTGTTCTAATGACAGGTGTCATAGATTGATTTTGAAAATGAACTACTGTCCATTATTTTTTCAACATTTCGCTTAAGTAAAGTGTGTATTTTTTGTTCTTGTTACTGTTTTATTACCGATCTCGTTCAATATCTTAAATGTTGTACTTAATTTAATTATTTTTTTCACCGAAGTTCATTTGATTATCGTCTAACATTTCATTCATATATTTCCTACTTATAAGAAATGACTGTTGTCAAGTGTGGGTGCATTGTATTTTTTATGATTCAAGTGGTGTTTACCAGTTAATTACTATCAAAATAATTTATAGGTCTTAGATATGAACTAGGCAAGCATTTGTTGTGACCTAATTACCTTATAAGGTGATTTATTTTGGGCATGACAGATACAATTTTTGTTTCTCTTTTTCCCCTAGCAACATCGTATATCGGTTAAAATAGGTGAAAAGAAAGTGGTATCTTATGTTTTGGCAAAGAGTTGATTCGTGTTCTTTGAAATATTTTTAGAAAACAATTGGCGGTATTTCTAACTTATGTTTTGGCTGAGTTACCATGTTTCGTCTTTAACAGATACAATGGATACACTTAAAAAAAATTGAAGTTGTTAACAATAGAAAATTATACACAGTATTTGATGCGTTCGTATTAATTTGCTTTTCCAAATTTATCAGTCTGCGACTTATGAAATTGTATTTCATTTTGAGACAAGAGTTTTGAGACCGCTGAAGTTTTTTCAAGTAATGCGAGAATTCTTTTTTTTTTTTTCGAACTAAAATTAATACACAATTATATTAGAATAAATGCGGTGTATTGTAAGTATTAGTTTATGGCTTAAGATAATTTTTCAGTGCATTACTTTTAGATAATAAAACTCTAGATAAAGTTTTAACTGAAGTGCCAACTTTCTTTGAGAAATAAAAGAGTAAATAGTTTTAAAGTAAGTAGTTGTTCAAGCCATGTGTTACAAATCCTTTAATGATCTCTAGTCTTTTCTGACATTAAATGTTCTAATTTTGTTGAAGGGAATTGAAGAGGATTTTCCTTTTATTTACTAACAGGAGAGTTCTTAGTTGAATGAATTCTCATTACTTAAACGTTTTTCTTACTTTGTTGTATAATTATTTTTTCATAATTGCATTGAATTTAGAATATTACTGGAAAATTTCAGAAATTCTTTGACGAACCGAAAATATAGACAGTGGATTTATAATCCCTGTTTGAAATGGTTCTTTTACTAAGTTCAGCTACGATATAGGATAGAGAATTCTCTCTCTCGATAATTATTATGGCTATGCAATGAACAGATTAGTAATAAAATTGCTGGATTTATGTGAAAACAATTTTCATTTTTTATTTTTTAGAAAATAAATTTTGTGTTAATAGAAAATAGTGGAATTCTTTTTATAGTATCATTTGTTGTATATGTAATAGCACTGTGAATGCTATTTTCTTCTTGCATTTAATTTTTCACTTTTCGCTGGAACACGTTGTGAATGTTTTTTTTTTTTTTTTTTTCTTCTTCTTCCTACCCCTTGTCGAAGGTTGACATTGAGCATCTGGTATGATTCGAACCCTTAATTTGCTTTTCCGGTGAAAATTGTTCGGCTGCTTTGCGCTGCTTTTTGCAACGGGGCCAAATGGGATTCATCTCCCTGTTTGTTTTAGGCGTTTGAACTACTATCGTCGTTGTCGAAGAGAGTCACTGCATACTCCCCCTCCTGTATCATCGTCATGTTACGAAGATGAACATTCTGAATGAAATCTAAAAGATTTTTCCAGTCAACACTTGTGATCGATATACATTCTTCCTATTTCATTGAGTTTCACCTGGAATAGTTTCCATTGGACGTTATCCATTGTCTCTAGTTGAGGTAGTGGGTCTCTTTGACGCTTGCTCCATGGGCCAATATATCATTAGTTGTGATTTATATGCGTTGTCTTAGACACACAGAGGCAAATGTTTTGCGTCGAGGGCCAAGTCTTAGGTCACCACTTCGGCGGGAGCAATGTTTTCCTGTCGCATCGAACGAGGAGGTTAGTTGACCTTCAGCGATGGGAATGATTTTAACCTTCGATCTGTCAGTCTGGAGAAACTTTGTCCGGTCGCTTTTACATTGCTCTTAATAACTAAGCTAAAAGGGATTTCCTTCCGGGGCAGTTATTAAGGCGTTTTAATTTCTGTCGTCGTTGTTGAAGAGAGCCCCTCCCCCCGCCGCACTCTAAAATATTCATTTCATAGGTAATATTAAATTTGGTATCCTGTTGGGATAGGGGAAAATATAGAATAATCTATTGTTTTTGGAAGTGTCTGAATATTTTTTTCAAACATAATAAAATATTAAGTTTTCTTTTGATGGATATCCATCATAATCAGTATGTAATAAATTCTGATGTCTTTTTAACTTTGTTACTTGAATATAATTTTTTGAAACCCTTTTTTCAAGTAATTTATTCTTATTTTGTATTAATTTAGAATACCTTTACTATTCTACATTCACGTTTCATTACATTCCATGAAATAAAACTTACTTTATTTGAAAAGAAATTTATGTATTTTTTTTCTCTAACTTATTTATATTTTTTCCATCACAAGTTCCCAAATTTTCTAGAAAATTTTTTGCCACCGCTCCACTTTATATGCATAAATGAGGTGCTTACCATTCACTTTCTCACTTAAAGTGTTTATTTCCCACTGCTTTGTTGCACAATGTTTATTCTATTATGCCCCTTTTTAGTATTGGCATAGGACTTTCAAATGTAATTTTAACGGCAATGAAATTGGTAGTTCAGTTTTTTTCTTTCTTTTCAGGTAAAATTATGTTCAAGACTTTTTAAATATTTTTAGCTGATAATTCATGTAACGCTTACGACTCGGTATTCGACGAATGTATGTTTTATATACTCTGGGCTAGTGTTCCGCAACCTTTTTTTTAAGGTTAATTTTTTAAATTTTTCGCATTTTATTCAAATGATCATCTGTCAGACGTGTTTCTGTGTTGAAAACTCTTCCCTAAGACCATATTTAATTTGTATATTAACTTAAGTTTCAATATCTGTTAAAAAATATTAGTATATATTTACTAATTTTCTTTTGTAAACATTGGAGCTATTATTTTAATCTTTTAAAATTATTATTTAATAAATTCAAAATCGAAGAAGGGAGGGAAAATATAGTCCTTCGAATGGTTAATGTTTCTAGAAATATTTTTTTCCTTCTTAGCTGCCGCGCTGATGTTTGTTTTTTTGGCAGAAGACCAACGTATTCTCTTCAAACAATTTTTTCTTTCTTCTGTTTTGTAAGCCTTGAACTTTTTTTAATAGACATAACATTGACTCATAGTACATTGTTAGTGAAAAGATCTTAAATGCCATTTGAAATTTCATCGCTCCTTTTTTTCATTTTTAAGTTTTTGAATTGATTACTTAAATAAATTCTGACATGCTTGTATAGGATATGTATGCATTTCATTCATATTAAATTTAGTTCCATAACTTTATACTTATTATGGATTTAACATGTTAATTGTTTATTGAACCAATAACCTTTAGTTGTTATTCTTCAATTTATTGTTTTTTGATGTCTTTTAATGTAGTTGTATTACCCTGTAGATTATATCGTAAATTTTAGATGCTTTCGTTTTTTTTGTGTGTCTTCTTTGGCCACTTTAGAGCTATCCCGGGAATGGGCTCTTAAGGTATGACACATCCACGTTCTTCTTTTTTGGTGTAACTCGCCATCTTGCATATAGTCGGTCCTTCGTGTAGCTGAATGTAACGTAATGACCTTCAATTGATTAGAGAACATTTTCCTCGAGCAACGCGTTGGAAAACTAACTATTGAAGCCGAAATGAAAGCATTTATAGGACTAATATATATTTGTGGCGTTTAGAAATCATCGCATAAAACGTTCTTAGGGCGATAGATGGCACAGGTATAGAAATGTTCCGCACATTTATATCTGTAGAACGTATTAGTCTTCTAGTTAGATGTATATGATTTGATGACAATTCATGATCGTTAGAAATAACAACCCCGATAAGAAAGTTTTTTTTGAAAAATTGTATAATATCACAATTGATGAGCAGCTGCAGCCATTTAGTGGCTGATGTCCATATAGACAGCAAATACAAGGCACACACATAGGAAAGTATGGTGCAAAGATTTTGCATCGATTGAGATTCACGAGTATTTTACACTTCGGACAGTGGCTCAGAACCAAAAGGCCTATTTCAATTAGATAACAGTCCAAGTCGTGTTGTATGTGTTTGATGGCACCGCTTTATAATTCTGGAAGAAATTTTTCATTCGACTACTGGTATATGTCTTATCCATTTTCATAGGGCCTTTTGAAAGAGAAAATTCCAACTGTTGGGAACTATTAGAAAGAACGAAAAGAAATTTCCTCCTTTGTTTTTGAATGTAAGAAAGAGGGAAGCATACTCTTCATTATTTGATTTTTTTTTTTTAAAAAAAGCAAACAACAAATGTTTCGTATACATCAAAAAGAAAAAAAAAATCTTCTACTTTCTGCAATTCATAATTGCAATTCAATTGATGCATCGATAGGAGAGTCAGCACGTGATAAATAACGTATTACAAGGTAACAAAAAAGCTGCGTAGTTGTAGATGAAATGGCAGCCTCGTATTCTATATCAAAAAGACTAGATGTTAGGAGGTGGCCATGTGTTTCCCTGCTTAATATAAGTGGAATAAGTTCAAAAATTATTTTAATGTGTACCAAAAATTCCTTCAGCTCAATGTCGAAGCAGATGCTTTTTTCTGATGAATTTGTAATTTCAACTGATCGAAGGAAACAGAATATATGAGTCAGCAAGCGATGCAGACAAAATAAAGAAATGGAACTTCCAGTTGAAAAAAACCGGAAGGAGAACATAAAAGATGCGTTGAATACCCAAATAAAAAAGGATCGAAAAACTCTTATGTTCTTGTGAAAGACGCAAAAAATATATATTTATGGGATTATATGGTTTTTGTCAGCTGAAAATTGTGCAAGTTAAATATAAGTAGCATGTTTTCACATTAAAAAATATTGATTCATTTTCTCAATTTTATTGTTGTAAACTTAGATAAACAATTTTGATGAAATTAAACTGTGATAAAAGCTTTTGGGTATGAGATTCTCATCGCGTTGATCTCCGACCTTTTTTTTTTTCCCCCGCTCATCCGTTCCCGGGTTTAAAAGTTCAATTTTTAAATATTTATTCCTGGAAATTTACAAGTTATTTAAATGTAATAAATGAAATGCACGATCTTATAGTATATTATTCTAAATAATATTGAATGATTTTCGATTTCCATTTAAAACTAAAGAAAAATATATTGCAGCAATATCTTTTTAATGTCAAAATGATGTGTGTAATACATGTACAGAAATATGTTGTTAAGCCCTTTCTCGATTAACGTGACTTCAAATGACCGCGTCATTTTGTTTTCCTTAAATTTCGATTTGACACGCACACGCATACACGTAATTATCAATCTTTCTTGCTTATACTTAAACTACAAATTCTTATATTAAGGTAGCCAAGATCTTCATTACAAAAATGAACTTCATATTTTATGCCATCTCCCTGTTATTACTCTCTCCCGTCATTTCACATTACAAATTTAAAGTCTAAGCACAGATATATCCAATTTTCAATTGATTGAAACAGTCACAGGTATTCTCCAAATAACTTATTTATTCATGCTGTGTAAGGAAACATTCTGTGCCAGTTCGCGGTCTATCAACGCATTTACTATCAAGTTTTACTTAATTAAGAAATGTCATGCTGACGCGATACTCGGGTGGAGACGAAATTGTTACGGCAAGGTATCTTCGGCTGGAATATGAAACTTTGTTTCATAGAAGGACTAGTATATCCACGCACATTTCAATTCTTTCTCGCTCGTACTACCCTTCTAATAATTACTTTCTACTACCCTTTTACCAACTTTTCTACGATCCTTCTAATAATTTAGGCATAAATTATACATCCGTTTCTCAATTGTACTTCATTACATTTCTTCAGTCAAACTAACTTGCATAATCACGTCTCGTTTGATTGGGTCGATGTTTTATTTTTGGCAAAATTGTATACAGAGTAATTGAGTGATAATTATATTCGAATATTATGAAAATTATTCACAAAAGTAACTTAAAGTGAAAGTTAAATTTGTTTATTTTTTGTCGCGCGTTCTCCTTTCCCTGTTTACTACGTGTTTAAATAACCTAGTTTAACGCTCTTTTAACGTGTGTAATCGTCAAAATCGGCTTTGTCGTCAAGAAACGCATCCTAAGCGTCAAACGAGTTATTACTGTACTCATTTCTGTGCTAGTTTACATACACAATTTTCAAAGGTGTAAGTAACATAGAAAGTCGATAACTCATGCATTTATTCAAAACTTGATGTTACGTAAAACGAATTTGATTTCTTCCAACCGATTCACATTAGTTTTAGTTTGAATTGTACCCAATGATGTTATTAATATTAAGAATAGCTTAACACGTAGATTTATTTCATTTTATTTTTCGGCAGCAATTATTACATTCAGCTTAAATATATTCAACTTAATAATTCAGTGTTTACTTTAATTTTAATATCTGAAAGGAATATTATCATCCACTTCAATGTTTGATCGCTTGCTTCAATTCTAATATTTAATTGAATAATTTGATTTTTGTAGCATAATCGTTTGTTTTCATTCTTTTTGTTATCAAAAGTTGGCATTGTTTTTGTTCGGCTGAAGTTTTTATGTTTGGAATGTAACGAGAATATAGCGATGGAATAATGAATGCTGTAATATACGTGGTAATAGTCATTCTACTTTTTTTTTTAATTTTTAGATAATCATTCAAGAAAGTTATTTTATGGATAATGGTATGACGAGATTATATAAAACTTTTTAGAATATAACAATTAGTAATGTTATGCTATTGTGAATATAAAAAAAAACCGATATAAAAATATCTATATAAAATACATTCTGTCTGTGAAAAAGTTCGCGCCTTTGGTGGCAAATCTGTTTTTTGTAAAACTTTGCACAGAATAATTTAACCCCCCCCCCCCATTTTGTTTATTCTTGCTTGTAAAGCTTTTTCTCCTCATATATTTTGCATTGTGTATTCGATAATCAGGTTAAATATACTATTTTTTCAGAGTAATGAATAAGAGACATAGGCCCCCTGGGTACTGTGACGTCAACCACAGCCTGTTAAAAATGTAATCGAACTGCAACCTGTTTCCACTAAACATAAATAAAAAGCGCCTAAACGTAGAACCCTGTTATCTGTGTGGAGAAGTGGTCTCAAGTGCGTTATGTCATCGACTGAAAAAATAAAGCTGTTACGGGGTTAGAATGAGAGGAGTGAAAAAAAAAATGCTCGTTGTTCGTAGCAATTTCCCCCCAGTGGTGACTTGTTTTTATTATTTTCAAAAGTGTAAAGTGGCGAAAGGACTTGTTTCCGACTTTCCTCTCCACTTTCAAATTTGGGGAACCCGCGTTTTTTTATAACCCCCTCTTCCTCCCGTTTTAATGCGTGAGTCATCTAGTATTTAGGAGCGGGAGGGGGGACGCATAGGAAGTCAGGGAACGTGTACTGCCTTTTGCCATTCATTTTAAAAGCCAACGCAGACACATTGGGGTGCTGGTAGTCATGGTGACGGAGACATATGAGGTATTTTTATACTCATTTTTCGAATTGAATTTGACTTTTCTCGTCCTTTTTATGGCTTTCAATCTAAAAAGAGAAATACCTTTTTTTAGATTTTGAATTGTGTGCATGTAAGATGTCTTTTTGATGTATATGTAAGATGTACTTTTTGCGCAAGTGCGTAAATAGTGTGAGTTTCTGTTTTACCACGTATTTGATGCTATAGTGCTCTGTTCAGAAATCACAGATATCATCTTTTTTTGAGCATATATTCCACCCTATATTCTTTAAAATACTACATGTAATTAAAATTTGACTAGTATAAATATTAAGTTGGCATTTTTAATAATTTAAAATGATTTATACTTTTCAATGTAATTCGTTTATTATCATTGTACGTTATTATGAGTGCATTGTTCTACACCTTTCAAGTGCATTTCCTTGTAAAATGTTATATAAAATCGTATCATTAGCATTGTCTAAAGTTTTTTCAAGATGCAGTTCTTGCAATAGCAATTGGCAGTAACAGCATTATTATTAATAGGCGTGAAACTCAACAATCTCATATTTGAAATCGAGGAGTAAGTACTCCGATTAAAATGCTTCACCTGATTTTTTTTTTTTACTCACGAAATAACTTATGAACAAATCCTCTTTTGATAATGACAGGCTTAGTTAAGGACATATATGGCGTTTTTTTATAGTATGCATTTTCTATAATATAATGACAATAGTTCATCTTTGGAATTTATTTAAATTTGGTTAATTGTTTGTTCCAAAAAAAATGTAATCTACTTTCAGGTTTAGTATTGTATTGTTTCCTTGGGTGAATCAAACTAATTGAAACCAATGAACGAACAATAATTAAGAATCTCCTGTTTGAGCAACAGCAAGTACGTCACCGATCTAATTAAATCTATTTCCTTACCTTAGAAAATTACCTAGCATATTTTGTTTTTTTACTCATCCCATTCAGGCACGTAAATAAGATGCATGTAAGATTGCATTGTGTGGTGGCACTGACGTCATAGGTCGTAAAATGTGTTTTGTCGCCTTCTTTCTTTTAAAACTGTAGCGCCTATATTTAGTCCGAAGCCAAATGCAGAGGGATTCGGCTGGGTTTCTAAATTGAGTTCATCTGGTTGCCAAAGGGATTCCTTTTTGTCCTCAGACTGCGTTGTGATGCATATGCGTTAGCATGCGTCTTTTACGAGTACGTATTTATTATTTAAATTTCATAAATGCATTAATAACTGAGATTACATGTTTGTGCGCATAAAAAGAAACCTGCGTTCATGAGTTTTATTTACGCTGGCGAAGTAATATTTGGCGTTTTATCTGTTATCCCTTTTTGAGATTTTTTTCGATAGAATCACAAAGCGAATTGCGGAGGTGTTATTTCTGGATTAGTTTTCCCTTTAACTACGCCTCCTATTTTTAAATTCCTTTTTATATTATCATGCATATCTTGCAATTATGGTATAACTTTTTAAAATGAATTTTTCATTGTCAAATATGATTTTGTTTGTATTTTAAATTTCATTGAAACTCTTTTACAATAGACCTAGAATAATTGAGGTTGGTTTAACATGTGCCTTGAAAAGTTCTATAAATTCGAACAGTTCGAAGTGAAAAAGGTCTCGTTTAATATTTAGTTGGTGTTGATGTTGTTTGTTCTTCTCTACTGATTTCAAAGTATGTTTCATGCATCAGATTTTAGGTCACATTTCGTATTAAATTATTACTCGTGATGGATTTAAAGGATTTTTCTTTTGGCTAAATAAATTTTCAGCTATTTGTCATAAGTTATCTGTGTATTGAAATTTGTGTTATAGGTTGCCATTTATTATTTTATAGTGAAATCCATTATGTGAAGTACTCGAATTTTACCGTCGCTGTTCATTCTTTTCGAGCGTAAACAATAGTTTTCGGTTTCTGCTGTTTTCATAACCTGTTCTTTAACTATTCTCAAAAATATATTATTTTATGATTAAATAAGAAATGAAAATAATATTTAGAAAATAACATATTTTGTGTGTGTACTTCACCGATTTTCGTTCTCCCCCATTTACAAATCAAAACGTTATCTTTTTTTTTAATTAAAAAATTAATGTAATATTTATGTTTATTTTTTATTGTTATTCGTTTGAAATAGTCATTATATATGTTGTATGTTTTAAATTCATTTTAGTTTTAAACGTTTCAAAGGTGTCACAATTATAAATGAAAAATTTCTATTCGTACTTATTATCAAGGTTTAATTTTTTACAAATGATCTGAAATATTTTAAACTTCATTTTTTTTTTCAATACTTCTTTTGAAAATGTATAAGTTTTTCTACTATTGGGAGATTTTGAACAAAGTAATATAATATAATTCTAATTTAATAATATAATTCTTTTATTTTTTTTAATCGAAGAATTGAAGTAAACTATCAGATTAAATTATGTGATTAGGTAATTTCTACTTTCATTATACTTCTCAATAATAACTACCTTTTTTTTCGCATTCTTGATGTCATTATAGCTGGACTGAAAAATTTCCTCTTCGTTTTGATGATATTCACAATTCAAATAGCTAAAAATCACTAAGCTAGAAAACACTAAGGAATTTTCTTTTTTAAAAAAATATCAGCATGTAAACACAGTCTTTCTCTCAATCAATGAAATGCGCTGTTAAAAAAAATTTGTTTCGAATGTTTCTTATATCGAAGCTGACAATTTGTATCCCTCGAGCGTATTGTGATTAAACACAAAATAATTCAATTTCATAAGTTTTCTAATTTTTTTCCCCGAAATCTTATTTTAGATAAGTATTTGTATCCCATTTGAGCTTTCTCATTAAGATTTTTTTTTTATAAAATTTCATGACGTGGAGAAACAAATTAAATATAAAATTTAAGAAATGATAATTATATTAGCATTTGAAACACAGACAGAGAGGCAAATTGATAGATGGATTAAATATGTTAAAAGTGGAAACAGGTGTTACGCAGCAGGCTTTTGAAATTAAATGAAAGCTAATTCATATTACACATTTCTATTTTTTATAGATGAAAACTTATTTTGAAGATTGTTCCTCTTGTATTTGATTTTATCTCACGTTTAGTGTATTTTGTAGCTTCTTTTCTTCATATGCGTATCTACTAAATCGTTTGGTAGTAAAAAATTACTGAAATTGTATTTTAAATCGGTTAATATGAAATGCAGTCTTTAACTAAAGTATGTTAAGAAGAGATTATCTCTGTTCTATTTAGGTGATAGGACATTTCAATAATAATTGAAAAATTATTAATTTTTTCTCGCAATTTTGTATGACAATGTATTCACCTTGAGTCCTTTAATTGAATTCCTAGGATGATATCTTTCATCTCGTTTCTTTCAAACGTTCTTGTTCTCTTCCAGTTCGTTTCTATTTTAATCGCCACTTAAACAGTTAAGAGCAAGGGACACATGCAATAATCGGGGAAATACGAAAAAAAAGATATTTTTTTTTTTGTTGCTAAGCAACTTAGTCAGAAACTTCTAGATAATAAGATTTTGAGAAAGCATCGAACGAAGATTATGCAAAGTAGTATAGCTTTTGAATACCAAGATTCAACTACACAAACACACACAAAGTATACCAAACTGGCTATTTTTGGTAAATTAATGATGCAGTCAACTGTTTCATGACGCCTTTTACGTTATATTGTTTAAAAATGATTTTCATCGTGAATGATTGACTGTAAGAAGATTTTGGAAAATTATTGGATATAAATATACTTTTAAACTTTTTTTTTTTTCACATATGAAAGGTTAGAGGACATTTTGATATTAATACTCCAAATCAAATCGTTTATTGCTACAATTTTTGCATTTTTTTTTTTTTTTCCATTTTATTTAAGTGAGAATATTTGGTTCTACTTGAAGATAAGTTATACATTTTTTTTTAATTTTTGGCTCTAAATAATACTATTTATTTTCCCCCAATTAATCACAATTTGTGAAGTATTAAAAGTTTAGTATTGAACATTTTTATTGGAATTTTTTTGTATAGATATTAACTGAAGCATATTTCTTATTGTTTTTCAAGTGATCTGTAAAATTTTTATTTTCTCTGTGGAGGCAATTTAAGCGTTAAAAAAAAAAAAAAAAAAAATCATTAAATTTTTCTTTGATTGTATAGTCAACATTGTATTTGTTCTGACTTTAATATCGAATAAAAAATTCTAGCATCCTCCCCCGTCCCCCTATTTGTCTTTTTTCCTCATCTTTAAAAGCTATTCTAAACATCATTTAATGGTGGAAATAACTCATAAGAGGTGATTCGATTTATGTAGTTCTATTTTCCTCTTGTGATTACTGAATTGATTTTTTTTTTTTTTTTGTAAAGCATTAACCATTTTTCATTGTTTAATGAAATCGAGTCGTGATTTTCAAAAATAAATCAAAATAATTTTTTCCTATTGTGCTTATTTTGAATATCTCCTAAAATAATATGAATAGATATTATTGTGGGAGATATTAAGATTAAGCGTATGACTTCATGTACATGTATTTTAAGTATTTTCCTCAAAAGGTGCGTGCAAAAAAGGAAATGAAGTAAATTCTGAAAAGAAAATAAATAATTTTGCCGTTTTTAATGAGTAATGTATTGAATTCCTCTGTCGACTTTTTATGATTTCATTTTGTCGGCCATTTAAAGAACCGTATTGTTTATTTTCATTTTGATTGCATTATTTCAGTTTATTCTATTGCATTGATGGTTCATCAGTACTTTTCAATTTCGGCCTACAATTCGGGAATTTTTTTGACTCATTTTTCGCAATTACTCGCATTCTTAAGTTTTCCTTTTCAATTAATAAATCTTTCAGAATTGGATGGAAAGGCTTCTTTCATGAATTGTTGATAAGGTGCGATAATATTTCTTAGAAACGCGCATTCATTGGTTTTTAAAATCCTGACATATTTTATTGAAGAGAAATGAACATGCAGAATCTTGTAATAAGGGATGTGAAATGGATTAGTCCTATTTTTGTATTATAAAATTTACGTCAAACAAAAGAGATCGTTAATCTTGATACATAGTGATCAATACATTTTGAAAAAACTCATTCTTGTTTTGTCGTCGAAATAAACGCATATGCTCATCTTTTAGATTTCCTTACATCTTTCAGAAAATTTATCAAATTTATTCTTTAATTATACTTGAAATGTTTTGGTTTGTAAGGGATACAACGTGCTTTTCAAAAATCCACGGAACTGTATTTAACACATAAGTTAAATGTATTTATAATCGAACCTCTATTTTTAAGGCAAAAATCATTGTTCTGACCTCCTTCATGTTGAGAATGTTATTGATATTAACATTTTCCATGCGCAAAGTATTTTATATTCCACACCTAAAGTACAGAATGATTACAATTTTCCTTAAAAAATTCAATGCGACGAACAGTGTATGTGCATTTTGGGAGAATTATCTGTGTCCAGATCATAAAATAATACGTTGGCTTAACAATCTTGAAACTCGAGGAAGATATATGAATTGTTTTCACCTAACAAAGAAAAGGGAACACGTTTTATTCTTTTAGAAATTCGAAATTACATGTTTCATTTTCACATTTTCCCCTCCCTTTTTTGAGATGTAATCAAGATCAAGTCATGACCGTTACTTCAGCACATACATCCAATAAATCTTTCGGTCATAGGTGACTAAATTTTTGCTAGTGTTCCTCATTAACTTCCATGTAGAAAAGCATTTTTTTCTTTTGCGTTTGTGCTCACTGACCCCAGAAGAGAATAAAATCCGCGCTTTCAAGAATGGAAATATGAAAAGAATTCTAACGTTCTTCTTTCAATTTTTATAAATATTATCTATAAAAAAATCGACAAAATCTGTCAAAATGTGACAGATTCTCTGTTACATTCTGAAAGTATTGTGTTATATAATAATATACATTAACAAGCAGCTAATTTAGAATAAGGCTCTTTTTTTCGTTTGGTGGGAGCTGTTACAATGGCTCGTGGAATGAAAATTTTGTAGTTTAAGCTTGAAAATTGGCTGCAAGTTGTCTGTGAGTATTTTTGTATTTATAGTTTTAAATATAAATAAATTCAATTTTCCCACAACGGTTTTTTTACATTTTTATATCATTTTTACTGTACACTAGAGCACTATTTTCATCCATTTTAAAAATTGTAGAATGTTCATTAAAAATACTCAGTGAAAGCGATATTAAAAGTGGCGTTTTATATTCATTCCATACTATTGATTTCTGGTGTAACATAATGTTAGTTTGTGTATAATTGTATAAAAACTTAAATTATATTAAACACTTGGTGAATTAAATATGTATTATATGCGTATAACTTATTATTTCATTATTTTGTAGATAGTTTTTTCAATACAACATATGTAACAAACTCACTCGATAAAATGCAACAAAACATAATGAAAAACGTCCACTCTGCATGCAATACGAAATAAATGTTAATTTACGGCAAATTCTTAATTAGGGACATTTTAAATATGCAACCTGATTTGTAGCTCTTTCTCCCAAAAAATGAAGTTATAAGAATGGGAAAATTTTATCTTCCAAAGATAAAGCTAAAATTCATATTTTAA
Organism: Nephila pilipes; assembly: GCA_019974015.1. Taxonomy (NCBI): domain Eukaryota; kingdom Metazoa; phylum Arthropoda; class Arachnida; order Araneae; family Nephilidae; genus Nephila; species Nephila pilipes. The sequence goes on along the minus strand of BMAW01042424.1, from coordinate 184,778 downwards.
AACCACGCAATCTGATTTATCAGGCTAAAGTAAGCCGCGATAGAAGTCTCTCAACAATCTCTTTGTCAAACCCTTAGAGGTCTCATTTCACTACTGCATCCAACCTTTATTAAAAACCAATGACCATTTTTCTCTTCCTTTCCATTAAAGGTCCACATTATTAAGATATAACAAGATCCGTTCGAGTGCTAACAAGTTAAACCCAGTCCTGGCCTTTGCAGTCTTTCTCCTCAATCGCAGGTTTCTTTCAATCAATAAATAATTGTAAGCATCGCTTGCAGATCTATGAGACCCTCGTTTACTATAGTATTTTTGTAATTCTTCTAACCATGTGATCAGGTCTCTACAGACCATCCCACCTTTGGCTTTAGAGTATTCTTTATTTATTCCATCCAGAGAGGTAAAGCTTGTTTGTTCCCTTATATTCCATCACAAGATTTGGGTTTTCTAAGAGACTGTTGTGCTCTGGTCTGCCATTTTATCCCTTCCCATATTTCAGTTCTACATTGTGTGTGTGTGTGAATGTCGTTGGAACTATAAACTGTGATCTGTCATGGTTACTGAAGGGAAACCAGCTCACCAGGTGAGTTTTGTGTTAATACTGGCTTAATTGATTTGAGAAGGAGAAAACGAAAGCATCTACTTTAGGACGATTTGCTGCCACGTTTCTAAGTTTTTTTTTTTTTGAAGCAGGAATAGTATATATCGATCAGTGTTTATTTTTCGGACCTAAAATGTTCTAACTGCATGGTTTTAAATTGGGGATTAATTTTTTTAAATTTGTATATTTTATTTAGATTTCAATGCAAAACCGAAATTTTTGAAACTGATTGAATTATTTAAAGAAATAAAATGAGGGGGATATCTTTGAATTTTGTTTTATTTTATTTTTATGGCAGTTTTTTCTTTATTTATGAAATTTTTTCACTTTGCTTCACCGAAAGTACTTTGGGAGATAAAATAATTATTCCATTTAAAAATAATGATAAATAAAAAAATCATGTGCTTAAATATTATATTCTTCGCTTTATCGTAATATTACAATGGTCTGAACTATGTAGTTATTTAAAAATACATCTAAGTTTATAAGTTTATATGGTTTATTTTATTTTTAGAAACAGTGATGGCTGGTCAACTGAATATATTCCACCCCTTCTATTTTTTTTTTTTGTTGGAGAAAATTTAGAGATCCCCCAATTTTTTAATCTAATGTAACCTCTCAAAAGCTTGATTTATTTTAAATTTTTTTACAGACCATCTCTTTAAATTTATTTAAATCTGATCAATTGAGCCCCACCCTAGATCAACACTAACTTTAAAGTTATAGCAATTAAGTTAAAATTGCAATTTTTTTTTAAACATATATTAATTTTATGCTAAAAGGAATGTTTTTTCCCATAAGAAATGTATTCTCTTTTTTTTTTAGGTCCGTATATTTTATTAATATAAACGCAGCCACGCAAAATCAACAAGTGAATTTCATCAAAAATGCTGTTACAAACATTATATAATATTAGTTTTTGAAAATAAATTTTTATTTCATCAAACACAATATGCTTAGGGACGTTTTGTGTTGTGTGTGGTATGTCTGCAATGGCTGATTTTAAACTCCTGAATAGTTTTTGTAAAGTCTAGAAAGTATTTTATTCATTAGTAAAAAATGTAATTACCCAGGAAAAATATTTAAATGAATTTTTTGTTACATTTATTCACACTGATTGTATTTATGTCTCTATTTTTAGTATATTTTTTTAAAAAACATCTGTTACAAAAATATATGGGAGCATTTTATTAATGCTACTCTATAATTGAATTTTACTATTAAGGTCTATTTATAGTTATTTTGATTTATATATAATAATCCATGGAATTTTCATTCTTAATTTCTCATATCTTTACTATTTGATCTATTTGACGAACAAAATGCATCTGAAAGAGAACAAAAATAATGAATGCTCTCAGATGGAATATTTTTTCCCACCGATTTTAAAAATATTTTTTTTAAAGACCTGGAAATACAAAAGTAGTATTAAAATAAGAATAAAAATGTTTAAAAATCGTGGGCAAGTACATCTTGAGCATTCTTTTTTTTTGCTCTTTCATCACTTTACCAGCATTCAAATAGATCAAATAGCAAAGATGAAAAAATGAAATCTATAGGATTGAACATTACGTCCACAAATCGTAAAATGGCGGGTAGACCAGATTAAATTGCAAAAAAACGAATATATGCAGTATTTCAGCTTTTCTGCCGAGAAAGTAAAAGGGGAAACCTTCATAAGATTTATAGAATAATTTTTAAAAGAAAAAATAATTCATTTATTTTTACATGGCATACAACTACCATGAAAATCAATACTATTTAGAACTTTTTTAGTTAGTCTCATTATTGGTTTTTTTGTTAATTATAATAAAGATCTGTTTTAAAGACAGTGATTTAATTGTATTAGTAAGTATTTAGAAATTATCGAAAATTGTTTTTAAATATAAATACATAGTTTACATAATTCTTGCTATTATTGTATTATTAATATCTATTAAATGCCTAGACATGTGAGACATGAAAGCATAAAAAAACAGAAGTGAAAATTAATTTTTTTTATATTGATGTAAGAGGAAAACGATTAGTCACTCCATAAATTCTATTAAGAGTATGAAATGAACTTCAAATAAAACTAGCGCTCTTTCAGATTGTCGAGTAGTAGTAACGTTATAAATGTAATTATTATAACATACAAACATTTCCATGAACTCCACATTTTGTTTTATCAAGTCTATATTGTTCTTGTCAATTTTTTTAATTATTTGTAAATCGTTATTGAATGATGATCTTTATTGATTTTCTTCTAAAACAACCTTGTTGTAAATAATATGTTCATACGTACAATTTTGAAACTTTGTTTTCAGAAAGAGAGCAAACTTTTAACATTTCAAAAAAGTCTCTCTAATAGACTTATAGAAAGTGTATTTTCTGTTGTGAACGAGCGAAAAACACAGCTAAGTCGCAGTTTTGAAGATATATTTATTCAAGTAAAGTAAATGTTGAGAAAATGCCTAGGAAGAATTTCATTCTAATTAAAATCAACTTCGATAATTCTAAGAAATTTGTTTTACATGAAAATATTAGATCACATATGAATTAGTCATTTTCATCTGTTAATTTCTGTTCTGTTCATCTATTAATTTAAAATTAGTAGGTGTGCGTTCTGTTGGAAAATAAATGTCCATATTTAAATCATAAGCTTAAAAATTATATAGTAGTTGTCAAGTTTGAGGAGAAAGTATAATTGACCACTTTCAATATAATGACACTCATTTTCATGATGTCATCATTTAAAATACACTTAATACGTTTAAAAAACTGTAAATTTCGCTATTCATAACTATTTGCCCTTGGATTATAAATGACTTTACACCCTTTCTCATTGACGTAATGTTTTGTAAAATTTTACGTTTTGTAATTAATCATTATTTTGAAATCGTTTCATTTTACTTTATCTCGTTTTGTTTCTTGCAGTAATACAAATGTCTAATTTCTCTATATTTCGTTCCACTTCAATTTTGTTATATATTGTTTTTAAAAAAAAAACAGTATGTTTTGCTAGATTCCAAATCGATTTATAACGTGATTACATTTCTACATCCAATTATGATGTTTTGCATCAATCAAAATTTGAGAAATCCGTAATTTCGATGGATCCTTTTTTCTCTTTTTCACTTGACTATTAGCAATTAAGTTGAACATAAAATAACAACATCACTTACAAACATTCAATTAGACCCTGACCCAGCAATGAAGACCCAAAATGTTTTACTATTCTTATTAAATCTACTCTAATTTCCAAAATCTTTTAAATAAAAATATTCTCCATTCTGAACTCACTCCACCCCTGACCGCCACGACCAAGCCAACCAATCACAAACCAGGCATATCTTCACCTGAAAAAACACACTTCAACATATAAGAGCAACCCCATGGTAACTCTTCACCCCTCACCTTCACCTGCCTCTTCTCCGGAAAAAAAAGTTAAAACCAATGCTTTAAAACAACTCTTCACTTAATTTTTTCATCCTTTGCCTAAATCTTAATGATAAATTACCTTTAATTAAAACCATCCAAAACATAGCTTTATGCAATTTCTGGAAAAGCCAAAGCCAAAGCAGCACCCAAACTGCTCTGATATGATAGATCGTTGCCTCAGAGCTCCAGTGAAAGCCTCTGTCAACTAGCAACTACAAATATTTTTCTAGAAGTTGAAACCAAAAGATTAATTTGTAAGCTGGTTTTATTAGACTACTACAAGTAAAATGTAGTTGTATAATTGATTAGTCAAAGTATAGTTGCAAAAATTGTTTTCTCAGATTGATAACCTTTTAGGAAAATGTTTATCAGTACTTAATAGAAAATTTGAACAACACATAAAATTTGAAATATTGAAAGTCATCAGTTTTATATCAATTAATAATTTTATTGAAGCTTTAAATGATATTTAATTAATAAATAGAACTTAATTAACTGCACACTATAATTATATCGGCTCTGCGAAGATGAATATAGAAACTGGACGTCTTTTTTCGGGAATCTTCTTTAACTCTTATTTGTTAAACCTTAAAACTGCTGAATATTTGTGTAGACATTTTAAAAATAAAATGAAGCTTTTGTTTAAATATAAATGTAAGAAGTTAATGTTTGTAAAGCTTAAATATATAAATACCTGTTTGACTTGAGGCTTATGGTAAAGCGGAAGCGCTTTGAAAAAACTTTGTAAGGTTCATTGAATATACTGATAAAGTACTATAATCCACTGAAATATGAGATCCAAAAGATATTCACCATCTGCTTTCTCTATTACGATATATTTCACATTAAAAATATTTAATCTTTAATATTCTTCAAATGTAAAGTTTTATTAAAACTTTTGTTATGTTTCTTTTTAATCTGGAAATTTTTAAGACTTATAAAAAATAAAAGAAATAATGTGTGTTCGTTTGTTCGAAATTTTAAAATTGAACGAAAGTTGAAGGCTCAGGTTATCCCACTTTCTCCAATTCCGTCACTGTTTGATTATACATTCCGATGATATGTTGTGTATTATCGTCGGAACTATGCATTTTAAGGAAAGCTTATGTTCTTCAGAGAATCTATCAACCTGTATACTTGCAATCAAAATTTCAACTTAATCGGATGATAGGAATGGATTAAAATTCGAATACAAATTTTGTGAACTTGAAAGACATACGTATGAAAATAGCAAATTATATAAAAGCATGTAAAAAAGAATCTTGAATATTAACTAAATCAAGGTCTGTTTTTTCCTGAAAATTTACCTAATTTATGGATCGTTCTTCTAACTTTCTTTTTATATCTTACTCTTACTTTTTTTTTTACCTGCAGTAAACCAAAAATACTTTCTTTACTTTTCGCCCAGTGATAAGGAACGAAGTCGTGAAAGATTCAGTCACTTTTCAGGTTAAAATGGTCTCTTATGGCTGAAGGCAATTGACTTTCAAATAAAGTTTCGTTTATATTGGTATTTTTAAATTTTTATATATATATATATATATATTTATTTTTTTACGATACACACATTTCCCGTCAAGAAAAGCATTTCCATATCGTTTGGCTGAAAAGTTGTTTTAATTTAAATACTAACGTCTGGGAAATCCTTCATTTTTTCCTCTTCAATTAATCGTCTGTACCTTACCATTGTAATAGTTTGTGCTTGTAAAGAAATAATCACCATTTCTTCCTATCCAAGAAGTGACTGGACTCTTTAAAACCTATTAGACATGCTCTATCTTTTTTTTTTTTTTTTTTTTTTTTTTTGAGAAAAGTTTTTTCCCACTCTGTTTTTTAAAGTAACAGGTCTATTTATTAAATTTTTTTTAAAGCTCTCAATGTTACAATGACTGCTGTATGTTTTACTCATTCTGTATTTCCATTTTACAAATTAATGTGGGTTCTTAAAAAAAGCTTTATTTGAAACTGAGATTAGTTTTGTAATATATATGTATGTATATTTTTATCAGCTCCATTCCTGCTCTTTTTTGCTTTTAAATCCACAACAGCAAGCGTTTAGAGTGAAGTCTAAAACAGTTTTAGGATTGATTTCAAAATGTTGAACAAGCAGATAAAGATGAGAATTCCTTTCGTGTAATGCATCAAAGGACACTTTTTTTCGTGACAATATTCTTAGTTAACTTGTCGACCTTATCTCAAATAACAAATGGTTACAAGAGTTTCGGAGAGTACTACGTTAAAAGTAACTTTGAAAGACTCAATATTTCTCCTTATCATTGCTAATCTTATCTGGTACAAGAAATATTGTCTTGTTGGTCAGACTATTGTAGTTTTTCGGGATACCACTTTCTTTTAATAGATAAACTCAATGGCAGTGTGAAATGTTAGAGAGGAAGTATTAACATGGGACAAATGCTTCCTTTGTTGTTTAAAATTTTTTTTCAAGCAAAGTTAATGTGTTGTTACAACTGAAGCCGAAAAAGATTTTGTATTTATGTGCTAAAATATAGTTTTAAGTATGTATACATATGGTGATCATTTTTAAATATGCGCATTACGTAATTAAACTTTTTATTTAGTTCTTGATGTTTTAAAAAATTGTACATATATTAAGTTTTTCTCTCATTTCCTTCATTATTTTAACTTTTTTTTAATATTGAAAGAGATATTACAATTCTTTTAATAGAAATGATTGCTTTTCTCCGAAACGCGATATGGGCGTTAAAGATTTAGAGAGATTTTTCGGCAATTAAGTTTTAATTTATATGTAATCTGCATTAATTATTGAGTAAATGTAATATCGTAGAGTTTTTACAAAGGGGATAATCTCTCGCCAACTAGATCGAGGGCGTCGCCAATATCTTTCGTATAGCTTCTCTATTCGTGTGGTGACCGGATGGAGAGAATAGTCACTGTAACTCATGCATGTCGTAAGAGGTGACTAAAATGGGTATTCAGTGTCTGGAGAGATAGCTGGGCACTCTGCCCTTGGGATTATATCAGGGGACTGGTCCTCTAGGTTGGAGGACCCGAGGGTCTTTCCTTTTTTCGGTAAGTTCGGGCAGCATGACCTTGAGGAACCCCAGTGATATTTTTCTCTCTCATGGGGTTTACCTGTCTTTGATAAACATGAGTGACGCGGCTCCGGGATGCCCCAGCGACCCTCCTCTATTTTTGACCCTCCTTGTCAACTATTTTTTCCCCCAGTTTTTTTCACACTTCTTCATCACATTTTTGCACCTTACTAGCTTTGCACTCACTCATTTACCTTGTTTGGCGCATCATGGCCACATCTGGCTTTTTACGCTATTACAAAATACTATCACTCACATCACACTATAATGCTTCTCGCGCGGCATTAACAAACTGTAAATCACTAAAGAAATTTCCTACAGGAGATTTGATATGTTCTCATTTAAGTTAAGTTAATTTTTTAGAATTAGTTAAGCAATTTGTGTGTGTGTGGTTATTTTTTTTCCATTTGAGGATTATTTTATATTTGTAATTTTTTTCTGACTTCCAAATGTTAATGATTTTTATTTTGATAAGCATTTGAGGAATATTTTCAAAACAACCTGTGTCAGGGTCATTATCCCGTGTCATTTTGATGTTTTATGAATCGAATAAATGAAAACTCTCCTGATAATGTATAAAAACCATTCGTTGGAATTAATTATTTATTTTTGGCTTATGTCGTTTTGTATTAAATTGTGGAGTGGTGCACATTATAGATAAACATACTTCTCAAACGCACCAAAATATAATACTGTTTATTGGTTTTATTCTTTTAATTTTTGGAATTATTATAATGGGAAGTTTTAATTTAAATGTGAAAACAACAACACAGAATCGTTAAGCGAATAAAAAAAAAAAAAGTCTGGTGTATTTTTTGTTTTAAATAACCCACGATGGTAATTTGGTTGTTGAACGTTGCATTACAATCCATAAATTATATTTTTGAACCTCCTTTGTTTAAAATTAATTATTCCTTTTATACTGCTTTACCTCTTAAGTTGGAATAATCCTGTTCTAAAAATAACGAACATAGCACTATAAGCAGATCATATTATTATAAAATAAGTATTTGCATCTTTGTATATAAATATTTGCAGTGTAAACGTCTTGGAATGATGTTTAGTATTTTTAACTTTTCATTGAACTTTTTTTTTAAAAATCCATTTGAAATAAATTTTCTTTAAAAATTTGTTCTCACAACTCTAATTTTATTTGAAAGTGTATTAAATTATCTTAAAGAGTGTTTTCCCTTTAATTTTGAGTCTAATTTTAAAAACCATTTAGACTGAGATTGAAAATTTTTTGGAATGCTTTAAAGTTATTAGAAGCGTGCTATCATGTGTCATCTGTAAAAAAATAAAATATTTATAGAATAAATTCAAAAATTAGTTGCAATAAGATTTTTTAATGCTTCGGTATATGATTGCAATTTTTTTTTTTTTTTTAATATTTATAGCTACTTTTTGTTATGTCGCAATGTAGTTTATTCTGGATGATGTTAAAATGATTTAGTATTGATTCTAGAAGTTTTATGTGTATTTTACGTGAAAATAACGGATTTTGCAATATATCTAAATTTTTAATGATATAGAATATAAGTAAATGTCATTCTCTTCTTAGTAAATATAAAAATATTTGGAATAACCAGACTAAAAAAAAAATGGATATTGCTTATCGTTTATTTAATTAAAACATTGATATATTTATATTGTGTAGGATTCATTGCAACTTTTCCTTTTGTCCCACTTAATGGCTAACTTTTTTCAGGTGACCTACAAGTTCATGTACTGACGATTCCTAAATTTATTTTACAAAAATAACAAACTTAAAAGCAATTATTTTACGTTAATTATAGAAAGCACTTTTAACATAGCGAAGGAAATATTTTTGAACTTATTTTTATTACGAGTGCTCAAAATCTCTTCATCTATCTTGAAGACAAAGCTTAACTCGTTTGCTCATATTTTGAGGAACGTTTTCAAAGATGCTGGAAGTGACTTCTTGTATTCTTTGAGTTATGGCAATTTTCATATTCTTTTTTTGTTTGGCGATTATTTTCATGAACTGTTCTTTTGATATTCCCTTTGAAAGAAGTCAGGGAATGCTGAGATCAGAGTTCGAAGAATCTGGTGCATACGGGTAATGGTTGGTGGGATGAGACTGGAGCACCTGAGACAAACGGCTCGTAATCTTCATATCAGGAAAAAAAAATTTTGGGGCATGACTTGGGCTTATTCTAGCGCAGAACTGCGTATAATTTAATTGTAATGAAAGTGTACGGTGTGAAAATTTAGAAAAAATTAACTTGAATATTGAAAATGAAATAAAAATGTATTTTAGTTGTAGGATTTAAAACATACTGGTAATGAAACCATGGATATGCTTCAAGGTTGAAAAATAGTTTTTTTTAGCGATTGAACTCGTCTGAAGAAATCTTCGACCACTTCGTTCCTCTGATCGAACATTCCGTAATTTTTTTTTTTCTCCTGTGGGGATATTTAAGAACAAAGTTTATGAAAATAATCCGAAAAACAATAAACAATTTGAATATTGCAATTTCTCAAAGGATACACAAGAAGTCACTTCCAATATCTTGAAAGGCGTTTCTCAAAATTTACGCAATCGAGTTCAGCTTTGCCTCTAAAAAAGGGCGGGCATTTTGAACGTTTGTTGTGAATGTATAGTAAATTTATGAATCCGTCATCAAGGGAGCGTTTTGAACACTCTGTGTTTAGCAAGAAATCATTGTAAAATTCGTAAATTATGATATACATATGCAGTAAATACATATGTGTGTAATGATTTAACTTTAATTCAAAAAAGTATCTCATAATAATAATAATTTAATTTCCTTATTTTTCCCATTTCTCATTTAAAAGTAAAGCGTCCATTCTTATTTCCTGATACAATTCCTTTTTAACTTAATGCAATGAAGCGTTCTTAAAAATTCACTGAGAATACAGTTCACACTGCTTCAGATCTGTAGGGATCATGAAATCCCTTCATTCATCACACGTGATCCGGTGTAAAAATTCCCACTGTAAAACAACAAACAAGGGAAACTTCTCTCTCTTCTGCCCCCTTCTGACTTTTGTACTGTTTATCCAACGGCGGAGTTGTATTTCCCGCCGTGTGGAAATGCTCTCTCTCTCTGCTACAATTAAATAAATATTTAAACTTGGAACTTGGCTTCGATTGTTTTGAAATTTAATTGAAAAGTAATATTTAAAAGAAAGGCATTCATGATATATGCACAGAGAGAGAGAGATAGATTTTATATATATATATATATATATATATATATGCACAGAGAGAGAGATTATATATATATATAAACACATCGATCAATAACTCCCGAGACTAACCCAGAGATGGCGCTCGTAGTAAACCAGTAACCAGGTCTTTCTAGAGTACTAACCTTTGCTTGAATCGTGTCAAAATTTTAAGTCGATCGGACCAGGAAAAAGGTTTTTTGAAGTGAAGTGAAAAAGGTTTTTTCCAAGTGGGTGCCGCGATTGCTTTCGATGGAACAAAAACAGCAACGAGTCGATGATTCAGAAAGTTGTTTATCGCTATTTATTCGCAACAAAAAAGATTTCTTGCGGGAAAAAAAAAAAAAAAAATTTGGAAAAGCGTTGGAACGATTGTATCACCCTAAAAGGTGATTAACAAAAGGTGTTATGTTGATGAATAAAAAAAAATTTTGCAAAAAAAATGTTGTTTTCAATTTTAGACTCGGGAGTTATTGATCGATGTGTTATATATATATTGTTTTGGGCAGCTTAATTCTCATTAAAAAGTCTAGTAAGGTGTTAAAAAAACTTGAGGAATTTCTTCTTTTGGGATTTTAACATTGTGATTGAATTAATCGTTCAATTAATTAATTAGTCGTTCTGTAATAGTTAGACTTATTGTATATTTTCTGAATCTGTGACGTAGATGTTAATCATACCAAGTATATCTTGGCATGATTAACATTTCTTTTGATATTTTAATCTATTATCAGAGGATTTAAAATCTTTTCTTTGATTTTATATAATGTTAATTAAAGTACAGGTATTTTTCTGTACCTTTTTCTTTCCGTCTTTTTGTTAAATAATTGTATCACTATCAGGGATATTCATTTGAATGCTTTTGATTTTATATGTATGTATTTTTTTAACTAAGTTTTGTTAATGGTCTAACATTTGTTAATAGATACATTAACAATTAATTTATATCCTTTTTTTTTAGAGTGACAGTAATGCAAGCTTCCTGCGAGCTGCTCGATCTGGAAATGTTGAGAAAATATTGGAATACTTGAAAGGAAGTATTGACATCAACACAAGTAATGCAGTAAGTAATTTTTTTTTTAAAAAAATTACTTTGCATTTTACAATATGAAGCGTTTTAATGTGATTTTTTTGAAGTTAAAATTAAGAATGACAAAAACATATTTGAATATCTTTATAAGTGAAATTTTAGTTCTTTTGAAAATAATATTTCTTCATTGTTTCAGAATGGCTTGAATGCACTACATTTAGCTGCTAAAGAAGGTCATGTTGCTATAGTTCAAGAACTAGTGAAAAAAGGTGCTAATGTAAATGCCGCTACCAAGGTAATTTTTAGAATTAGGAATTATGTCTTGCTAGTTATTGTTAAGTAATTAATATATTTGAATTTTTCTATTTTCTCTGCAAAAATAATAAGTTGTAGAATTAAAAACTCATGTTCATGGGTTAGATGTAAGAACGTGATACGGATGCTAAATAGCAAGAATTTATGTCCTACCCTTGCACTTCCGTGTTCGGTCGTAATAGGTGTTATCATAATAGTTCTTCTATCCAGTATGGCGATAAAAGTTTAATTCGCCATAGGTAGGTGATGCTGTTCTATTACGATACGAGCTATGATAGAATATGATACAAATTTATCGTTCATTTGGCGATGAATTCGTATTCTTACGTTGTTTTTTATGAAATATGTTCATTAAAAATTCTTAAGTAATTTTCTTTGGAAAAGTCTGAAAAATTTCTTTCTTTATTATAATACAATTTTTATTTTATTTTTCAGAAAGGAAATACTGCTCTTCATATAGCTTCCCTGGCTGGCCAAGAGGAAGTAGCCAAAATACTAATTCGTGGTGGAGCAAATCCAAATGTTCAGTCACAAAATGGTTTTACACCACTGTATATGGCAGCTCAAGAAAATCATGATAATGTTGTCAAGTTCCTTTTGGCCAATGGTGCTAATCAAAGTTTAGCAACAGAGGTAAAATGCGTAGATGATATATATTATCTCTTATGTTATGAGATCAAAGCATTTTCTTTTTAATGAGTTGTTTTATTGAATATATTTTTCGGTACTTATCCATTTCGCCGTCGCAAATCTCGCCAAACATGCTTTATTGGCCATAACACACAATATACACTTTAAAAAGATGTTCCGTTTGGCATCGGTTGTATCATTTTTGGTGACTTTATCGCCCGCGCCGGTGAAATGGAAAAGTATAATTTTTTCTTAATTAAAAAATAGTCAAATTCTTGCACAGTGTAAAGACAAAATCACCACTCAGAACCGAAGAGAGATTAATTATTTGGAAGTTACACCTTTGTTGCAAAGTAATTTTTTCAAAATTAAATACAACTTCTCGCCCCCCCCCCCCCGATTTTTTTTTAACTTTAAAGAATTCCATGTGTGATACAACTATGTTGGAAATGCGGTATTTAAATTTATGAGAAAATATGTGTGATCCAGAATTACATTTCTGTCAATTTGAAACAATATTGTATTCAGTTGCATACACTTATCAAATGTCAAAAGCATTCAGTTATATGTTAATCAAAAAGTATTTTGTTGAAAATAAAACAAATTAAAAAAAAAAAAAACGGTTATACTTTCAGTTATTTCTTTTTATTTGAGGTAATTTGTGTTTAGTTTTGATTTTGTTTTATATACTTTGGATATAAAACTTGCATGAACATGATGCCATATTCTTTAAACATTTTCTCAAATAATTATCACTGATGCTAAAATTTTCTTAAGTAGAATTTTTAATGCATATTAATAATTAGAGCTAGAGTTTAATTACATATTGTATTTCCTATTACGCTCTATACTAATGCACAAAATATATTTTGGGTTCAATCATTACTTGAATATAAAATCTTAAAACATCTTTCTCTCAGTGGAGTAATAAATAAGCATATTAAAATATTTTTTTTATGTAAAGGTAATCATGTTCAAGAAAGAATTTATATCTAATTTGTCATGTTCAAATAACCTCATTAATAGGACTGTATATTGTATGCTGTTATAGAAACTGAATTAAATCCAATTGATTGAATTGAAAATGCTTGATATTAGTGCTTAAAATATTTTTATGTGTCAATTAAAAGTTGTTCTTAAAAATGGTATCTAAAGACATATTTTGTGGGAAAATTAAATTTTAAATTTTTATTTATTAAACTTATCTAAAAAAAGTAGTTTAATTTCTTTTGTTGCTATCACATGCATACACGCCCACAGGCGTGTGCACACACACACACAAATATTTGCACACGAAGAAGTGGGATTGTTACGAAAATTGACATGAAGGTACTTGTCAGGCAAATATGTGACTAATTATAGAATTGTATAGTTAATGTGCATTGCTTAATGCTACCAGAGGGTGGTGAACTTCGTTCTCCTTGGATTATAAAACAGGTAAGCAGAGTTTGTTTGCATGTATTTATTAATCTGTTGCCGAGGTACACTTTTTAACTAGAGTTTGAGAGGGAAAGAATCATTGGGATGATGTGGAAACTGGGTGATCAGCTCGGCGAGTAGCTCGCCGCCTAGGCCGTTCTAGCTGTATTGTGAAAAGGTGTTGGGACCAATTGACAAGAGAGACGCCTGTTACACCGCTACCAGGCTCAGGATGCCCTCAACAGACCAATAGATGAGAAGACTGTAACATCATACGACAAGCATACATAGCGCCAATTGTCTGATTGTTCATCATCCATACATGGCAGCACCTTTCCCTATCAGTCTCTGTGTCAGTCTGTGCTATCGCAAGGTGCCTGGCTGAAAGACAGTTGCTATTACGATTCATATTACATTTACTGCCGTTGACACCCACTAGCGTCATTTCCATTTGGAGTGGTGTGACATTCAATGCAATTGGACTGCAACTGATTGGAATCAGGTCGTCTTTAGCGATGAATCCAGATCCAATTTGGGCAGTGATGACAATCATGTACATGTGTGGAGGCCCCATGATGAACGTCTCAATCCTGCTTTTGCTGTACAGCGGCACATCACTCCCACAATTAGTGTGATCATATGGGGTGCCATCACATATGACACACGGTCACCCCTAATATTGATCACGACACCATAAAAGCCCAGAGGTACATTCATGACATTCTTCAGCCACATCTGTTGCCACTTATGGACAGGAGACATTTTTCATCAAGACAATGCTCGCCCATACACAGGAAGGATTTCACAAGACTGCCTCTGCTACATTTCCACTCTTCCCTGGCGTGCTCAATCCCCAGATTTGTCACCAATCAAGCATATCTGGAATAGTTTAAGAAAGCAAGTTGGACAGCCTACGAGTTTGGTCGAATTAAAGGTGTGTTTACAGCAAACTGGGGATTGAGATGTCACAGGACATCATAAGGGACTTGTATTCCTCATTGCCCAACCATATCACATTATGCATTCATGTTAGAGGTGTTCCAAAAGGGTACTAAATTCTCCATTCATTTGTAATTTTTTCTTCAATAAAATTATCATTTTGCTTTGATTTTGTAATCAGTTACATCAACATTGTAGTTCTTATGTAAAACTTTGTTTTATTCTTGACAACTCTTTCTTGGTGTGCAAATTCTTATAACAATGAGTGTGTGTGTGTGTATATATATATATATATATATATATATATATATATTTGTTTCTCTTTCCTTACTCTTTCTGATCTCACTCGATTTAGTTTTCTCTTTCCAGTTTTAACTTAATAAGTCTACTGAATAATTATCTCTTGATGATATTAGTATTTTTAACTTATAAAATTCTCTTGTTAGGATGGTTTCACACCCTTAGCTGTCGCTCTGCAACAAGGACATGATAAAGTTGTTGCAGTACTCTTAGAAAATGATGCAAAGGGCCGTGTCAGATTACCAGCACTTCATATAGCTGCAAAAAAGGATGATTGTAAAGCAGCAGCGCTGCTCTTACAAAATGATCACGATCCTGACGTTACATCTAAAGTAAGTAAAATTGAATATTTTATTATTATTTTTATTTTAACATGTGAAAATTGAGAAGAGAAATATATTTGATTTTGTATCACAAAATATAATTCTCAATTGAATAATATATGCATTAATATTAAATTATTATGACCATTACATAACTACTTTAATTGAATTTAGTATCAAGATCAAGGATTAGATAAGCTTAAAGGAGATCTGAAATTTTAATATCTTTTTGAAATGGTATTCATATATTTTAATTAAAAATTATTCTTAGAGATTTTTATCTATCTGGTTTGTGGGCAAATTGAGAAAAATACTGACTGGATATGTATTCATAATATGTAAACAAAGAAACGATAATTTTTAAATTTTAAACATTATTAAGGTTTTTTTTACAAAAAATTCTATTAATTCATTGGTTGTGTAATTAGTAAATTAATTGGTTGTAATTAGGAAAAAAATCTTTAAAGACTGTTAATGAATATTTTTTTTTATTAAATATATTCTGAATGAACTCAAGTTCTAGAAAATATTCTGGTATAAATTCATATTTTTCAATAAAATATATTAGTTTTGAATTATAATAAATATAATCTCTTCTGAAAAGTGGGGTGCCAGCTAAGGTATTGTCCTCATCACTTGTCCAAGACTCAAAAGTATGGGGTCCATTGTCAATAGCCCTTGTGTTGTTACAAGTGTAGTGTTAATACGAAATCGATCAATTTAATGAATTTCTTGTTATTGCAATTTATGTTGTAAGTGTTAAAATTTGTGATAAAGATGTTTATTTTTCTTTTAATAATATGTGCTTTTTTATAACTGAAATTCATGTTTACAGCATATTATATCATTATGGGAATTTTTAACATGTAAAAATGTGTTAAAAATGTGAACTGGTTAAATTTTTTTTTGTTAGGTAGGATAATTGAAAGGGAATAAAAAATTTTAAAAATTAATTTATATACAAAAATTAATTTTTAAATTTGTGTTAATGTTTTGTTTCTCTCTCTCTCTGTGTATATATATATAATATAAATTTAAATGTATTGAAGAACATTTTTAATTTTACATAATTAAAAATGTTCTTTAAACTAATGAATTTTATCAAGATCTCATTTTATCAACATTAGTTACTTTTTTTTTTTTATTATTACAACGATACATTACTGATATTCTCATACAATTATGATTAATATGAGTTATTTCTTTCCCAGGAAAGAGTATTTTTTATTAAAATTTTTATCTTACTCTGAATCTATTTTTTTCTATACTGTATTACAAAATTGTACGAAAAATTTTATTTTAAATTTTATGTTTGTATCTGATTTGCTTAAACATTTTTCTCTTACAGAGTGGTTTTACACCTCTTCATATTGCAGCTCATTATGGAAATGAAAACATTGCAGCATTATTACTTGATAAAAATGCAGATGTTAATTATTCTGCAAAGGTTTGTTATATGAAAAAAAATCTTGTTATTCCTAAAAGTTTCATTGTATATTGTATAATGCATAAGTTTATATTTTAACTAGTGCTCTATGATTATGATATATGCATATATTATTGCTTTTTTTAATAAACAAGGAAACATTTGTTGTTTTTAATTGAATGATAGGGTTGGATTTTTAATTTTACTTTAAGATAGATATATATTGTTTTAGATTTTTTTTTGCTTCTAATTGTGTGAATGTTAAATCTTAATTAACCAATGCTTTTAAATATTTTTTATTGTTAAATTCTTAAAAATAGTAAGATATAGATTTTGTGTCTTGTTCTTAATAATCTACTGGTGGGATAGCACTGATGGTCATATAGTGCTTGGTTCCTTTTGAGCCTTTTTATAGATCATAAGATACATATTACATCCTACTTGTTTGTTTATATAAATTATTTATTAATTCTCTTGATGAATTATGTATATGTATAGTGGTTAGTTGAAGAGAAAATTATAAATATTTAAAAGAACAAAGTGTGTGTGTTATTTTAATATTTAAAATATATTGTGGCTCTGGTTTCTTTTATGAATGCAGAATATTTTTTATTTGAAGTATTTTATTGAAACTTATTAAATTTCCATTTTAGCACCAAATTACTCCCTTACACGTTGCAGCGAAGTGGGGGAAGTCGAACATGGTTACTTTGCTTGTTGACAAAGGGGCTAAAATTGATGCAGCTACCAGGGTAAGTTTCTGTTCAATGGAAAATTCTTTAAGATTAAAATTCTTCATCTGTATTATATTGATCCCCTTTTTATGATAATGACTGTATGATAATTGCTTTTTATAGTCTTAAAATAAGTTTGTCATTTAGGATGGGTTGACTCCTCTCCATTGTGCAGCCCGAAGTGGTCATGATCAAGTTGTAGATTTACTATTGGAAAAAGGTGCTCCAATAACTGCAAAAACTAAGGTGTGTTTTCATTTACAAAATTGGATAGTAAAATTTTTGTCTTTATTGTCCTTTATATATAATAATCTTGTTTATGACACATTTATTTGTCCTTGTATAGAATGGTCTTGCTCCATTACATATGGCATCACAAGGAGACCATGTTGATAGTGCAAGAATTCTGTTATATCATAAGGCCCCTGTTGATGATGTGACTGTGGTAAGTATGTTAGGGTCAATTTTGTTAAATGTGTGTTTGTTTTGTTTTTATAATGTACAAAAAATTGACTCCAATTTAAAATATCAGAATAATGAGAATAAAGCCAAAAGTGGTTTGAGATTTGCATGTATTTTATAAGAAATGAATCTTTGAGAATTGAGATAGTATTTAAGTCTCCATCTTTTTTGTTTTTGCTATAATTTGTTCCTATAAATATTTATAAAGAGCATGATTCTTATAATAGTGATTGTACCCCAAAATATGGATAGGTAAATTATGTGAATTAGGAATTTTATAAAGTTGTATTATCAGTAGATTTTTACATTAAGTTTATATTTTAATATAATTATACAAGTTTGTAATAGAAATGAATAAGTAATAAATTTAGCTATTGTCATTTGTTTTCAATAGGATTATCTTACGGCTCTTCACGTAGCTGCTCATTGTGGCCATGTTCGAGTTGCTAAACTGCTTCTAGATCGCAAAGCAGATCCAAATGCCCGTGCTTTAAATGGCTTTACACCTCTTCATATTGCTTGTAAGAAGAATAGGATTAAAGTTGTTGAGTTGTTGCTTAAGCATGGAGCCTCTATAGAGGCTACTACAGAAGTAAGAAATTGTTTGATATATTAATGATAAGATTCATTAAATATACAAAATTAAATCCTTCATTGTTAATATATTCTTAATGTAGATAAGCTCAGTTTTTGTGTATATTTTTAGTAAAAATTAATCGTTCATTTAGTTAATTTAATCAGTAATTATTAATCATTGAATTAACAAGGTTGATTAAAATTTTTCAGAAAAAAGTGACGAAATTGGCTGCGGAAATTAAAATGTATTTTTCCCTACCGATAAAATTAAATTTATTTGTGTGTCAGCATTAATAAAAAACAACTGATAGAAATGATTGATATCTTAGTATGTATTCTTAGAACTTTTTATAATATTTAACAAAGAATATAAAGTTATGTCAGATGTAAATAAGTTTGTTTTATTAAACCAAACATTATGTTAAGATTAATGAAATTTTTAGTACTTAACACATGCATATTTTTACATCTAGTTGTATTTGTTTGATAGTGTTTGAAATGCATTAATATTTAATGTTTTTTTTTCCTTTATATATATATAGTCTGGCTTAACTCCTCTTCATGTAGCATCATTTATGGGTTGCATGAATATTGTAATCTATCTTATTCAACATGGAGCTAATCCTGATGTGCCTACTGTACGTGGGGAAACACCATTGCACCTAGCTGCTCGAGCAAATCAGTCTGATATCATACGCATTCTTCTTCGAAATGGAGCTCATGTTGATGCATCAGCTAGAGTATGTTTGAAATAATAATTTTTTAGAAATATTTCTAAAAATTGGATAACAATGTATTTTATATTTTTAATAGAATATACGAAATATTTTGTAATTTGATAATTTAATTTTAAAATAATTACTTAGAGGAGTTTTATAATTATTTATTTAAAAATTGAAAATTTAGTTATACTTGAAAGAAGTAAATATGTTCCTTTAACAGAGTCTTTGTAGTGTTATTTAATATGAAATCAGTATTAGAAATAAATTAAATTTTGTACAAATTTTGAAACATACAGTTAAGACAAAAGCATTTTTTGTTCATATAACCATATTTAATGGGTGTATGTACAGATTATGTGTTATGTATAGACATCCAGGAAAAAAGGGCACCTTTAATAACTTATTGAAATTTTAACAATTGGATGAAATTCATTTATTTTAAGGTATACTGTCAAACAAATAGAATAGAATTGAAAGAAATTGAAGAGAGATAGAGGATAATGACTTGCTGATAGATATCTATAATTTAGATAAAAGCATTTGAATTCTTTTTTGGAATCTAGTTAAAGTGCTAAGAAATGACTGGCTATTAGCAAAAAATGTTTAAATCAGAAGGAATGATTAAATAAGCACAGATTTCATTATTTAGAATATAATTTAGAATTGACAAATTAAATGAAATTTGAGAGGTTGTGACCTTATCTATTTATTTCTCTGATTATTAATAAAGCATTTCAGCTTGTTCTAACGTATGTATCTTCTTTTGGAGTTCAGTGGTTAATGACTATAGTAGATTGAGGTATGCCAGTAGAGTTGAATAATGGAAAAATGGGCATTACAATTTAACTTAAGAAGACCCATTTTGAAAGCCCCATAACTAAAAAACTTTTAAGCAACATTTTACCTAATTGGAAATTTAGGCTAATTTCATTATGAAAAAGTAGCTGCAATAAAAAGCATTCATAAAGAGATTTTGTGAAGGAATCAGTTGTGCTAAATTATCCATTAACACAATTATTTCATTCCTTTTGAGCTGTTAGTAGTAGTGTGAATCTTGTCTAGCTGAAGTGTGAATTGCAGGAGTTATTAAAGTGTATAATTTTTGTCTTTTGAAATAACTTTCACAATGCTTGTTGCTGTTGCGCAAAATTAATATCAATGTTATTGGCTCAAAAAGATTGATTAATTTACTAAATTAACAAAATTAATGAATTTCGAAAAACGTTTTTTCCCCTTTTGAAATTAAATTTAATGCAGATTTAGATAGCAAGAGAATGATTTTGATGAGCAATTTTCTAAATTGTATGCTAATCCAGTTATTAGTTTCATATATATTACAGAAAACAATTGAAAGGCTAAATACTTGGTAACTTGATACAAATGGCTCATTATATTTTCCACATGTTAGTGAATAAGCATTTAAATATTATGAATTTGTATACTACCCCTTAAAGTTGGCTGTTTTTCGATCTTGAGTTTGAGCTTGATTGCTTCCCAAACATTTGGAGGAAAGTGCATGAAAGTTTGAATTTAAGGGTTTTTTAATGTGAGGAATATTTTGAAGAAATAATTTAGGAAAATTTTAGTACTTTGTAGTTCCTTGATTTCATAAATATATTTAATTTTTCAAATTTTTCAAATTTCTCATATTGTTTCTTTTCCGAATTTTTTTTTTATGTATTTAGATTCAGAAAATAATAATATATTGTTTGGTGTAAATAACATTGAAAAATGTCCAATAGAATTTACTGTTGATTATTTTTGACATTCACTGAACATTAGAGTAGCCATTATTTATATCTTGTAACTTGAAGACTTTTAAGTAGAATTTCAAGAAGATAAATTGGATACATGAAGAAAATTTGATTGTAATAATGAAAAAATTCGTTTTTAGGATTTAAATAATAAATCCATTTTCATAATTTAGTTCCTTTTAGCCATTAAGAATGATACCTCTTTTATTCAGATGCAGTAAGAATTGCAAATGTGTGCCTCATTTTTTTTCCTTACTTTTTTATTTTACTGTCATTTCCACATTTTTAAATTGCTTTTATGTCATTATGTATGTTGCATTGTTTTAATGTTCTCGTATCAAAACAGTAAAACTTTTTTCATTTTATTAAACTTCAATTTATACTTATAATCAAATATAGTAAATTATGATCAAATAAAGTAAATTATTTGAACACTTACAAATATTACAGTTAAGATAAAAAATATGAAAGAAATTCTGGTATCTCATGAAGTTGTAAATAATGATTTTGAGAAAATTTCTTTTTGCAGATCCTGCATTTTATGCTACATAGTACTTATTATTCTAATTTTTGATTTTAAATAATGTTTATAATTACAGGAACAACAAACTCCTCTTCACATTGCTGCTCGACTAGGTAATGTTGATATTGTGGGTCTCTTATTGCAACATGGTGCTGCAGTTGATGCTACTACAAAAGATATGTATACTGCATTGCATATAGCAGCTAAAGAAGGACAGGAAGAAGTAGCATCCGTTCTTCTGGATCATGGAGCATCCCTCACTGCTACCACAAAAGTAATGAAAATTATTGTTTAAAGATACAATAATTTTTCAGGAAAGTTAAAATAAGATGGTTATTGAAAATCATATGATGTATCTTATTAAAAGATTTCATTGCATTTGCACATAGGTTTGATTAGAGATTTTTAAACTGTCAATTTTAATTAATTGACATTAGCCGAAAACTTTTTGTACATGTAGTACAGATTCAAAAATAGTTCTTACTAACTTCCATTTTTTTTCCTTATTCAGCTGCATTTTCTGTTTATATAACAATATGACTTATGTTTATACATAAAACAAAATGCTAAAAATACGTTAGATTCAATTTTATTTTCTGAATAAATAGATTAACATTTTCATTTATAATATGCAGTTATTTTCCCTGTTTTTTTTTTTTATTATTATTTTAGAACTTTTTAAAAGAATTACATTATACTATTTATTACTGTAGCTTATACATAAAAAAAAATTATTTTTGATAATTTATTCTTTCTAATTGCAGAAAGGCTTTACACCTTTACATTTAGCAGCAAAATATGGAAATATCAAAGTTGCAAGATTACTTTTGCAAAAAGATGCTCCTGTTGATGCTCAAGGAAAGGTAAAAAGTTGTTTTCAAGATAAGAATTTCATTGACATTATAACCTTAAAATTAAAGTGATTTAACCCATTCAAGACCGGAGAAAGAACCGCTTCCCTAGGTCTGCGCATTCCGAAAGTGTACGCACTCACAGGACCATATGATTTTCCTCATTAAGTCGAATTTCATATAAAAATTCCTATAAAATTATCCCTGTGATTAAATGCATTGAAACTTATGAAGAATTTTCATTGATAGCATCTAAATATAGGATATTTAAATTTTTGTGATATTTAAAAAAAGTAATTGGGAATATTAAAGAAATTATATTCATTTTGATAAAAAAAATTTACATAGCTATGAAAATAACAACAATGTAAATGACAATTTTTTTTAATTAATGAGAATTTAAAATATATGTAAAATATGAGAGAACTGAAAAAAAAAAAAAAAAAAATAAATAAATAAATGAAATAAAATTACTAAATAAAACTTAAAACTTTTGAAGCTTATGATACATTTTGAAACACTGTTTAGGATAAAGCCCTACTTTGCAAATTTTGCATTTATGATATGTCAGCTTCCATTTTCTTTCTTTTGCACACAATACATTGTCTCCTTGACTTTTCACTCGGATATTTCATTCTTTTTGCTATGACATAAAAGAACAAACTGTTCCAAAAACATACCAATACAGTCTTCCAAATAATAAGTCTGCTTACAACCCTATCCAATAAACATTTAATCATTCAACTCTCCCCCCCCCCAACTCCATCAAAATATAAATAAAAACCCAGCTCAAAATGCACAATTGGACCAAAAGAAGCGAACAAATGCAGTTATTTACATTTTCAAATTACCCTGATCCAAGAGAGAGATGCCTCCTCCCCCTAGGAATTGAAGGTCAATACTCTGTGAACAATATTTGAAAATATGACAAACTTCAACTGGCATCTAATGTCCGTTAAAAATTCAAATAAAATATTCCATTTTAAAATCACACCAGTGCGATCATGGACGATACTGTGGGATGTGAAAGGAGAATTGCATATCATGTGTACTTGATTACGGTCCTGAACGGGCTAAAGCAGTGTTTTGCAAACTTTTACACTTAAGACCGACGAAAATAGGAAAAGTATTTCATGAACTGGCATCAGTCAAAAATAAAAAATGATATATAAATAGTTATTTTGTTTATTAAATCTCATAAACAAATGTAATTTCTAGTTGTAGGACATTTGCCTCTTATTTTTTGATAAATTTGATATACACATGGCTACAAGTTTGTTTCTTCTAGATGAAGTGCTGCACTAACATCAAATCTATTTATTTGGTTTAATTGCTGACATAGTTGAGCAGAAAACAAATAAAATCTTTAATTATTTCAAGTTAGGATGCATATTTAATATATTCTCTTTAGATGTTAACATATTTATGTGCTGAAAATAGTTGAGAGGTTAAAGTAACTTTAACTTGAGAGGATAACTAACTTTAAGAATTACCTAGAATTTTAATCTTTTATTTTTAAATATTTAGCAGACTGGCAGCAAAATTCTATGGACCAGCAATTAGGAAACACTGATTTAAAGAATTATACTTTTAAAAATGTGTAATTAATTGCATGAAAGTTGAATTTCTCAGTAATGTGAAATTTGTTTCTCATAATTTTTTTTTGATATATAAGTTTATTTAGTGAAGAATAAACAAGACAGTGACAAAGAAATAATTTATATCTCAGTTGAAAATCGGGAAACTACAGTTTGCGTGTGTTGAGAAAGGAAAAGTAACAAAGAAATGACTTTGAATTAGTTATTTTTCTAAACAAATAACTGCAATTTTTGCTTTTATATTTATTGATATTTTGCTTCTGTTTCAGAATGGTGTTACTCCCTTGCATGTAGCTGCACATTATGATCATGTTAATGTTGCTTTGTTACTTTTGGATAAAGGAGCATTTCCTCATGCCACTGCTAAAAATGGTTATACTCCATTGCATATTGCTGCTAAGAAAAATCAGATGGATATTGCTACCACACTCTTAGAATATGGTGCAAAGCCAAGTGCCGAGTCCAAAGTAATTATTTTTGAAAATTTGTGTATCTTTTAGCAATGTTATATGTATATATACAACCTGTTAATATACAGTACATGATAACGATAGGATTAAAAAAATTTTACAATGTATTTATATTACCCATCTGAATCAGTTTTCAACCCAATAAGTCTATAATAATAAATTTTTTTGGTTAACACTATGAACAAAATACAAAGAAGTTCTTAAATTTTTTTATTTGTTGAATTCAGGCTGGATTCACACCTTTACATCTAGCAGCCCAAGAAGGACATACTGATATGACAACATTGTTGATTGAACATCATGCTGATGTAAACTCCCCTGCAAAGGTTTGTAATGAACTTCCAAGCTTGATAATGCAGAAAATTATTTGTATGCTAAGCTCAGTTATATTTGATTGTAATAATAATATTAATAATTTTGTGTGTGCATAGAATGGTCTCACTCCATTGCATTTATGTGCGCAAGAAGATAAAGTGAATGTTGCTGCTATTCTAGTAAAGAATGGGGCAAAAATTGATCCTCAGACAAAAGCTGGCTATACACCTCTGCATGTGGCTTGTCACTTTGGCCAAATAAATATGATTCGTTTCCTGCTACAGCATGGAGCTGATGTCAATGCTACAACATCTGTAAGTAAAGTTACATGAAAAATTAAGTATTTTTTTTTATTTGGTGCATTTTATACCGAAATGAATTTTAAAATAATTTTATAATTCCCCCGTTTAACATTTTTTTTTTTTTGAGAAAAAAAAAGGTTTTTGTATGTGTCTAAGTTTCATATTTTATTCAAATGATAAAAAATTGCAGAACTTATAACATAGGAAAACTTTGGAAAATTATATTGAAGGAAATGTTAAAATGGATTAGTTGAGACTAAGATGAAGAGTTGAGGTTCATTCTTTTAGTAGTGAGCTATCACATTTTTATATTCAACATAGAAACAATTATATTAACAACATTTTTATTTTTGAGCATTGTTAAATATTAATTTCTGAAATTTTCGATTTTGT
This sequence comes from Nephila pilipes, assembly GCA_019974015.1. Taxonomy (NCBI): domain Eukaryota; kingdom Metazoa; phylum Arthropoda; class Arachnida; order Araneae; family Nephilidae; genus Nephila; species Nephila pilipes. The sequence continues at coordinate 159,388 of BMAW01042424.1, read as the reverse complement.
ACAATTATTTATTCTTGAAATAAATAATTACAAATAGATTTTTATCCTCATGTTTCATTTTACTGTTTATTGTTTTTGCATGATTAATACAATTTTTTTTAGATTTAATAAACAAGTGGGGAATCAAAATTTATTGCTGAAACTTATTTTTTAAAGATCTCTTTGTTTTCAAAATTTGTTTTGCTTTTCTTATTATTTATTTATGTAACATCAATGTGAATTGTGTTTAATGAAAAGTTAGTAACTTTCTTGTGAATTTAAATAGTCAAATCTCTATAAATTAACCTCTTAGAGGACTGGAAACAATTTGGTCTGTAGAAGTGGTCTTTTATGTAATTACGCCTATTGTTCTGGAAAAAAGGGGTTGGATTAGTAAGGGAAATAAATTTTGTTCTGTGCCTCATTTTTTGTTATAAAAATGATGGAAAAGTCTTTAAACTTTCTATATTATTTGACATACCTGGATATTTATTTTCAGTAAATGACTTTAAATACATAATCAAATACTTGATGTTCAAATCCATTCTGAATACATATTAAATTTGTTGATAAATTTCCTCAATTCTTTTTTTCATTTTTTTTAAAAATATATTTTCTAAAACTTGTTTGTGTTGATTTCCTTTTCAATGAGTTACACATCATATTGAAATTTTTTTGGAAATTTAATTAAATTAAATAAAGAATTTTAGTTCAAACATAAGATATTTAGTTCATAAAATATCACCAAAATTTATTGCAGTTACTTCTAATCTCCTCTCTTCATAGAAAGGAGATGAGAAGTGGATATATAAACACCTGCGGAAAAGGAAGACACACCTTTTTCTGCATGTGCCTCAGACAACTTGGTTATTGTTTGAAATTTTTGTATTTTCCTGAAATGTTCTGTAAAAAGTCTTTATTTGTTAACACTTTCAGATTAGATAAATACTTCATATTGAAGATTAAGAATAAAATAATTAACCTATTCCCTGTAATAACAAGCCATGAGAAGGAATGGTAATAAAGAATGCAAGGAATAGAGTTTGTACTTTCCACATTTTATTGTGGACTAAATTATGTGTATCTGTCAAAATGGTCAACATACAATTTAAATGGTGATCTATGTAGGAAAGTAGATCGTGTATCGAGTATGATGAATGTATGAAAAATTGTTGAGCTTACATAACTTTTATATATCATATTGTAGTCATGATTTGCTTGTTGAATTATATGCCACTAATATCCAGTTTTTCTTATTTTAATTTTAAATTATACATTTCAATTTTAGCATGGATACACACCTTTACATCAAGCTGCACAACAAGGTCACACTTTGATTATTAATTTACTGTTGGAGCACAAGGCTTCTCCCAATACAACTACAAATGTAAGTTCCTTGATATTTATTTTCATACTTAATATTCAAAACAAATTTTGACGTTTTAAAGAATTGTCTTTAAATATGATTTAAAAATACTTATTTATTAACTTCATATTTAAATTAAGAGAATTTTTATGGTATTTCTCTATGCACATTTTTGAAAACGAATTTTTACGTATAAATTTTTTATAATGTTGAAATATATGTGTGTGCTCACATGCATCAAATATACTTTTTCTCATTGTAAAATGGTTTAATATTTCTGCATAATTACTTACTATATAGTGAAACTCATTTAAATATTATTTCAGTGAATTCTTACTTTAATAAAATATTAGTGCTGTCTTAGTGACGATCTTATAAAAAAATGTGAATGATTTATATAATTTGATACTTATTTCGTAAAAAGAATCATATGTATTAAAATTTTAACTTATCTTAATATTTTTGCAGCTTATTTTTTTTATCAAGTAATGATGTTTTGAAACATATATTAATTTCATTATTAGTTTTGCATCGTGTGTATTAAAAAAAAAGTAAAATTTAAAGAACTGTAAGAAAGTAAAGATAAATTTCCAAATGTGTATTGTGGGCAAAATATTAATGTTGGAATTTTTAAATTATTCATTCCTTTATAGCAAGGACAAACTGCTCTCTCTATTGCACAAAGACTTGGTTACATATCTGTAGTTGAAACTTTGAAAATTGTAACTGAAACTATTGTGACTACAACTACGACAACAATTACAGAAGAGAAGTATAAAGTAGTTGCTCCTGAAACTATGCAGGAGACATTTATGAGTGATTCTGAAGATGAAGGAGGTAATTTTTTGTTTTCTTTTTATGAGGGATATAATGTAAAGAGTCTAAGAGTAAGTTTTAAACAATTTGCTAATTTATACTTCGTTAAAACTGGAGTTGTCATTGTTTATGAAATTTTTTAAAAAACACATTTAGAAAATTATGATCCCATATATTGTATAAAATTAATATTTATCAAAGTTTTTCATTTTAAATTATTTTAATTTATGTGTATAATTTACTTCAAAAATTTAATCACCATGAATATAGTGATAATTTTATAAATTTTTATTTTGATACTAATTTTTAAGAATTGGTTCAAAAAAAAGATTGAAATTATTTAATTTTTTTTGTGACTTATATAATTGGATAATTTTAGCTATACATGCTACAATTTTGTTTATAATGGTTAAGGAAGTGAAATTTATTGGAATAATTTTTTTTCCGAACTGACATTTTGTGAAGATTTTTATTAAGATGGAACTATATTTATTCATTTGTAATGATTTATCATTACTACAAATGAATTACATGAAATGGGAAATTAAATCTAGGAAATCTGCATGTTATTATAATATAAAATAGTAGAATCTATTAATATTCAAGCTACAATAATGATTGTAATAATTGATTTGGTATTGATCATGATGTACATGTGGCAGTATTTTAGTTGAGCGATGAATTCGAGTGCTGATTCCCCTCAATAGTCCTATTGTGCTGAAGAATAAAATGCACATTAAATGGAACTGCATCTTTTGAATCATGAAATGGTATGATGCAGAATTTAGAGTGATGAACCAGCTCATCAACTGTAATGAACAGTGCAACATACATCAACAGTAATGAATTATAAAATTAAAGTTTTTATGTAAAGTTAAAGCTTGAAAATAAAATATTTGAAATATGTGCTCCTGGCATTTATATATATTTTTTGTACATTTTTACACATATCTTGTATATTTAATTTATAAAAGGAGTTTTTCAGTAAATGGATGAATTTGTTTTTGAAGTAATTTTATCTCTTTTAAAGATGCGCAAGTATTGGACATTTTATGAAAATATTTTTTTTTCAGTACTTTTCATTTTGTTGTAAAATATTTACTTGGATACAAGAAGTGAATGAGATGGTGTGACTCATCAATAGTTTGAATGAGCCCATGGTATCATGAGAAATGTACTCAATCCTGATTTAATTTTGATCATGCAAGGGTTTTTTTTTGTTAGATCTGATATTTTGTTTTCTTGACTGCTAAAGCAGGATAAATGATCATATGGGCTGTTTGGAGGTCCACTATAGATGTAAATATAATTTGCAAATTGTGCTATATGTATAGAAATTAAAGCATTTAGAAACTTGTAGGAATTGAAACAAACATAGTAAAAATAAATCAATCTCCCACTATTATTGACCTTTGGAGTACTATTCACCTTGTCATTTTTGGATTACTAATCACTACACATTTAGATTATCCATCTATTCAGTTTTTTTTTTTTTTTTGATAAACATTATTTAATTTCATTAACACATTTGTAACCAAAATTTTGGTTGCAATTTTTTACTTATTTTCAATTGATAGATATGATATATTTTCAATTTTTCTTGTGATGATTTCGCATGAAAGTTGTTGCTGTTAATTCTCTTTATTACTGGGAAAGTCAAGATTCATTCTTTAAATTGGTTTTATTCATGCAATTCAAAAGGATTTCATTTGAAATACCTACTTTTGGTTTTATTATTAATTGTAGAAAAATCTACTTATGTTTTATATTAATCTTTTTATTATATATAACTAACACTGCTTGTTTTTAGAAGCATCTTTTATGTATGTTTAACCTGTTTTGTTGCATGGATATGACCTTTGCACTTTGTGTGCTATGTTTTCAGTTTGTAATAAACTGTGGAATGTGTATACTTTTAGTAAGCACATATTATTTTATTTGTTCACTAATTATCAATTTAAATGCTGCAAAATTTTTATTATCAAAGATGTAATGACATCACTGAACACTGTTATTATACATTTTTCTAAATTTGAAGGATGTGTAATATTGAAAATATGAGACATTTGGAAATGTTTACATAAATTTATCGCATTTATAGATTTTTATTTGGTTTTTGAGAAAATATTTGTTTTATGAAATTAGAAAATATTTTAAATCAATTACACAGTAAATGTTGACATGTGTGGTTATCACATTTGGTTAAATTATGTCTGGGTTTACAAATTTTAGCCTAATGCACATGTCTAAATTTTAATTTAACTATTTTGTAAATTTTAATGGATATTTTAAAAAAAATATGCTTTTGGGATGATGGAATTTTTTTTTGTAGTGAAGTAGTCATCTGATCACAATATTTTTAAAAATTATGAATTGTATTTTTTTATGACATTTTTTTGTCTTAAAATTACAGAATTAAATTTTTGGGGAAAAGAATTTTTAATCCATTTAACTAGGTTTAGTGAAATTGGGTGGCTGGGTTTATAAATTTTTGAGCTGATGGTTTGATCCCTTGGCACAGGTGATGATATAGAAGACACCTCACTGTATGGGAAACCGGCCCATGCCACCCATGTGTATCTTCCTTATATTGAAGGTCAAAAGTTACTAATGAGTAAGTCTTCACCTAAAAATTGCCCCCTTCTAGTTCTCACTTGAAATTCTCTTCTAATTTTCCTTTCTCCTTTAATGTTCTATCATAATTGTTTTTCTTTTTTTCCTATTTTTGTATGTTTGTGATATTGTTTTTTAATAGTTATGTTTACCACAGCATGTTATACCTGAAGTGAATTGTAGTATAGTGCATAGTGTATTCTGTCTTGTCCAGTGAATGAAAATGTTTAAGAACCCTAAGTGCATAGAATCCTTTTTTTGGAAGAAAAAAAAATCACAATCTTTTGTGTGCCCTGCATGTTTGGAAAAAAATTTCTCTGCCTCCTTCATTCTTATGTAACCATTTTTATTTGATGTTGTGATCATTTATTTAGTGTGTTTATCTTTCTTCTCTTTGTGCACTTTCTGCTAGAAAGGGGTAAATAAAAATGAAAGAAAGTAAATAGAGGAGCAATAATCTGAAGTACACAAAACCATCTTTTCACATCTGCTTTGGCAGCAATTTTTCTTTGCTAAAAGTAAATGGCAACTTATATTTCAATAACTTTGGTTTATTTGTTAGAAGACTTACTTTAAGTATATGCACACAGTGCAGTGGTTTTTTTTTATAGTACATTTACTTTACATTTTAAATCCTTGTATTGTAATATTTATGAATTATAGAAAGTTCTTTGTTTGTTGTACTGTTTTCGCCTTATTTAATATAACAAATCTTTGTATAGGATATTAATCTAATTTGTTTTAATTTTATATACAGAATTTTTTTTTATTTAAATTAGGTGATGTGGAATGGTATTTTTTATGTAATTTTAAATAAGTTTTAGATTTTTAAAGAGCATTATTATTAAGAGTATTAGGCTAAAATGTCATAGCTCATTTTATAAAAGAAAAGAAGGAAATTAATACTGTTTTGTATTTTCTCCCTTTAGATTTTTTAAAATCTAATTTGCATTGTTAATTACTTAATTCTATTTGAATATTCTATTGATACCCTTATTTAGCGACATATTTTCAGATCAAAATTGCAGGGAGAAAAATTTGCAGGCTTGTTTTCTACTATTAAGGGTTATTTTTGAAAAACTAGCTAAAATACTCTGCATTACATTGAACTTTAATTTTTTTTGTGAATTCTAATCTTAATTTTCCATTTTTTGCTCCATAGAAGTAAATCAGAACAAAAAAGTCCTATGATAATGCAAATAAAAAGTTAAGCAACTTGATGTTTCACAATGTAAATGATTATAATAATTATTAATATTTGATTTATAATATTAATTCCAAATATTTTCAAAAAATTAATATTATGCTTTGGAAGAATACTCTTAGTATCGATGCATTAAAGAAATCATAATCAAGCCACAAAGAACACACAAATGAATAAATTTAATCATTTCCAAAAAACACCTTGGTTGAAGCAAAGATGAACCATGTTGTCTCATGATTAAATATGCACCAGAGCTATGTGCATTGCAGAATGTTTTCTTTATTAGCAGAGGAGTAAAAAAGCAAACTCACTAAATGTTTAGTTAAAATTTTTTTATAAAATCTAATTGAGATATTGTTTGCTTATTCTTCTTTTAAAACAAGGTCATGTGTTTATCCTGTATACTATATAAATACTATGTTGCTCAGATCTATAGATTTCTAGATGGAATAAAAAAAATTTCAAGTTGAGACTTTTCAGTGCTTTTTCTAAATTATGCTGATTAACTTATACATGTCTGAAACAAATTCAGTCTAAAAAAAAAACTTGGATCTCCAAGGTGATGCAAGGTTTGTTACCTTGTGATATTTCATTCACCAGCTGGGTTGCAAAATATACAAAAGTTGCTTCAACTTCGTATTTGAAAAAAATGTAAAGCAAATTTTGAAAAAAATGTTTGAGATGCTCACCATCATCACCCATTATTTCAGCATATCAAATTTTGTGCATATTGGCTTTTCTGTCTCTGCATTACACTCATGCTCGCATGCATGTGTGCGCATATACATATGTATTCTTTCTTTGGTTTATATATATTTTTAATTTTTTCCTCTTTTTCTCACTTTTCTTTTAAAAGGTAGGCCAGGTTGTGTTTAACTATAGAGTTGATATGTATTTAGTTGAAATAAATTACTTGACTGTAAAACTACCTCATTCACTGTTTTCTCTAAATGTTTAGACAGTAGTACCTGTTAATAAATATTAATAACAAAGATCTTTAATATCTTTGTATACTTCCTTCTTGGGAATAATATTTTTAAAAATGCATCATGTCTCTTGAAAGCAATGTGTATAAAAATTTACTGCATTTAGTGTGAGCAATAGTTGATGCTTGATTCTACTGTCTTAATCAAATGCTAATAGTTATTTTTCTGACTAATACTTTACAGATATGAGAAGATGTCTTATCACAAAATGTGAAAACTAACAACAAAATATCTTCATTTTATTTTTTGTGATACTATTGTTTCATTTAATATTTTAACTCTATAGAGTATTGGTAAAACATTTATGTGAAGGAGATCTTAAACAGTTCAAATTAGATTCTCTATTTGTATCATTTCATTTTTTATAAATTCTAATACATTTGTAATGTTTCATTTACATAGATTTTTCTTATATTTCTGCATAAGTATGGAGTGTTAATACTTTAATTTTTTTAAAAAAATTTGAAATACAGAAATTTTGCATTTTTTCTGGTATGCTTAGCAATGAACTACATTCTTATATGTAGAATTTCTTGTGGCTTTTAAATGACTTTCATGTTTTGTATGGAAGTTTCTTTTGAAAATCTGATCTCTTAGACATCACAGCTTTGCTTAAGCTTTTTTACTTTTTTTCTCTAAAATTGTACTGTTTCAGCAACGAAGATTGTGATGAATTATTATTGAATTTGAGAAAAACTATAAAATTTTTAATGAGGAGAATTAAACATTTTCTCTTGAAGCATTTGTTGAATATTAGAAATTATTTTTTAAAATTATTTCCAATTCTACTTAAATTGAAATATTTATCTGTAGCTTTAATTTTTTTTTTTAAAAAAAAAGGTTAATAATTACATTTATTGCCATTGATATTGAATGCATTGCCTTAATTATATATATAAAACACATCGATCAATAACTCCCGAGTCTAACATTGAAAACAACATTTTTTTTGCAAAATTTTTTTTTTATTTATCAACATAACACCTTTTGTTAATCACCTTTTAGGGTGATACAATCGTTCCAACGCTCTTCCAAAAAAAAAAAAATCTTTTTCTTCTTTTTTTTGCATAAATCTTTTTTTTTATAGTAAATAGCGATAAACAGTTTGAATCAGAACACTCTGCTATTGCTTTTCTTCCACGAAGTATAACAAGGCACCAATTTGGAAAACCTTTTCATGCCTAATTTTTCATGAAGATATAAATACACTCCATATGATATTCAGATTAGTTTTTCTTTCCTTTTTTATGAATTTTCAGAATTTTTTTCAAGAAGTTCTGAAAATATTTTTATGGCAACTATTAAAAATAAAAATAAAAAACCCCCCAATTTTTTTCAATTTTTATTAATGAAAAGTTCCAAGTAGGTTCAAAATGATAGATAAAAATGAGTTAAAAGAGTATTTTATTAAGTTTCCTTTTTCTTTTTTTTTTTTGAAATTCTTTTGTATTTTATAGTATGTATGTTATTGTATGCTTCTTCCTAATATTATATATGTTTCATTTAAAATTCTATCTGTCATTTTGTAATTTTCTGAAAACAATTCACTTCGCTGTACATTTCAAAGATTGAGATATTTATTCATTGAATTTTTCTGTGTATGAATTTAAATTCATTTTTAAATATTTATAAATTTATTTAATTCATAAAAGGATTGATTTACAGTATTAATTTGCTATTCAGAATTTTTATTTTTAAATATAAATTGTTCTTAAAATAGCTGAGGACACAATGCTTGGTGACCAGTCATTACATTACATGACCACAGATGAACTCAAAGCTTTAGCTGATGATAATACTCTTGGAATCGATGTCACAAGGGATGAAAGAGAAACTGGGTCAACCCTCATTGGTAATTTTTGTTGATATCCATGATTATAAATATTATTTTTATGATTTAGGAATGAGTTTGTATTTAATTCCTGTATTCACTTCATCCAAGTATGTTATTCAAAATGTGTTTTACTAAAGATCACAAAGATTTAAGGAATTTTTCTTGTGCATTTTGCTTAAGATTTTATAAAATCACTCTAAAATGTTTCAATTCAATAAAATTATGAAAATGTGATTTTTGATATTTTTTTTTGTCTGTATTATAGTATGACATTTAATTATATGATCCTGTTTCCATTAATTTTTTTTTATCATTAGTATTATTTTCCATAAATTATTTATGAAAAATTAATGCACTTCTGCATTTGTGTGAAAATAATAAAAATATAGCCTAATTTTCTTTAATTTTTTTTTTTATTAATTTATTAACTTTGTTTAACCCTTTAAGTGGTCAATTATTTTACCAGAAATGCTTCCAAAAAAGGCACATTTTTTATTGCATATAATTAAGTACCATACTATGATATTCAAAATATCATAAGAATATATTTTCCCTCCAAGTGAGAGGGAAAATTAAAATAAATAATTTGATTGGTGGATTCTCCCTCCATTTTTTATAAAATAATATAATTCCAAGAGGGGAAGAGAAAAAAGAACTCAAATCTTCATCAGAGCTGAGCTCACTGCACGAGTCATCTGAGGAATAATCCAAATAATTAGAAGAAATATCTGTATCAGAATGTAGTTCATCATCTAACAAGAAAGTATTTTCGTCGTCTATTCCATCCATAATTTCCATTAGATTCACAAGCACGGCATACAGTAGAACAAAAATTTCAAAGAAAAGTTCCCGCTACATAGAAAACCCAGATGAAAATCATTTCATTTGCATGGACAAGCCACGCCATCTGTTGAAAAATAATAATACTAAATAGTCTCTTTCAATAATGAAAAATGGGGGCAAACCCGAAAAGGAAAAGCGAAAATATCGAGTACGGGCAAACCAGAAAAGGCCATTTTTGGGTAGCACGTACATTGTACGGGCAAACTGCTTAAAGGGTTAATATAACTTTAAATCATTTAAAAGAGGAAAGTGATTGTACTGAAGTCAAGGCAAAGTGTATCAAGAATGAAGATTCTGCTTGATGTTTCCTTCCCTCTATATTTATTCACTATATATCATATATGCCTTATTAATTTGGCACCTGGTACAAATATTTTTTCTTAGTGTATCGAATTATGTTCTTGGATTTTATATTAGAATAATTCTTTATGTAATATATTCTGGAGAATACAGTTGTGTGTGACCATGTGGTTACGGCAATATGTTATATGATAGACACTATTTAAATATATTAATTTAACATCATGCCAATTAACATGAATGAATTAACTTTTAAAATGCCAGTTGTAAAATAAAGGTGATCTTTAAATAATTTTTACTGTAAATCAGTATAAACTTTGTACGTTTTGTTGATGTTAATACTATCTATATACTAATAGATGTGAAATCTATATATACTGATCATATGCAAAAATAAAATATCAGTTTTCTGTATAGTCAGAATTTTTACTCATCAAAAGTATTTTAAATTATGTGTATCAGTTTCTTTTCTTTCTAATAAATTTTTGGAAAAAGAATCGTACATCTTTTATTGTTTTGAAAATATTAATTTTTCCTAAGTTTAGTCATTATTTTTTAAATTTTCCTTATATTATTTTTATGCTTGGTCCTTTTTTAAAATTAAAATTGATTCAATTGTTAATTTTTTCTAGCACCTTTAACTGCTGAAGAGGATCATTTAACTCCTCAACATGTTGCTCATCAAGAGAGTACTTTTAGCAGCAGCATGGCTCCAGATAATGTTGATCTTGCACGAGCACCCGTACATGCTGGGTGAGATTTTTTATTTAAGTGACTTTCTGATAAGTAAAGGTGGGAATTGGTCTTTGCTAGTGTGTTAGATTATTGCATGCTTTGCTTTATACTCATCTTCAAATATGTTTCCTTGCTTTTACCTGCATTTATGTATGTTATTCTGTTTTTGTATTAGTAGTGTAGTTAATAGTGATGAAAACAATGATAGAGTGTATGTGTTGTTTGTATATTTTTTAATTGTTTCTCTTTAAAAAAAAATATTTGTGATGCAGGACTGCATCCACAAATAATCTTTTATCTATTCTTCTAGTTTAGTGTGTAAATAAATTTTTATATTTTATTATGTAACTAATACACTTGTATAAGACATCTACAAGATTAAAGGTTTCATGCAATAAAAGTAATGAGAAAAGTATGTTTTTATTACTTCAGAGGGAATTTCTTTGATGGAATGGATTTTTTTAGCATATTTTACAAGTATGCACTATGTAAAGGAAATGTTTTTGTTTTAACCATTAAAAGGGATTTCCTGAGAGTAAAGTAATAAAATTAACATTTAAAATGATGTTTACTTAAAACGACAGAAAAATGACAAAGTAGGAAAAATATTGAAGAATAAATTTCATGTAGTATTTCAAATGTATGGTGAATGTACATAAAGATTGTTGTGAATATGCATTTGTTGAATTCTAATAAAAGTTTTAAATTTTTAATTCTGAAACATTAGTTTCTGAATTGATAAGAGATCTATTTAAAAAAAATTTTAATTAAAGAATTAATTTAAAAATACCCATTAAGATTTAATTTTCTATTAAAGATTATTGTTAAGCTATCCTTCTAATTTTGATTTACATTCTTGAAATTTGAAGCATCGGAGTTATAATTTTATTCTCAAACTATGTTGTAATGGTAAAGGAACCAACGAATGTTATTTATTATGGTAAAAATTACATCTATACTTTAGATGACTTCTGTCTTTCCAAAAATCCAACATTTTTTTCTCTCCCTTAATATCCCTTTTAATTACTTCCTTCTAAATTATTATAAATTGGGGTAATTATATTTCAACATCAGCAAACAAGAATTACATGCAATACTTAATAGATTTCTGCTTTGAAAGTTAGAGAAACACACTGAAGAAAAATATTAATATTAGACTTTGAATATTCTGGGAAAAGGAACATTTAAGACAATTTTTTTGTGTGTTGATTACAAACTAGGAAACACTTTGTTTTTGATATCATCCTATTATGTATTTTTTAAGCCATAGAAAGTCATTATTCTTTTTTGAAAATTGCATGTTCAAATTTTGTACCCATTTCTTTTTCCCAATTTGCTTCATAAATTTGGCCAAGTATCTGTCTAAAGTGCATGTTATGGAAAGCATGTTTTTTTTTTTTTTTTTTTTTTTTTTTTTTTTTTTGTCTAAAATGTCCTTTTGTAATACTCATAAACCATTTATTCCTAATAACTTCTGCTTTTCCCTTTTCCTTTATGCTGCATTTGGAACACATAGCAAGCTGAAGTGGAAGACGTAAGTGTTTGCTTATTGTTGATAATTGGTAGTTTGTAGTGATTGGTGATTTTTCACTAAGTAACAAATGTAATGTTTTTGAAAATTATTCGGGTTAATTTTTGGAAGGTTTAAAGAAGTAAATTGCATTTCATATATATTGCAACAGTTTTTAAATATAAATTTATGTTAAATTTTCATGAAATTAAGACATTATTATCATTACACTAAAAAAAAAAAATGAGTTGGAATTAAATTGAAGCAGATTTATTTTTTATTTTATATTCTATTTATTTTTTAAAACATTTTAAAAAAAAAAAAAAAAAAAATGTGTTGAGGTATTATTGCATTTATCAAAGTTTATGCATTGGTCATATGTATAATGACTAAAATGTTGCGAGTATCTGCTAATTTTTTTATTTAGTTATTCAGTTCATTGAAATAACTTTGATAGTGTCTGAATAACTGAATCAAATAAAAATAAAAATAAAAAAAATTATTTGATGTATGTGTTTAAACTTAGGAGTAAAAAATTAAGCTATTAAGTAATTCTAACAATTTAAATTGATAATAGTTAGGTTTTTGTTATTGTTACCTTTTTGAATATTAATGATGATGAATTCTGTTGGGGAAAATGCAATTAAGGCCTAATTAATCACACTTGATAATTCCTACATTATTTTACATTTCTAATGTCCTCTGATGCTTAAATGGTTGTTGACCTAAATTCTAACTTCTATTAAAATGCAGATTCGTATTCGCATAATTAGATATTCTGTTTGTATGTATGTCTGTTCTAATAGTAATAGCAATTTTAAAATGTTTTCATATCTTTGTTGTTTATTAAAAAACTTCCTGTTTTCCTGTCTTTTTGATCAAAAAATCGATTAAGTTTAAAAAAAAACTAAGGTTTTGAAAAAATTTGCCTTTCTGGGTGCTTTCCATCCATTTTTGAAATGACTTTTTAACAAAGAATATTTGGCGATATTAACATTTTCATTCTTATTTTTATAAGCAGACATTTACCATTTCTTGTTTATTATCAATATATAAACATTTATGTATCTTACATTGTATTTTTAAATAAATACTCACAGAATTTTGAATTATTAGATTTTTTTTTTTATTATATATAAATTACTTTCTTCCTGATTGAAATTTTTTTTTGAATTATTTTATGGCTTATTCTTTTTCAGAGAATATTAATTAAATGTTTTTTGCTGTGCTTCAATTTTTTGCATATTTTTATTATTGTTTGTATTTTGTTTTGTACACACCTTTCCATGTATCATATTTAATTTTTTTAGGTTTTTGGTGAGTTTTATGGTTGATGCAAGAGGAGGTGCAATGAGAGGTTGTCGCCACTCTGGGGTACGGGTGATTATTCCACCCCGAAAGGCACCAATGCCAATGAGAATTACCTGTAGGTATTTGAGAAAAGAAAAACTGGCATATCCTCCACCATTAATGGAAGGTGAAGCATGTGCATCTCGTATTCTCGAAGTTGGTCCTTCTGGTGCAAAATTTTTAGGGTATTATATGTATATATATATATAATTAAAAATTTAGCTATTGTTTTTGAAGAGTTTTGCATTTTTGAGATCTTTTTAGTTCATTAACTTGAAATATGCTTTTTTGATCATGTTGAAATTTTTTTTTTTGTATAATTTCGTTTTGATTTTAAAGTTACAGACATTTTAAGTCATTTAATAGCTTTTTAACTGTTAATTATTCAAATTAAGTTTAAGCTATTTGATATTTTTTGTAGAAAATTTCTTAATGGAACGTATTATATTTAAGAAACTTAAGCAGATTTGAAGCTTTAAAAAAAATGAGCAAAATTTGATGCATATGAGAAAAAGTCAATCATTTAGAATGAGTAAGAATTTATTAAAGTACAAATGTATCAAAATTTTACCAAAATGTTAAGTATAATGAATTTTTTTTGTTATTGTTGTGTATGTGTATTTATTAAAAAAATTAGTTTCAAACCTCATTGAATCTTTGCATTTTCGTATTTTCATGTTGCCTTTAAATAGAAAGACAATGCCTTATTTAATTTTCTAAATAGATTTAAGAAAAAATGAAATTTTCTTCTGTGTCATCTGCTATGTGTTCTTATTTTTCCATTTGGGGATTTTCCAATTTCGAATATTCTTTTTAGAGTTTACTATACTTAATATAAATGAAATGAAGTTGTTTTATTCTCAGTAACAAATATCAGAAACTTTTTATTAGTAATTCAATTTTCTTATTGTATGTTACCCTAATTTTTTTAATAGGCCAGTAATCATAGAAGTACCTCACTTTGCATCCCTGCGAGGAAGAGAACGAGAAATAACTATTCTGAGAAGTGACAATGGTGAATCTTGGCGTGAACATTCTCTTGAAGCATCAGATGATGCAGTTCATGATGTTTTCAATGAAAGCTTTGAAGGTGAAGGTAAGAGACTCAAAAATATTTTGTATTGTGATGAGAAATTATTTAATTGTCTATACGACGATAAAATAACGTGTTTGTTAGGACAATTAAAAGAATTTTTGATCACAGTTAAATTCACCTGCTCATATTTTACTTTCTGTGTTATACATATATGAAGAAGAAAGAAACATTACTAGAAGGATTTATTGTCTGTATTATATAAGGTTTTTAAACAAAAATTGCTTAGAAATTTCATTAGTTCTTTGTATGTTTGTAATAGATATTCTTGAATGATTTGTTATAGATTTGTCAAGTTTTTTCAATGTAGTTCATAATATGTATGTTGCAACTTGAACACTAGTTATACCAGCAATTTGACTATACCTATTTCTACCAATACCAGTCATTTTGACTGGTCTTATAAAAAAGGTTTAGTTGGATTTCCAGTCTTTATATATTTAAAAAAAAATGATAAATTACTTCAATTAGTTTAATTGTAATACATTATATTAATTATAAACTCATTCATTAGTTAATTACTTTTTCTAAATACACTGATTTTTGTTTTGCTATTTTTGGGGGCCTTAAAAAATTATAAAAGAAATTGAAACTAATAATAAATTTCCCTCTATTTAATTTTCTTACCAAAAAATATAGTTTTTCAATAGTCATTTTGAAATTTTTTAATATTTCAATATCGAAAAAAAGTTTCTTTCTAATATTCTCATCAAAATTTCATTCCAATACCCTTCAAAATTCAGTCAACCTTTATAACGTGTTGTCCCGTAAACAAGAATTTACCATTATTACGAATTCTATCATTATCACTCACATATTTTTTTATTGCACTACAATTATGGTGTATTTATAATTTATGATAATTATGCAAAACTGATGTCACCACATGGAAAAATGCACCAATCATTTTGACTGGTTTGTATAATGTGTAACAATGATAACCGAACACTGTGGTAACAATGATAACCAAAAACTTTTTGATTATTAATAAAAAAAAATAATGCTAATTGCTTAATATTTATTTAATTATCACTAAAAATGTCATGATATCATTTCAAACAAAAAAGAATAATTAAGATTATGTAGGAATTTGAAAATAAAATTGTTATGCTGTGGTAAATATTATGTTAAAGATACTGCTTAAAATGTTTTAATAGTTTTAAGGCTTTATTTTCAAAACTGAATTAAAAATATTTTTAAAAATTTCATTCCTATGAAATTTTCTCAAATAAAATTATGTTTCTTTAATTTAATTTAATGATGTTTCATTTATTATGTTTCTTGCATTTATTAAATATAATTTTCTTATATTGTGTTTCTTAAATTGATATTTATATGCTCTTAGTTTTTTTAAATAATTTCTGTAATAACTTTGAGGTACA
This sequence comes from Nephila pilipes, assembly GCA_019974015.1. Classification (NCBI taxonomy): domain Eukaryota; kingdom Metazoa; phylum Arthropoda; class Arachnida; order Araneae; family Nephilidae; genus Nephila; species Nephila pilipes. The sequence goes on along the minus strand of BMAW01042424.1, from coordinate 143,377 downwards.
GTGTATTTTTTTTACAAGTCGAAATTTAAAAATTTAACTATACAAATATTTTCAATAAATGAAAGAATTTCACTATGTAGTAATTAGTATTATTATTTAATAGAATTATTAATTTAAAATATGTTGTAAGGTTTAATTTTTTTTTGTCAAGATTTATTTATTATCACGTGTGTTTGGTGCTGTAGTTAGTAATTTGTAATTTTTTGCAAAATGAAAATTAGGAAAGTTATATGAAGTAATGAAATTTATACTATTTATATGAAGTAATGAAATTATTTTTTTTTTTTCAAAATTTCATTTTCAAACAAGATTATTTAAAAAAAAAATTGCAATTGTGCTTTAATTCCTTTGTTAAATTCTGTATTCTCTATAAACATTTGTTAAAAGACATATTTTTGTTTGCTAAAACTAATGCAATGCATTATTGAACTTTTTAAAATTAAAATTCATTTAGTTTTTGTAATGATTTTAATTTGTTTCTTTTCAGAGTTAACTGCAATTGAAGACCTCAGCACAAATCGCATCACTCGTATTTTGACCACAGATTTTCCTCAGTATTTTGCCATAATCACTCGGATACGGCAAGAAGTTCATGCAATAGGTCCCGAAGGGGGCATGGTTAGTTCAACTGTGATTCCTCAGGTGCAAGCCATTTTCCCTGAAGGTGCCTTGACCAAGAAGATCAAAGTTGGACTTCAGGTAAACAGCTGTTCTAAGGACACTACTGATGATGGCATTCATTCTTCTTCACCTAAGTCAGGTAGGGCATTGTTATCACAAGAGAAAGCAGTGCTCCCTAATAATCATCATGATCGCATTGAAAAATTACCGGCACAGAATTCTCCGAGACCCAAATCTGGCTTTTTTGCCGAATTTATTCGACGTACATGGCCCAAGCTTGAATTGTTTTCTTTCATGTGAAATACATGCCATGTGTTGTCCAAATTAGAAAAATGTGAGTCAAAAACTGTCAGTCCAATGTGTAAAAATGTGATAAAGGTGCTGTAAATATATTTTTACACCTTTTTTTAGTCCTTTTGTAGGTGATTTATATTTTCTTCACAAGTAGAAAACTTTGCAAAAATAAGATATTAAAGTGATTTTTTCCCCTTAAAATTTAAATTTGGCTTTTTTTAAACTTTGATTAGGTAAATTCTACTTCCCTCACTTTTGGGTATAGTTTTGTGCCATTGAGATATTTAAATTTTCTTTTATCAATTGAAGTAATACAAGATGTTGGATGCCCTATTGTTTTAAAAATGTGATATAAACCTGATGAATTAAGTTTCGAAACACAGTTTTAAGTAAATAATATAAAAATATATAAACATAAAAATTCATATTTTATTTGAATGTTTTATTATGTGTTTTAATCAAAAATTTTTTTGTTAGCTTTTGCGTTTTTACTAGATGTACAAATCAATGGTTCAGTAAGAAGATGCAACTTTAAAGTCATTTAAGTATAAAATAATATATTAAAAAGATTTATCTTGAGTCACATCTAAAAAAAAAAAATCTTTAACTTTATCCTTTGTTTAAATATATTATATTAACTTATCATCATAATAAAATCTGAAATTATATCCTAGTAATTTATCACAGAATTACATCCCAGGTTTATTCATAAGTATCATTGTCACTGAAATTGAATAATAAAATATGTTCATTTATATAATAACGACAGAAAGGGGAAGCAGAAGACATAATTATGATTTTAAATATTTTAAGAGGTATTTTTTACAACATTTTGTGTAATAATTATCTTCAACTTTCAGGTGTTTGTTGCTGTATATTGAATGTGCTTTTTCTGATTTTTCTTTCAGTTTATTCTTTTTACAAATCTCTTTATCTGCTATACATCTAAGTGCATTTTATTGCATGAATTATTATCCATTTTATTTGTTAAAAGAATGCATTTTCTTCACTTGAAAATAGTTTGATCTACATTTGAAAAATCTCATTTTTGCTTTATTTGGTTTTACTCTTGAGCTCTGGTCTTCAATTCATCTATGGTTTTTTAAAATTCAGTTAATTTTTTACATTAGTTTTATTTTTGTTGTTCTTTATTTTCTTTATTTTTTTTCCAGTTAGTTGGAGATATAAAACATGAAATATTTTTAAAATTTTGTTTAATTCCGATTTAAGAGGATTAAAAAAATTATTTGCATCTTATTTGCTTGGTTTTCTACTTGTGGTTTTTGCTTGTTTCCGCACAAATTAAAACTTTCAGTTTGTTAACATATCATTGTTATTTTGAATATTCATGTAATTGTTGAGTTTGGTCCTTTTGACAATCTTTTTTGCAAACGTTTACATTTTATTTATTTAGTTATATTATTTATATTGTTTAATATCATATTTGTTATTTCTAAAGATGCTTATTTATGTTGCCATTTTTGATAGTATTTATGAGTTTTTATATGTTTACATTATATTTTTTTATGTTAGCTTTTCAGAAAACTGTAAAATATATCAACATCTTATAATCTGGCATTGATAATTATTAACTTCATTGTGATTTTCTCTGCCGTCTGCAATTTCCAAGATTTTCCAATTTAATTACTTAAACAGAATCTAGTTAATCACTGATATACTTATTGTTTGTTGCTACTTTGAATTTGGTTAAAACATATCGGAACTGAATTTAAGCTTTAGCTGATACATATTTAATTTGAGAAATAAATATATATTGACATTCGATCTAGAGATGTTTTATGAAATCTCTAATTTTATTGAAACTGTTGAGTTTCAGAATGTGGTAGCTTCTTATTGATAAAGTGAAGAATAGGATCATAGTGAAAGTCTGATGAGGGAAAATGATTGAAAAGTGCCTGGTTGAAGGAGCTTTTTTTATGACATGGTTAAAATAATTTTTTTATTGCTGACAATTTCAAAAATGTCATGAATTTTATTATTGAATGTTTGGAAGAAATAATCGAAAAGGATGCCGAATGAACTTTCAATGTATGCCTTTTTATATTTAATCCTTAGTGGCTTATCTATGATAGTTTATTTATTTATTTGATTAAAAGCAAAAACTATGAGTATTATTGATCCCACTAGTATTTAATAGGAATACGGTTTTGTGCATCAATAATAAAACCATTATATGGATTATGGATGAAATTTTGCTAGTATTGTCTTTCATTTTTCAGTTTTAAATTTTTTAAAAAAATTTATGTATTATTTGATATTTTTATTTATCTATTAATATTAGTGGAGTAAGTTTTTCCTGTATTGTAAAGAAGGGAAAGGAAAAAAAAAAAAAAAAAAAAATGCTTTGAATTTTAATGGACTAATTATTTAAAAAAATAGTTATTATTTTTATTTAATAACTTAATATTGGCTTTATATTGGGTAAGTGTATACAAATGAAATTATTGAAAAATAAATCATTGTTTAGTATTAATATGCTTTTTGAAAAAATATTTGGATTTAATGCATTTAGTTATTCATAAGAGATCTGTTTTTAATTTTTAGCAATTTTATTATTTCAAATTTGTAATAAAAGAGTCTGCTTCTAAATTTTATAATTAACTCGAGAATGTTTTCTTCATGAAGAGTGCATGTTTATGATGGTGGTAAAGGGACCATATATGGTGAAAACAAAGTACTGTTATATAATGTAACTGCACATATGATTTTATGCAGTTTGATTATTCTCTTTCTGTCTTTTTTTTTTTTTTTAAATAAATCTTAAATTTTTAATGTTATGATAAGCTGTAAGAATTAGTTACTTAGCATAAGTTTTTTTTTATGCAATTATTATAATAGTTTAATATATTTCTTTTTCTTTCTTTCTTTCTTTTTTTTTTGAGCTTAAAAGATTTAATATGATATTGCTCTAGATGTTCTGGTTTAAGTAGAAAAACAAAATTATATATAATAAATCACATTATATATAAGTATTTTTGAAATATTAATTTTTATTATGAAATTAATATTCCTTTTTATCATATGATAAAACTATTTATTATTCTTTTTAATGAGCTACTAATTTTTAATATTTGCATTAGTAGATATTATTTTCTGTTAAAGAAAAAATATAATTGAATGCATAAAATTGAACGGAAGATTTCCTTTATAGAGAATTAAAAGTTGATGAAATTCTTCTCTCTTTTTGATAAAAGTGTTTATGTCTTATATTTATTGGCTAAACATATGTATTTTTTATGATGCATTAGTTTGTCTCATAGATTTTTTTTAGAACAATTTTAAACTTAATTTTGAACTGAATTTGAAATTTTTAAGAATATGAAAGGTGAATTTATAACTTGATATAAATGTTTTCTAACTATTTAAGTTACTTTCATCGTGCATAAGCCATGTCTCTTCCTAGAAGTGAATTTTGTTTTTCTACTTTTTGATACGTAACACAAATAAATAGTAATATATATATTTAATGGTTCCTTATATTTTCAAACCAAAAGCACTGGGCTAGGAAATTCTTTAAATTTTACGTATTCTGATCTGATATCTGATGTCATTTAAAATCTTTGTAAATGTTTTGAAAAAATCATTTGCTTTTAAAAATAGCTTTAGAGTAAAAATGGACTACTGCTTAAAAGTACATGGTAATCATTAGTATATTTACTGGTACTGATAATTCCTGTCAGTTGTGCCTTTTATAAACATCTTTTCATTTTTAAATAATTTGTATAGTTTTTAATTATTATATTTGTCTTTCATATGATTTTTTTTAAAATTGTTTTTTATGCCACTTTGAAATTTTAAGAAAATTTAGATTTTATGCTATCTTGTCATTTTGATAAAATTTAATTTTTTATTATATTAAAATTTTTAGTAAAATTTAGATATTTATTTGAACATGATAATACAGGGTTTTCTATATAGCATCATTTTGGACTAAGTAAAAATTTTACAACCTATTTTTATGTTTAATCTATTCATATTCTATTCAAAATTTTTGGATAAAAATTTCTCTTCATAGTAAATGCTCTTTCAGTATTTAAGTAATGTGAATTTTCTAGCCCTTGCTAATTTTTCTAAAGCGTAATTTGAACATTTGTCAGGAATTGTATAATGTTTTGCTTAATGACAACACATTTTCATATAATGATTGACATTTTTTTTTGTATAAAACTAACTATGCAATCTTATTCTTTGTAATTTGATATACTATGTGCTATCTAACTGCTTTTCACTGCTGTTAATAAGTCTGACTTATAACTAACATCCTGCTTATAATGAATACAATATTTTCTGTACTAAGACTGTAATAATAAAGAAAGCCTGCCATTAACTCTGTGTATGCTGTCATTTCTTACAGACCTTACATGTATGTATTTTTTCTTCAGCAACTAATCACTAAATGCTTAATAAAACATAAATGGAGCACTTACACATTGTTTCATAGTGATTATGCAAGTCTTTTCATTTATGTAATGTGTATTTTAAATGAAAATAAAAGCAACTTTTTTTTCTTCCATACTTTTGATGTTAATGCAGTGACTATTTGTATATGATGTTACAACAAACCAGTGCATTTTTTTAAAATTTTCTTGTGTATCGCAATTTTAACACAAATAACTTAAGTTAAAAAAACTGCTATTATAAATGCTCTGCATGATTTCTTAAAGTTTTAAAATCTATTATATTCCTGATTCAGAAGCTTAATTAATGATTTTCACTTGATTTTAGTGTTCAAAATCAGAAAAAAAAAACCACGATTATCTTTAAAAATTAAAATAAAAGTGAAAACATTGAATTATACATGTTGGACATCACAACATTCAAATATCATTTTAGCATATTTAAAAATATTAAGTTCTTGATTGCTGTGAATTCATGTATTAATATGACAAATTATCATTTTCTTTATTTTGCATGTTATAACAACCAATTGCTTGTAGATTCTGCTCCTATATTTCTGTTTTCATTTTCTATTACTCTGCAGTAATTTGTAAGGTCTGTTTTTTTCTTCTTTTGATTCTAATTTTCCAATAGAGTTTATCTTTGTTATTATGTCTTTATAATTTTAGAAGTTATCTCTTTAAAAAATATGTTTGTTTCAATTGATTTTTTTCAAACTTTTATTTTAATTTGTCTTACTGTGATCCATTCTGTTATATTTATTGAATCTTATTTTTATGCATTTCTCCCCCTTACATATATTACAGTTTAATAAATTCTTGTTTTTTTTTTTTTCTTTTTTAAATTAATTGATGACATAATTACACTATAAATGTGGTTCCCTTGATTTCTTCTATTAATGTTACCATTATAAAAGTATTATTTCTTAAAAAAATATTACACTAAAAAGTTTTAATGGGAAGAATAAAAAAAAAAAATTATCCTGTACAAATACTTTTATTTGATCTCTTCAAGCAAAATTGATTTTTATGTTTTTATTTTTGAAAGTTTTAAACAAAATAGATATTGGGAAGAATATCTTTCGTTTATACGAATATATATATCCAAATTTTTTTTTAATTGTTAATATAATTTTATGTCTCTGGGAAAGTTTTTTAATGTATTATTTTTTAATTGCAAAAATTGAATGAAACAACATTTTTGGAATGTAAGAGTTCACTGTAAGTAATAAATTTTCTTCAATAAATTTGATTAGTGTTAAATAACTTTAAATGAAATTGTATCTTCATTAATTGATTGCAAGTAGAAATTTTTATTTTGAAACAGATCAATTAATAATTCTAGATAATTTACTCATATGTAAGAAATTAAAATTTTGTAAGATAATTTTTGAATTATAACTAAAATAAAAATTTTTTTTATTAATTTTTATAAAGTAGTGAAAAGTTTAATCATTTCATTGGAAAAATATAATCAATCCATGCTAATTATGCTTTCTATGATTTTTATTGGAGAAAAAGTTGCACAGATAATTCATCAGTATGTAATTAATGTACTTTATAACAATCTTCTGAATATCTTCTTATTGTCTTTAATTGGTACAATTGTACTATTCTTGATTCTCTGATAAACTGGAACTTCTCCCTCTAATTTTTAAAATGGAAATTTAATTACCCAGTTTTAATCTAGAGCTCTTACAGCATTGCTGTTGTAGATGTAGCCATCCTATGCAAATATTATTATATGGTATGCTTTCACATTCTTCTTTCAAAGAAAATTTGAATGCATTCTAAGGAATTATCTCCTGTTTTTTTTTTTTTTTTTTATATGCTTCTGTTGAATACATGTGATATTTAAAGTTATCTCTTGAAACATTTTTATTGCAACTTAGGTAATTTCTTAAAAATAATTATAAAATGATCCCTTGAGAAGTAAGCAAACTGTTTCAAATTTTTTGAAATGTTAATATTTACTGAAGAATTATTTATTTGTGGATAACTTTATCGGGACTGAAATTAAAGTAACATTGTTATTTTTCTAAATTTCTGATTAATAACCTAGTGACATTTTTTTTTTACTATCAATTACTCTTTCTCTTTATTTCTTAAGCATTGATGTTTTTTAGGAAACTGAGCAATTGCTTCAAAAGTTTTTAGAATATTAATACTAATATATCAAGATGGTAGATTCTTTTCATTTGATCTAGATTTCAAGAGGTACTTTATCAAGGGAAAAGCTGTATTAAATTAGAACTGTGATAAGCAGAAACTAAACAAATGTATGAAATTGTGTATTGTATATATGTACAATTCCAGAAGTGGAAATGTTTATTGATAACTCTTTTCAGAATTGAATGCAACCTCTGGAATTAATGTATCAAAATTAAATGTGATGGTTTTGGAATGTAGTTTTTATGCTTGGAGACAAAAATTTATATGTTTGATATTTTTTTTTTATGTGGATTATACAAATGGATAGTATATGTTAAAGCAATAAGAAATCTATATTGTTTAAAATTGTGGATTAAAAGGAATATTATTTGGCTCAAATTACATTGATTTTTCAGATATTTATGCATTTGAGTACATTAGCTCATTATCCCTTTTAAATTATGAAGAATTTTAAAATTATGTGTGAAAATATATTGTAGCTTCTTTTTTTTTATTATCTTGAACAAATGCAAGTTAAAATCAGTTTGTCAGGAATAAAATTCTTAGACAAAAAGAATGAAAACTTATATTTAATATAGATCTTCATCTTTACTTGTCATTGAAACTATCATTTCCTTTTAATTCAGCAAATTTTTTAAATTACATCATTCTTATCAAAACATCAATTTTTGAATTAATCATGACAATTAACAAATATTATTGGAACAAATATTTGAATATATGACTATAATTAACTTTTTTCATGTTAACAAAATATTTTCAGTTACTGAAAATACATTTCATACTTATTTTTAATATGTTCGTGTTTGTAATTCTCAAAAATGGAATATGGGAAAAAAATTAAGGCTTCTTGTAGTTGAATATTTGCAGGACTGTTTTTTGAATAAACTAAAACCTTAATTCTAAAATTGTGGCATTTTCTTGGTACTAGATGATATATATATATTTGTTTTTATATATTTTTAAACTTCGACCTTTTTAAAATTAATTGAGAAGTAGTATTTTTAGTTAAAAAAAAATTGTTATTAATATCGATATTTTAAAAAATCAGAGTTATTTTTTGATTTTATAAAAATCAAATTGATCTTTTATTACAAATTATTATAATGTTATCTCTTTTTATAAAAGAAATCATATATAAATATTTAATTGCATTTGTGAAAAACACTTCACTTTTATTAAAAAAAAAAGTTTTTGTCAATAAATTTGATTTACTTGAAATTTTATGCGAATCATGTTTTATACATTTCTTATATGTTTAAATGTTATTATAAGACCTATTCCTTTATGTATAACTATAATTTGAATACCATTCTGGGTTATGTAGAAAATTTTAGAGACATTTTTTGCTTGCAAGTATTATGTATAATAGTGTCTCATAAAGTCACATCACCTTTAGAGTTCATTTGAAAGACTTGATGAGATGAATTTTTTAAAATCTTGTGTCTCAATTTCTTTAAATAAGTTGTGAGTTAGTCTGTTGAATTCCTTGAATTTGTCAATATTTGTTTTACTTGTTATTTTTTCCTTCTAATATAGAATTTTACTTTTCAAATAATCAGAATTATTTTTCAAACATTGCAGCATTTGCAAAGCATTATTACGAGGGTTGTTCAATAAGTTCTTAGTAAGTCAAGGAAATGGTTCTCATAGCATTGAAAATGATTTGTTTTTAGTATCATAATGCACTAGACATCTGTCTCGGTTACCTGTATTTTGATCATGATGCCTTTCACACCTCAAAAATTCTAAGTTAAGTTTTCTGGCTTATGAGACAATCTTCACTTTTCTTGGAAAAGATTCACCAGAAGCAACTCAACTTTTAGATTTTTGCTTGTATTCTGGTATATAATGATAAATCCATTTATCAGTGACAATGGCAACCCAATGCAAAATGACGACAAATTGGTGTAATAGCAGTCAAATTTTGAATGGCAGCAAATGACTACCAAATCCAAACTAACTTATGAATCAATGGTCAAATTTATTTTGGCTCCATTTAACAGATGGTAGTACCCTATGGTAACAACAATTCACCTTAATGATGCTATCTGTTTTCAAATACAAGTACTTTTTGTACCACCCTCATAAGTATGCTTAAAATATCAATACTTCTGTCTATTCATTTTTAAAAGTTTTTCTGTTTGCCTGTTTTTTTAAAATTTTAATTGAATATTTCTTGACTCCTTGTAGTATGTGAAATTGAAATTAACTTAGGACCATTTCCAAATTTATAATAATTTTTATTTTAATAACTTAGCTGATTATGAGATTTGTTATGATCATGTATCATAGTATTTTAAAATATCTTGTTGCAGTTAAGTAAAAATCAGTTTTGATTTAAAGAATAAAATATTTTACATTTATGACTGAAACAATATTTTCTTTTTATTAACATAAGAAGTTAAAAAAAGCTTAAAAAAGATTCTTTTTTTTTGTTAAAAATATACAATGTTTTAAGTTGGTAGTCCAAAATATAACAAATGTCCTTAAAAAAATCGGAAATTTTGGTTTCAGTTTTTAAAACCACTATTAAGAAAGCAATATTTTTAAAAATTCCTTCTGTAATTAATGGTTTTAAACAAATGGTTATTTATATTTTTATTGGTTCTCTATATAGCTATTAACAAAGAAGTGCTTAATTTGTTTTTAAAATGAAAATGGTTGGAGTATTAAGCATATGATATAGCATAAAAATTATCTGCATTCTAAAAAAAAAATATTTAAAACCCATAATGCATTTTAATTTTTCTGAAATTAATAGCACATTATGTATCTTAAATATTAGATACAATGAATTTGATAATTTTTGTTGCCTGCATTTTTCAAAAATTGATAAAAAAATTCTTTGAAATATATCAGTAAAACATTTGCTGTCAATAAAAAAAAAAATGATATCTTGAAAGATAAAACTTGTACAGTATTTACCGTTTTTTTTTTATTGGAAATTACTTGGCCTTAATTTTTATAGAAAAAACAAAATTTTAAATTCTAAACTATATATAGCACTGAATGTAATAATTAAGAATTTTATGCATGTACTTAGTATTGTGTTTATTATCATGTTTGGAGTTGAGTATTTTAACTTTGATCATGAAAGTATATTTAAAAGATTATAGAGTTTTCTTTTTAAAATTAACCTTGTGTCTTTTTATGGTTGAATGCTTGTTCTGTGTAGTTGAATGGTTTAGACTCTCTCTCTCTTTTTTTAAAATTCAGTTTTGCTACTCTATTTCTATTCAGTTTTTAAAAACACTCAAAAGAATGCTGTAATTATAACAAATAATCTTAAAAAAACTTGTAATTGCAATTTTTTAAACTGATATATGTAATTTGGTGAAATTGAAATTTTAATTTTTGTGCAAGAACTATTTGTGAAAAATATTGAATGAGGTTAATAAAAGTTATGACTTAATAAAGACGATATGACTTGGTAAGTCTTATTGCTTTCACTATCCATAGCTGTTTCGATACATTGATTATTTAGTCAAAGCAGTTTACTGAACATTTGTTTATGAAATGGGATTGTGTCATATAATTCTTGAAATGATTATGTATTTTGTAAATGGTATGTAACTGTTTATGAAACTACTGTATAAATTCATTACACTGAAAATCTATTATTTCTATAACTTTTTGAATGGATGGGAAAATAGAGGATTAGGGATAAAAAAATGTATTTTTTAGACAAAAAATTAGTATTAGTGCTTAAAATAATTTTGGAATGTTTAAGTAATTAATGAGAATTTAAATAAATTATACATGTAAAAATATTTCGGAAACCAGGTTTGTTTATATTGTTTAATTTATTTGTAAAGTTTTATTGTATAATTTATTTGTTCTCATAAAATTCTTTGTTAACAGGCACAGCCAATTACACCTGAACTTGTGACTAAATTATTAGGAAATCGTGTGGCCGTTAGTCCTATAGTTACAGTTGAACCTAGGAGGAGAAAGTTTCACAAGCCTATTACTTTAACTATACCAGTTCCGCAAGCTGCAACTAAAGGCATGATAAATCAGTATAGTGGTGATGCTCCTACATTGAGGTTGCTATGCAGTATAACAGGTAGTACCAAGACAGGTTTGTCTCCATTCTGTCTGCTTTGCTCTATAGCATTGGTATTCTCTTGAGCATAAAAATATTTTTATTTGATTGTATTTAGTTTAAATATAATTATATTTATTTAATGCCAGTATTGTATTTTAAAGTATTGGTTATCATATTTGTAAATTATGTTCAGAAAATAAGAAAGACCTCTGAACAGATACCCCTCTCTTTAAATTCTTTATCTTGCTTGTAGGTTTGGCACAAGCCATAAGCTTCCCATAAAGGCTTGGGAGTCATGTTGGATTTCACATTATATTAATTGTTATTACACTATTGTCTTATGATAAATCAAGTTTCCAATCAACACTACCTCTATTTGTAAAATTACTTTGATTTCTTTTTCATTATCAGATTAACATAGCATAAATGGGTGTCTTTCAAATATTAAACTTACTTTGATTACATTTACTATTAATTTATTCATTCATGAAATTAGATTTTTGAAAAAAAATTGGTTTTTTTTTTTTTTAGTTTGTATGAATTTTAACTTCACAAAATTAGTTTTGGTGAATAGTTTTTTTTAAACAAATTTGATTTTAAAAAAGTTTTGATAAATATTTCTTAAAAATATTGAAAAAGTTTGAAAAGATGTTTTTTGTTATTCTTTTTAAAGATTTCTGTGAAAAATGTTAAAAAATCTTGTCAATTTATTTCATTCATATGTGGCAAAGTTTTGTAGTGTGAAGAATAATTATAATTTTAGATTTATTGAAGAAAAATAAGCATACGAGGTTTTGCAATTACGAGACTGACACCATAAAATATTTTATTTTGATGTCATTCATATTCTTATTATCTTCAATATACACCTCTCCTCTATCCCTACAATGCTCCATACGAATCTTCCTTTGTTCAAAACAATGCTGGAAGTCTGTCAGCTTCTTCAGGATGTGGGCCTTTTTCTTTTTCACAGCTTTAACAGACTCAAATCTTGTTCCTTTTAATGCGGATTTCACCTTAGGAAACAGAAGTCACATGGCACAAGATCCTATGAATAAGGCCAAACACTGGGATGCTATACTTGGCTAGAAACCTCTTATAGACAATGTGGAATGACTTGTTTTTCCGCAATTCAGATCTTTGTTTTTCTCATTCTTTCACTGTGTTCAGTAAAAATATGAAGGTAGTAATGTTGATTAATAGTTTGATCTTCAGGAACCCAGCAAAAGTACACAATCCCATGCATATCGGGGAAAAAATCTTCCTAGCTTCGAATTTCGATTTGCTCATTTGAGCTTTTTTGGCCCTTGATGAAGATGGGCTCTTCCAGTACATGGATTGGTGCTTCATTTAAGGATCACAAGAAAAAAAAAGGTTATAAGTATGGGTTAATTTCAATGGCATTCAAAGTGTCAGTACAAACATTTTGGTGAGTATTTTCTTGATCAAAAGTGAGAATTTTTGGCACACACTTTTTGCATGTTAAAATTTTTATGTAAAATTTGCCATACAGATTCTTTGTCAATTCCTACAATGTCAACTATCATACTAATACTTAATGGAAAGTTGGATTGAACTAGATGACCAATTTTTTTAATATTGTCATCCATTTTTGATGTGGAAGGGTGACCCATGCAGGAATTATCTTTAATGTCTTCTGGGCCATCTTGAAAATACTTAAACCTCACTAAAACTTGTGCATGAAATAAATATTCATTTCCATCTCAGTCTTGCAATAAATTATAAGTTTCAGTAGCGGTTTTTCCATGTTTCAAAATGAAATTTCACCACAATTTGTAGCTCACTTATCATTTTACCAACAATAAAAAAAAAAAAAAAAAAAAAAAAAAAGTCTAATGCAAACAAAGGCTATGGCTATTTGGATTAAGAAGTAAGAAGCTCTGCATTCTATAGAGAAGGCTTCACGCTAAACAGCTGTTGGTTGCTGACATTTGGCTCATGCATACTTCTTCTGTAACAGAATATGTCTCATTATTTGTCACACCTTGTAATTTTCCTAAAGTTATTTTGTGTTAAACATATAGAAAAGAATAATTTTTTTGGTATAATTTTGAAATTTTAATATCTTAATTTGCTAATGGATTTGTATAACATAAGTATTTGATATGAAACCAATATTATTAATATGCACTAATATCCGAGCCTATCAAAAGTAAGTGATACTGTGCCTTTAAATATAAAAACATATTTATTTAAATTTATAATGTACCAGATTCAAATTTTCAAACACTCATTTTTTTTTTCAAATGAATAAAATTTTAGATTTTATTACATTCATGAATAAAATATGCATTTATTAAATGTGTGTGACATTTTTAGTTTGAGAACTCTTAAATTTGACTAAATTTTAATTTAGAATCCTGATATGAATATATTACTCTTGTTGTCTTTGAGAGCCTTTCACCCTGATTACAGTATATGCTTGATTTCAATCAACACAATGTTATTTTTGATTTAATTTATTTCAGGTATTATGTTAGACAAATTGTATGTTTATTTTCATAAGCAAAAATTAAGTGAGTATGTACAAAGTGTGCTTTTTTTTAATTGAGTTACTTATTAAAATGTTTATTAAGATGTACGATTTATTAAAAACATAATACATACAAAGTTTAATTTGTCATAAGTAATGCTCAAGAGTATACCGAGTTTTTTCTATTTTACCTACATCACTTTCCTTCATACATTTTGCTATCTTACCATTATTTTACATTAAAATAACTTTTTCAAAGTATTGAAGTTTTAAAATTGTTATACATAAAGTTATTTAACTAAGAGCAGGAATTCAGAAATGTGTTTTCAAAATAATAGTATGAACAATTATGCATGTTTAAAAAATAACATTTTATTATTCGTGATGTAGGTAAAAGCTTCTGTTTTTTTTTCATATTGCAATTTTCACATTTAATGGAACACTTTTTTTTTTTTCTATTTCTAACTTTCAAATTTTTGCCTTTATTTCTAGCAACTTCTTTAGTATTTTGAATTAATTTTAGTTTGCCAGAAATATGTAAATCTGTAATCATTCTGCTTCAATAAGCTCTGTTCCCTTTTTCTGCTTGCTTTCTGCTTGCCCTGTTGATGTCATTTACTTAACAGAAATGAAAGAATTATCACTGTGATTTTATAAATTTTTTGATCATAATACATTTATTATTTGGTTAATTTTAAATCTAATGTGAAATTATTTCCTTATTTGGTTAAGCAAAGTGGTTAAAATTCTGTAAATAAAGTGATTCAACAATTTATAATCATATAACTTTTTGAGTATTTGTTTTCTAAAAATATGAAATCTATAGACACCATATGTGATTTTAAAAAAGTACTAGAAAAATGTATGGTGAATTATTTTTTACGTAGTAGAGTTCTACTAATTGCAGAAAGCTGATATTTTGTCTTATTCCTGATGTCTTTTATTAACTAAATTTGTATCCCAAATAAATTCATATTTATTTCATTGAAGCAGTATTTTCTATTTGGTAGAGATGAAAAATTAATATAAACATGTTAAGGACTTTGGAATATTTATATTTCCACTTAAAAAATTTCTCATTATTTAGAAGAAACAATATATTGTTCTTAAATGGGAGTTTTTGGAATTTGATCTGTTAAACATTATTGTTTATGTGTGAGAAAATTTTTGTGTAGAATGATTTAACAGTTTAAGGTCTCTTTTGTTCATTTACATTTATGTTTGAAAAGGTGGAACGACTAAAGCCCAGTGGGAAGATGTTACTGGTTCAACTCCTTTGACATTCGTGAATGACTGTGTCTCATTTACAACTACAGTTTCAGCAAGGTATAATGTTTTAGAGAGAACATTAAAATCTTTTTAAATCAATAATGTATTTGAAATTTTGATTTCTCTTTGAATTGAAATTGTATTTATATTCTATTTAATTTTTGACTAATCACATCATTTACAATTGCAATATTTGTTCAACAATGCGAAATTTGGGTTAAAAATGCATATTATATATTAATTAAATTAATATATTTCTAAGTTATAGAATAATGATTTCTTATAATTTTATAATATTCTTTGATCATTTTTTTTTGTTGTTGAAGCATCTTGTGTAAAAGTATAGTTATATTGTTTTGTATTATAATTCTTTAAGCATAAATGATTTTTTTGAGGTTTCAATTACTTTTTAAAAAATGCTAAGTACTATACTTTTTATATACAATATCTTTAAGTTTTAATACATGTCTATAATTCTGTCCTTATTTATTATTGAATTTTTATGACTCTTGGTAAAATGTTTCAACTTTTTGTTGGTTTTCAGATTTTGGCTTATGGATTGTCGACAAGTAAACGAAGCAACTAAGTTTGCTACCGAACTTTACCGTGAAGCCATCCATGTTCCCTTTATGGCAAAGTTCGTGGTGTTTGCGAAGAGACGTGATCCTTTAGAAGCCCAACTGCGTGTATTTTGCATGACAGATGATAAGGAAGATAAAACATTAGAATCTCAAGAACATTTCACTGAAGTGGCCAAAAGTAGAGATGTTGAAGTAAGGAACATTTCATAGAAACAGCTTATTTAAATTGTTTTATTATGCATCCACAATAAGTTTATTGTATGTGAATAATTTCTCTCATTATTTTTAATTACTCTGCATTTTTATAAAGTATTATATTAAAAAGCACATAAAGGGGAGTTATAAATCTTCTGTTAAAATTTTATTTATCTCTTATTAAATTTTATTTTTTTAGGAATGTAATATTATTTAATATCTTGATTATTTTTATTTTATCTGACATTTTTTTGCTGTATTTAATATATATATAATATGTTTCTGTAATGTAACTTAATTACATTTTACAGATGAGTTATAAAAATATTTCTTATATATTGAGAACAATGATTAGCTAATTCATTTTTATGAATTATAGTAATATTTCATTTTATATTATCTAGGTGTTAGAAGGAAAGTTGCAATATCTTGAATTTGCTGGTAATCTTGTCCCAGTCACGAAGTCAGGAGAGCAACTAAGTTTCACATTCCAAGCCTTCAGAGAAAACAGGTTACCCTTTACAATTCGTGTAAAAGACACACACCAAGAACCTATGGGAAGGGTGGCATTTATGCGAGAACCAAGAGTTACCCGTGGTGAACCCCCACAGTCGCCTATATGTAATCTTAACATTGTTTTACCAGAGGTAAGTTATTCATAGATATTTTTTATTTCATAATACATTTCACTAAAAAACTTTTTATAAGATATTTGGGTAACTTTTTGCATTTACAGTTTTTTTTTAAAAAAAAATAGTTTTTTTTGGAAGTACTTTTGTTTACTGATCAAAGATAGAAATTTTCTCATATTGTTTTATTTTGTTATTTTTGGGTTTTTCCTCCTTTCAGTTAGGAAATAGCCATAATATATTTTTAAAAATTAAAAATGTATGTACTGTACTAAGATTTGCTTTACCGTAAGAAGACATTTTTAGGAATTATCCTTTTGTAAATTTATAAATTGTGATTTAATTAGTAATTCTCTATTGAATTCTGAAATGTATTTTAAAAGTTTAATGTAAACATGTCACTTATTAGCATTCAACTGTTGTAATAATTTCTTAATTTATATATATATTGCTGTCATATCGCGGTAATCATGGGGAATTACGTTTTCTGATATGACGTCATCTCACACATCTGGCAATGGAATCGGGAATTTGCATTCGACGGTGTTTTTTTCTATTACGTCATATGAAGTTGTTTTTCATTGGATGCCGATTTTTAACTGTCAAGTTGACGGTATCGAATGCAGATTCCCGAATATATATAAAGGAGATCTGATTAGATTGGACTGACTGACTGGCTAGCTGGCTTCTTGGAAGTTTGGCTGTGATTGTATTAGACCGTAACTATGATAATAGAGATTTTGGCTGATACTGTCTTGTAAATAATGTAAATATAATAGTGTAAATAAAATAGTGATTTTAAATATTAGAGTTTGTCTTTCTCTGTTGATGGGGCATTACATATTAAATTAAATTATCAAAGGCCTACTTTTGAGAAAGGCCAACATATATTAGGGGGACCGCAAAGTAATGTCGTTTCTGCGCATGTCGATATTTGATTGTCATTTGGTAGCTCATTACGTACTTAGAAGGCATGTCAAAGAGATTTTGAGGTTATTGTATCATATTTGCTTCGGAATAATTAAGTATTAGACTTTTTTTTTGCAATTTAGGGTGAAATGGCCAGCCAAATACCAGAACAGCATATCTGGCATTGTATGCTTTTTGAGTTTCGCAAGGGTAATATCACAACTGCTGTGACTAAAAACATTTGCGATGTTTTTTCAAGCGCATTGGACGTTCTAAAATGCCAAAGATGGTTCTCAAAGTTCAGATCAGGCAATTTTGATCTCTCGGATGCCCATCGATCAGGAAAACCAACAACATTAAATAACGACATGCTAAGGGCAGAAGTGGAAGCATATCCATGTCAAACAATTGAGGAACTCTCAAACAGCCTTAACCAACCTTGGTCAACCATCCAAGAACATTTGCCGCTGATTGGAAAAATAAGCAGAGCTGGTGTTTGGGTCCCCCATAATCTGTCTGAACAGAATAAAGCCAACCGGTCCATCACGTGCAACGTATTGCTTCAACGGCACCGCACAGATCCGTTTTTTGATCGCTTGATCACTGGAGTCGAAAAATGGGTCCTGTACGACAATCCGAAATGCAATAGGCAGTGGCTCAGGCGAAATGAATTGCCACGAACTACTGCAAAGCCGGGTTTACACCCCAAAAAGGCACTTCTGTGTGTTTGGTGGAATACACGTGGAGTTATCACGTGGAGTTGTTCACTTTGAAGTGTTAAAACCTGGACAAACTGTTAATTCAGATGTCTATTGTGAACAATTGGAACGAGTAAACCAGTCTTTGATTGAAAAGTATCCGGCAATTGTCAACAGAAAAGGAGTTATTCTGCAACATTACAGTGCAAAACCGCACTGTGCAAAACAGACCTTAGACAAAATTAATGAATTGGGGTGGGAGGTACTGCCTCACCCACCATACTTGCCCGATATTGCACCCTCGGATTACCATTTATTCTGATCACTGCAACATTATCTTAGTGGAAAATTTTGATGATGTCCAAAATGCTATCTCGACATATTTTACAGAAAAACCAATTGATTTTTACCTCTCCGGCATTGAAAATTTGTATACTAGCTGGCAAAAGGTTGTTGATAACGAAAGTGAATATATTGTTGATTAGAAATAAAAACTTGTTAAAAATGTAGTCGTGTGAATTTAACTTAAGAAAACGACATTAATTTCCGGTCCCCCTAATATTTACCTTTTCTCTGAATCCCTAGCATTAACAAGTTAAATAACAGTTTTTAAAAATTATTAACTGTATGTATCATTTAGTTTTGTGAAATTGACATAATTTTGAAATGCATATTTAATTATGTTAAACAGCATTACAATGCATTAAAAAAGAATTCCTAATCATGAAAGTTTACGTGTTATAAGAAACTAAATATTGGAAGTGCTTAATTATTTCATGGTACATAATTTTGAAGTAATAGATATGAAATGTCCAATGATTTTCTTAAAGTGTTTAAATGTCCTTTTTTCCCCTAGTTTATGAAAAATTATCTTTTAACTGGTCCCTGGAAATAAAGATAGGATTGTTGCATTAAACAGTGAAAAAAATATTATTTTATAATTAAATTTTTAAAATTTCTAGTTTTTTCATGGTTAAGAAACCAAAACATAATTGAATTTTTTTCCTGTTGAAAGTTTTTTTCTCAGTCTCATAAAGGCTTTTTGAATATTAAAATGATTTGTAATTTTTATCAATTTTTTTCTTCTAGGCGGATCTCACTCCAGTATCAGAATTAGTAACATTAGAGAAGAAGTATGGATTTGTTCAAGAAACAAGTCTAGGTTTGTGATTAGTTTTCTTTTAAAATATTTTAGAATGAACAAAATTTTATATTGGACTGAAAATTCGATATACTCTTTGTGTTTATGAATAAAATCAGACAAGTTTTAAGAATAGTATAATTGTTTATGTTGTAAAGCTTTAATTTTAATGTATTGATGGAATGTAAAAGTATAGTATTTTTGTTACAAGTATTTCTGTTATTTGACAACATTAAAAATCCCCCCTCCCCAATTCTTATTGTCCATTTTTGATATTTTGATATTGATTGCTTATATTAAATTTTCTTTGTTAAAAGAGGTTTCTAAATTTATATCTAAAAGCAAGATTTTGTGCAACTAAACTACTTGAGCTGAATTCTTGTCTGTTTTGGTTTCTATTTCTATCGCTGCTAATTTTAAAGTTTCAACTTTTTCTTTGCAGCCAAACCTGAGCTCATACATAGAGCCGATTTAAGACTTTCAGACATTGCCAAGGAACTTGGAAATGATTGGATTGCACTTGCTTTGCAGCTTGACTTGCCAGAATCTGACATTAATTCCATTAGATCTGAAAATCCAAATGACACAACTCAGCAAGCTCTTGTAATGTTGAGGCATTGGTTACATAGATCTGGAAGCAAAGCTACTGGTTTGTTCTTCTTCTTTTTTTAATTTCACCTTTTTAAAATTTTCTGTTCTCCTTTTTAATAAATTGTTATTCAAAATATTTGAATAAAAACTAGTTCAAAAGGCTAGGTTGAACCTTTGGTGCTATATATGAAACAGTGTAACTAATAATTATGCATATTTTAATAAAATTTTGAAGTTAATCACATAACTATTAAACTTTCTCATAATATATAATAACAGAATGTTTTAGATATAGTATAAAATTATAATAATATATAATTTTAAAAAATTTGTTATAAGACTTATATTATTATTTATATATCTCCCTTTGATTAGCTCAAATTTATAATTTGAAAATATAGTTTTCTGATTTAATAATTAAGATTTCATTTCATTTAAGGAAGTATTGACCAGAAAATATTAGAATATTTATATTAACTTTTTAATATCTCTAAGAAATCATTAAGAATTGAAGGTCATTAAAATGAAATGCCATTGATATGCAGAGTATGTTGATAAAAGATGAATACTAATTCAAAATCTGGGATTTCTTTAGCAAAGTATTTATATTTGAAATAAATTTTGCTTCTCCCCCCTTGTAATTGTAAAAAAGTTTACACTTACTTACAAAAAAAAAAAAAAAAAAAAAAAAAATGATGTGTATTGAATTTTTTTAAATATGATTCCTTATGCTTATTATGTAGCTTTTTATGTTGCAAACATTATGTACTTAGCTTTTTATCTGGCAAATTATTTTTTATTCTTAAGTGACAATATTCTAAGAAAATCTGGTAGAAATATCATAGACAGCAAGGTTGGTGAAGGTCATTATGATTCTAAGCAGGTTAGTTTATAATGTGTAAAGAGATAATTACCAATACATTTTCATCTAAGCTTTGCTGGAAGTGATCAATGAATATTATATACTGAAGAATTGGAAGTAGTGATTTATAACCACATGATTGTATGTAATATATTTCATTTATGAATGGAAAAGATTGTTCTGATTCAGTGATATGCTTCAGTATAAAAATGTTTATATGAATTTGTGTTGTATATATATATAAAGTGCTTATAATGGTTTTATTATTTGAATTTTTCATGTTAAAATTTTAATAATGGAACTACTAATTTCAGTGTATATATATATATATATATATATATATATATATATATATATATATATTAGAAATTATGTAAATATAGATAATCAAAATAAAATTTAAAAAAAATTCTTTAAAATTACAATGAAGACTTTCATATAAATTTTTTAGATTATAGGGGAATTATTTTTTTTAATTGCAAAACTCTACAAAACAATTAAGAATGAGTAAAAATACATGACAGAAATAGCAAGAAGATAAACTTCAAAATATGAAAAAGCACAAACCTAGGTATGAAAAACAATGAAAATATGCGAGAGAAATAAAAATTAGACTATGTAATGTGTAACATCTATAAATTTTTAATCCGGATGATAACAAATTAGCAAGTTTAACTTGTTTGATAAAAATACTGAAATTCCACAAGGTGTTAAAAAAAGTTAACATTGCATCCAAATAAAAATTATATAAAGACATTTAAAAATTCCTTACCACAGGTCTGTCCAACCCAAAAGACTCTGCGGGCTGCATTATATATATGCTTGTGTGTTTGCATTCAAATAAGTGATGAATTCAATGGCGATTCAAATTCTTACGTTAAAAACTACTACAACTTTCACCTTTTGAGTTGTGGGAAGGGACTAATCCTCCTGTACTTTATTTAAGAAATCAAGAACATACTGCTATGAATTAAGGGAAATTACATTTTATTGCATTAAATATATTTACATGAAATACAACTTAAATAATTGTCCTACATTTACAACACCTGCAGCGTTCCAGATAGCTAGTGCACTTTTTAAAATGAACTTTGTAACTGTTTCTGAACAAGATTAAAGAAAAATTGTGATAAAAGTTGACTCAGTGAGATATTCTCTCGGTAGTAGGATATGATATGAACGACTTATGGTGAAATGTTCTTTGGCATTTTTATGTGCAATAAAAGTATAAATTTTTATTCAAGTGACCTAGCTCTGCGGATTGGCCAGGCCTGCCCTAACATTGACCAAAGAAATCATTGATAGAGCAATTCAAAAATTAATCAGTATGATTTAAAGGATAAAAAACTTTACAGGCTATAAATGTCATGCAACAACTGACTAATAAATAATTAATAAATTGTGTTTTATGTTGTTTTTTATACAATTACATATTTTGAGTTTCTTTTTGAGACTTCAGCAGAGGTTCACTATAACAAAGTTTAAATGTGTACACACACATATACAAAATTATCTTGTAATAACTTGATTATTTATTTTTTCAGGAAACTTATTAGAAAAAGGTTTAAGAAAAATAAACAGAGAAGATATTGTAAATCAGTGTATGTTTAATGTTGAATTGGTGACAGATGATGTAGAAAAGGCAGTGGCTAAAGTTCATTTGGATCAATCTGGTATGTCCTTTTCTTTTATAATTCTTATCTGTACAAAATTTATATGAAATAAATTCTTATCTTTGCTAATAAAGATAAGAATTTCCTTTGCTTGATTATATTCTTGCTTTTGCTTGATTATAATTCTTTCTTTGTTGAAAAAAGGAGTTTGTGAAGAATTTTTTTAAGCAGGGAAGTAAATTGCAAAAATTTTGGTTATTACAGATATGCTGATATTTCTTTAAAAAAAATTTCATTATCTTACAATTCAAATGAATTATTCATTTAAAAATATTCTTATATGTAGGTTTTGACACATTCAAAGAAGAATTAGGTTCATCGAGGGATGCATCATTAAGAAGAGACACATCTCTTAATGGAACGTATGATGAACAGGATATTATGAAGGTGAAGATAGAAATTTTGTATATTTGTTCAGATAGCATATATATATATATATATTAAGAAACATTTTCATTTGTTAATTCCCTTTTTAATCTTGTTACTAAAGGATAACATTTAAAGTTTCTTCAATTTTTATATGATTATTATAGCAATCATTCTTTAAAAATTATTATTTATTTTCATGTGAAGTAATTATTTTGATAGTATTATAAGCTTTTTTTAGGGTGGAGTTTTTCATCTTGATAGTGGTATGAGAAATCAATGAGTGTATATAATGAATTCACATACACACATGTGGATTTACAATTTAATGATATTTTTAGTATTGATTATTTTTTATTATTTGGTGATTTTATTTAAATACATTTTTAATTTTATAATTTCTTAATATTTTAATAGGAAGCTGAATCGGCAGCCGAAACAAGTAGTGAAAGCTCTGACAAAGAGGCTCATTACAGGTCTGAAACAAGGCATTCAGGTAATCCATGGAATGTTTCGTATGATTTCATTAATTTGCATTTAATTAATTGGATTGTAATTTATGGTAAGAAGTATTTCAAGAAGAAAATGTTTTTACTTTTTTCTATATATTGTTATATTTCTTGCAGAGAAAATTTCTAAAAGATCTGTTGAGAATTCTCATACTGTTAACAAAAGTAAGTATTTAATAACTTTCATTAAATGTGAATACTTAAATACACGTTATGTGATAACTTACACGTTAAATTTATTACGCATTGTGATAACTTACACATTAAATTCATTATTCATTGTGATAACTTACTCGTTCTCATACTAGATATTTATTTTAATTGAGTGCCATTATTAGCTCCAATTCTTTTTAAACATTTTTTTTTTAGTTCCTTACTGTTAAATATTTATTAGATTTGTTTAATTATTATTTATATTTTGCCGATTTTATTAAAGCGTAACCAAAATTTGTAACAAATAAAGTTCACGTCTTCATAAAATATTTTAAATAGGTTTTGAAGAAGGTCCAGAAACCCTTGTGCAAAACATCCCTACCGCAATGTCTGAATCTTTCACACAAAATGTCAGCAATGGTCAAATTTCTGATGCAAGTATTCATGAAGATGACAAATCAGAACTAACTGTTGCAACTTTGTCTAGTGAAGCAACTGCTGAAATGGAAGTATCATCATTAGAAGATAAATCTCAAACAGAAACCCATGTTGAAAAGAAAGGTAAGCTTATACCTTCTTAGCATTTCAAATTAAAAACTGAAGTCAGATGAAAAAAGAACTGTACAGTCTTAAATTGAAGTTATTGAAAACTATTGAGTATGAATTTCATTAGTTATAAAAATGTTTTGTTCATATCAGTAAGACTTTTCTGTTGAGCAATTATCTTTCTTTTGATTGTTTATGAAGATATGATTTTGAGGAAAAGCACTTTCTGTCTTCATTGATTTAATATTTTTTTTAATCCAACCAATAACTATTGCATATTGTATATTCATCTCTGAAACTATGTGTTTTGAAGGGCATTATTTGAAAATATTTCATATTTTTAAGAAATTATTTTTCTATTTATATTTCATTTTAAATAAGTAGATGAAATGTTAAGATACTTTTTATTGTAATTGTATATGTAAATTTATTTACTCAACCAATAATAAAAATACAGCTCAGTAAAAACACTTGATTTATTTTTACTGAATAATGTGCAATTTGTTTATAAGATACTCGTGTATAATTTTTTGAGTATTTTTAAAATAGCTTTTTGTTTTTTTTAATGTATAGAATAAGTATTTAATAGAATTTTGACTATCAGATACTCTTTTTATACATATCTCAGATACTCTCTTTATCATAAAAGATTAAGATTTAATCCACCAATAAATGACTTTTTCTTTTTAAAATTAATTTTTTTAATAAAATAATATGTAGTTTTAAAGTCTACACTATGTTTTTCTAATTATTTTAAAATTTTTATTTGAAATTTATTAAATGAGATTAACAATATTAATTTGATTGCTTTTTTGTATTATTTTCTCCCTTTTCTTTCTGCTAAAAGGGAGAAAATGGCAAATTGCCAGGATTGTTTAATCCTATTATTGGAAACCCTTTAAGATTTGCCCATTTCTTTTTGTCTGCTTACTTCGCCTTTTGCAGTCTTCTGCTTGGAATGCAATATAACTTTTGGATGTAACTCTGATATTATTGGTGACATACTCATTGATTGGTACATTGTAAATATAATTTTTTATTGAATACTATATAATTTTTCTTATTTATTGTTAATGATAATTATACATATCCTTTGTTTTTTTATTTTTATTTTTATATGTATCTGTAAAATAACTTTTAATAATTCTATAGAATCAATTTAAGTTATTTCAGAATTTCATGCAGCAAATTAAATTACTTATTGTTTAACTGTTCTAAAAATTAATGTTCTAAGTTAATTTTTTAAATTTACAGACACTTTAAAATTTATTCATCTATTATATTTTTTCCTGTATTTTATTTAATCCTTTGATGGCTGAATAGCTCATCATAATGCATGCAAGAAATTTTTCTTCCAAAATGGTTTCCAAAAAACCAAAATTCATCCCTACTCTCATAGTGAAATCTTTCCCCAATGTGTACTGACAGACTGTGTTTGTTTGCTTTGATTATCTGTGTTGCTTCAGCTGTAGACAATACCTACTTGCCAAATTTAGTCAGTTTGACAGCATACAGACGGTGATATGAGTACTGTGAAATATTTTACATAATGAGTGAATATGCTCGTGATCTAGTTATATTTTGTGTGTATTTTTGTGTTCATGTGTTACTGATTTGGACTCAAAAGGAGGAGCTTGATAATTTTGAAAAGAATAAGTTACAAGATGAATAAATGAAATCCCTTGTTTTAAAAGTGTATCAAACTAAAAAAGTTTTTAGGTAATATAAAAATTAAATGTTCTTTGAAATTTAAAATTGCGTGTATTTGTTTAGTTATTTTAATTTAATATTTTACAAACAAATATTAATAATATTTATTGTTTACTGAATTGTTTAAGAGTGCAGGTAATAAATGCAAATATTTCATTAATGTACCACAAATAGTTCTTTGAAGGCAATTATTTTAAAGTAAACTAGCTATCTTCATTACCACCTGAAAAAGAGTGACATTTTTAGAAGCTAAGGGGGAAAATGGTTGCAACTTTCAGTAAGCATTTGGTGATATTACTGTGCATAATAAGATAAAAAACTTGATTCTTCTAACCGTCGAAGGGTTTTAATGTATTCTGATTCTTAATTTTTCAGCTTTTTAGTTTATCTGCTATATACATTGAAATTTTTAATAGAGTGCAATTTCTGTAAATTTTTGTATTTTAATCATGACTAAAATTATAAAGTATATCTTAACAATTTATAGATTTTTGAATTATGTTGATATGTCATGGAAGGAAATACAATCTTGTTTTAGATGTAATTTGAAAGATTTATTTGGGTATAATGCTATAAAAATGCTGTACAGTTCTTTTTTTTCATTCCTGACTTCTTTTCTATATGTTTAATTTTTTTAAAAGAATTTACTAATTATTGAATGATTTTAAAAAAGTGTGATAGTTTTATATATATGTGCATGATGATTCATTTTTTTGTTGTTGTTGTTGTTCCCTGTTTGAAATAAATGCTATTTTATGTCCCTTTTCATAAATCCTTCAGCCTTCTTTCACTAATTTCACATATATTTTTCTTTTGTATTATTTAAAATGATTTCAAAATGAAATACCTTTTTATCCTAAGTTCTTGAAAGTTTACTTCTTAACTATTAGTTTTACAATATTAGGTTTGCTCAAATGAAACAAAAGATAGCTTTGATCTAATAAGTTTATTTTTTATATAAGAATACATTCTGTCTTAATAATTCCTTTTACTTACTTTGTAATGTGATTCTTTACTCATATATTTTTGTGGCTTATCACAAATACTTTTTGCTTTTTGAATTTTTTTTAAATATATTTTGTAATGTATAAAAAATGGTAAAATATTTTGAATATAGATTCAATTTCAATTAAAATAGGGGAGGGAAGTTTGCATATTGCAGTACTTTGATAAAAATATTTTGAACAATGCATTGTATTTATGGATAATCTGATTTGTCTTGATTCTTTATGATTCATAAGATATAAGAGTAAAAAAAAATACATTGAATATTAAATTTAACACAGAATATATTATTTACACTTAATTTTTTTATTTAAAAATATGATAAATGTAATAAACTAAAAAAAAAAATCTCGAGGATTAAAAACCTATTTAAAATAATTTATATGTATCATACATAATGAAATTATAATTGACAATAATACCAATCCACAAGTATTTTTTGAAGACTAGTTTATTTTTTAAGAATTATTTTTATTACTTAAAATGTAACATATTGTTAATTGCACAGTGAAGTATACTTCTATGTGAGTCGATGTATAGTTAATTGAAATTATGAAAGAATATGAAAAAGAAGAGAATATAATGAAAATATGAAAGCTGTGAGAAAAATTATTGTACTTTTTGTTTTTTGTAATCTTTATCTACTAACACTTGCTAAGTGAATATTTCTAATATTGTGAATTCTTAGAGTTTTAAAAATAAATTGCTAAAGAGTTTTAATTAGTGGTATATTCACATGCTTAACTATTTTGCATGGTGTGTCAAGAATGAGAGTAATATGCATGGTGTGCTCCTAGACCAGTTCCACATCCAATCCTGCCTCTACTAGACGATACCTGCTTGAGTGGTTCTAACTGCAAGTTAAAAAAAAAAAGATATTTTCTGGTCATTTATTGAAGTGTGTCAATTTTTAGAACTCTGCAGACTTACTGGATTTCAAAAGTATGGTCCTGGATCTCAGCCTCCACATTATATTGCACGTAGGAGGACTTTAAATGAAATGAAACTGATGCGAGAAAATAAAAGAAATAATGTATCAGACAGCTATAAAAGAAAAGTATCATTTTCTACACATTCTTGGACAATGACTGCTCCAGCACCTGGAAGGAAGAAAAGGGTAATTTCCAGAAGAAATTCATGGCCACCAGATTCACCTCGCAAATTAAACCCTAGGAGAAAATACCAACAACGCTTTAGGCATCGAGATTTTCCTGAACCTTTTTGGACTAATACATTTGAATGGTTAACAATGCAGCATTCCCCTGAACATATTAAATCTCCCCCTTTGGCAAAATTGACAGAATTTGTAGAACATATAACTGTGAAAAATATATCTCCTAAAACTGATTATTCATATTCATCATATATTGAATCATCATCTAAAAAAGAAAATATGAATAAGAAAGCTCTTTGTATTAAGAACCCTGATGTACTTGGATTTTACTTTATCAAAAGTAATAAACCTTGTAATGATCCTAAGAAGTATTTAATGAAACTAAAAAAGAGATGCTTAAATAACTCTGTTCAAGATATTAATCCTACCCCTTTTGCTCATGTACTAGCTTCTGAAAATTTACTTAATTCTTTCATTATTGAAAAATCAAATGTGAAGGGAGCACAATATCCAGTTACCTGTTCACCACAAAATACTGTTTTTGCTGGTGATGATTATATTATATCAGACAGCTATATTGCTGGTGATGATGATGAAAATATCTTTGGTAGCAGCGGACCTTCAGTTTTTAGAGAAACTTACCACCAATCAAATGTGCATGCTAGATCTTTTAGACCTTTACAATCCATTAATATGGATTCATTTGGTGATGTTATGGTTGACACTGCTGTATCAAATTTTGATGATTTAGTTTTCGTGAAGCATAAAACTCCTTTGACTGCTGTTCCTTGGAACAAGGAAAATATAAAAACTAATAAAA
Source organism: Nephila pilipes (assembly GCA_019974015.1). Lineage (NCBI taxonomy): Eukaryota > Metazoa > Arthropoda > Arachnida > Araneae > Nephilidae > Nephila > Nephila pilipes. Next base: position 114,556 of record BMAW01042424.1, on the reverse strand, counting down.
TAGGATTTCCAGATGCAAAGTTTCCTGATTATGGTGATCAATTTAAAATTCCAGTTTTGAGTCCTTCATCTAAAAAAGGTCTCAAAATATCAAATTCTCGCAAACCTTTTGGAAATAAATTTGTATCTGAGAATGGTATTTATAAATTACCTAAGGATATAGATAATAAAACTCCTGATTTAAATCGTGCTCCACAAGATATGCCTGATCCAAATCCGTCAAGCACAGATAAAACTACTTCATCGAAAAGGGGAAATATAGATTCTTCCACACCTCCACAAAGTAGCTCTACTTCAAGTTCTTCTATGCATGAAAGTGCTACTGGTTCGGAACCATCAGCATCTAGTGACGCTTCTTCTTCAGGTCAAGGTCAGAGTAGTAAGTCTTATATAAGGCAGTTATTTGAGCAAGATATCCAAGCTAAGAAAACTAAAAACAAAGATGATGAAGCAACAAATGAAGAAAAATCTAAAAAAATAGAATTGGTAGAAGTAAAGAAGTTGAAAGATATCTCAGATACTTCATCAAGTTCATCTCATAGTACTATTCCAGCTGATGTTATAGGGTTCAGTTTTCTTAAAACTCTTGCGGAACGAGTGGAACCTGAAGAGACGACCAGAGATATGACATTTCCAGCATCTGCTATTGGCTATGCATTTCTAAATTCTCTTGTGGAGCAACAAAATAAAGTTCAAGATAGTGCCTCTGCTGAAAAAAGCATTCCTGCATCTGTGGTAGGCCTGTCTTTTCTTCAAAGTTTAGTTGAAGAAGAAAAAAGTACCTCCAGAGAACAGCCTGTACCAGCTTCTGTCATTGGTCAATCATTTCTTAAGAATCTTATTTCTAGTCAGACAGAAATTCCTGACGCTAAAAATGTAAGTCCTACAGAAACTAAACCTCTAGGTACTGAGCAACATAAACATTTGGTACCATCATCAGTTGTAGGTCAAGCTTTTTTGAAGACATTAGTTGATACTTCACAAAATATTTCAAAACCTGAAGTGATTCCATCTGAAGTAGTGGGGCAGACATTTTTGAAATCTCTGATGGAAGGAGCTGAAAGTAAACAATCTGATCAAAGTTCATCAAATGTTATTCCAGCTAATGTAATTGGGATGACTTTTATGAAAAATCTCTTAGAGCAATCAACTATATCCAGTTCTGATTCTCAAATGAGTAATCCTTCTTCTGGTCAAGAGGCTTCGAAAGGAGTTATACCTGCTGCAGTTCTTGGTCAATCTTTCCTTAAAACCTTGATGCAAGAAGAAAATCTTGGTGAAGGAGAAATTAAAAGTAAAGAAGAAGCAATTCCTGCCCCTGTGGTAGGGCAAGCATTTCTAAAAACTCTTTTAGAATCTCAGCCCAAAGGAAGCACCAAATCTGAAGCCGACATTGAAAAGCCTATACCGTCATCTGTTATTGGACAAACTTTTATGAAATCTTTAATAGAGTCAAATTTGACAGAAACTCAATCACCTCAGACACCCTCATCTCCTCTAGATATAAATCCAAGCCTTATACCTGCAACAGTTGTAGGACAAGCATTTTTGAAATCTTTAGTAAGGGAAACAGAGACTCCTACTAGAGTGAGTCAACCCGAAAAACCACAACCAATTCCAGCACCTGTTATTAGTCAAGCATTCCTTAAATCTATAATAGATGAACAGTCAAAAAGTCAAGAAGTCTTGACAGAAAAGACTGTTCCTGCTTCCGTTGTTGGTCAAGCATTTTTGAAAACATTGATCGATCAAGAAAAAAGCATGGAGAGTGAAGCAAGTAGGTCCAAGGCAATTCCTTCTTCTGTTGTAGGTCAGGCATTTTTGAAAACATTGATTGATCAAGGAAAACCCCCAGAAGGTGAAACTGATAGCTCAAAAGCTATTCCATCTTCTGTAGTTGGTCAAGCATTTTTGAAAACATTAATTGAACAAGAAAAAAGTACAGAAAAGGAAGCAAGTAGTTCTAAGAGTATTCCTTCTTCTGTAGTGGGTCAAGCATTTTTAAAAACATTAATTGAACAAGAAAAAAGTGCAGAAAATGAAGCAAGTAGTTCCAAGACTATTCCATCTTCTGTAGTGGGTCAAGCATTTTTGAAAACATTAATTGAACAAGAAAAAAGTGCAGAAAATGAATCAAGTAGTTCTAAGGTTATTCCATCTCCTGTTGTTGGTCAGGCATTCCTTAAATCATTATTAGAGCAACCTACTTCAATGTTTTCATCTGAAAGTAAACCAACTAGCATCCCATCTACAGTAGTTGGACAGACATTTTTAAAAATGCTTGTTGATCAAGATAGCAAACCAGTATTTATTCAAGACTCTTCTGTTTCTGGTGGAGATCAGATTTCTAAAATTCAAGAGCCAACAGAAAAATCAATACCAGCATCTGTAGTTGGTCAGTCATTTTTAAAATCGCTCCTTCAACATGAAGTACCTTCTAGTTCTGAAGAAAGTACTTCTAAATCTATTCCTTCTTCAGTAGTTGGTCAAGCATTTTTGAAAACTTTACTATCAGATTCTCCATCTGAAAGTAAGGCTAATGTTGAAAGATCTGTGCCTGCAGCTGTAGTTGGACAAGCATTTTTGAAGACTCTTCTATGTCAGCAAGAAGCTGAGCCACTTCAGAGATTGGAACAGCCTACTGCTGTTGAATCTACTGTTGAAAAAGAGAAAGTTATTCCTTCCACTGTGCTTGGGCAAACATTTCTAAAAACAATGCTTCAACAAAGTGCTTCTGAACTGCAGCAATCTTCACATGTACCTGAATTGCCCCAGACTTCAAGTCCAATACCAGCTTCTGTCATTGGATCAGCCTTTTTAAAAACTCTTGCAGATCAGTCCAGCAAAACTGATGACAGCAATATACACAGCCAACCACAATCAAATTTACTGCAAAAACCTTTACCAGCTAATGTGATAGGTCAAGCATTTCTGAAAACTCTTAGCATGGGTGTTGAACCTACAACTTTTAAATCTGATAGCCCTGAAGTTTTGGAAACTACAACAGATTGCAAAACAAAGGAAAAAGATTCTGCTAATGGTCATGGATTTAATTCCTTTCAAAATGGCAGTGCAATTGATATTGCTTCTAGTTCTTCATCTACACAACAGTCAGATTTTGATAGTGCAGCATTAACTGTTGATGAGTCAATCATTCCTCCACCACCTGAATTTTCTGGTGATGAAAGAGCAGAAACCATTTCGAGTGACATTGCTGAAGCATCAACTGATGTAGATGTTACATCTGGCATTATCGGAGAACTTTTGAATTATACCAAAATGATGCATTCTGTGATTGAAAGTATGAAAGATTCTAACATTTCACAGACAGATACCACAAAGAAGGGATCTGGTGATTAAGACCAAAAAATCTTGCTGGGGGGGGGAGATAGATTATTTCTCTCTATCTTTCTGAATATTGTAGAAGATGTAATAACACATAAATATTAATGAATTTATGTGCATATTGTACATATAGTTTTGAGATTAAATTTTTAATTTTCATTTGTTATGGTTGATTTAATTTAGTTTTAAAAAAGTTTTGTAATTTTAAAAGAAGTTAAATTTTGTTATTATAAAGCAGTTTTTCCAAGGACTGTTACACTGTAAAATATTTTTTTTTTTACATGAAACAAATTAAGTAGGTAACAATTAAGATATTCAAACTTACCAAGATTTGAATTGTAAATAAATAAAATATTTGTTTTTTCCTCTCTGGTATTTTGTTTTTATTAATGAAATTTGAAAATGTTCATTAAAGCATTTTAAGTTATTTGTTGTAAGTATGTTCACTTAAAAAAACATACCCATTATTTTAACATTGAATTTTGTTTTATACATAAATTAAAATCTTGAGAATTGGATACAAAAACATTACATGGTTATCTTTAGTAAATGCCTAAAAAATACAATAAATAAATCTTACTACTCCAGCTTCAAATCAAGAAACTAAATAGTTATTTTAAAACAATTAATAAAAAATTGTAAATGATATTGTTATAATTAGAGATTTTTAATATGAAATAGATTTTGTAATTTTATCCCAGAAAACTGTTAGTAGGATGCTTACAATAAAGTTTTGTTTTAATACACATTGAAAAAAAAAAAAAGAGTTCAAAAGGCCATTAGTATGAATTTTTAAAATTGCAGCTATTTCGTAAAAATTATCTTTTAATGTTTAAATATTTATATGTAAAAATTAACTCGTAAATTTTTGGTATTTCTTTTTAAAAACTATGATAGGTATAGAAATGAAAATGAATTTCAAAAAAAATTTATGTTACAATGAGTATTGCTTATTTTTGTGTGGGATGCATTCAGAACATAAAAATGTTGCCTTTAAAAAATAATCTGCTTTGTTGGAATGCATTTATTATAGGTAACAAGTATATCTTTTAAATTTGTTTCTTTATTTAAAATCTTTTTTTATGCTATTTTGAATTTAAAAATTTTATATTAAAATTTTTAGATTTATTACACAGTATTATATAAGTTTTAACAACTTTCAATGCAATAGATAAAATTAGTATGCATAAAAAGCATATTAAATATATTTTTACTAGTGTGTAATGAGTACTTAAATATTTAATTTTTACTTTTTATATTTTCTATAATATCAAAACGTACTGCTTATAGTCACAATTAAGGAATTTGAGTTTCTATCAATTTTCATTTTAGTCTCATTGAGTCCACAAGAATATGTGGTAATTTTAAAAATATATTCTATTCTTGTTTCTATTTATTTTACAATTACAAAGCAAAAATTATTTGTCATTCATAAAATATACAATTTACATTTTTTTTTGTTTGATGAAGTCGTAGTCATGATGTCACTTATGAGATTTTAAAATGTTTTGCATAAAACACATCATATGGTTATATAATTTACTTTCTATGTAGATTAAATTTTACTCTTTTAATAGTATAATTTTCCTGGAAACATAATCATTTGTACATAGCTAAAGCATCTGTATTTTAATATGTACATTTAAATAAGAATAATGTGAAACAGATGGAATTTTTTTTGTTATATATTGGGTTATATGATAATTTTAATTTGAAAAGAGTATTAATATAATTAAAAATGCTTGTGTAATGATTTTAATTTAGAAATATACTTATGTACTACTTTTTAAAACTTATTCTTTGTCAGTCTAAAGCATCTTTTGGGATTTATCTCTTAACAGTAGTTGATTTTATAACTTATCAGCTTATGATACATATGATCAACATAGAATTTTTTAACGTCTTGGTGAATAAAATATACTCCAATTATAAACATATTTATGAGCTAAATTCTATTGAAAAGTTTCTAATCTATGATTTTTTTAAAAATTTTTTTGCAATCCTTCCTCATACTGTAATTAGTAAATGACAGTTCATAAATGAGCATTATTTATCAATAAAATGAAATTTACTTTTTGATTATCTCAGCTTTTTGGTGGCTTTGAAAAATCCATTTGCTTCTCCTTTTGAGTAAACAGCATTACATCTTTTGCAAGTTAAAAGTATTTCCTTCCTTGAAGCAAATAATTTTCTGTTTTTAATATAATTTCTTGTAATATTTTAGATTCATCAGATGATTAAATTGATGTGTTTGAGTGCCATTTATTGAAATATATATTGGACTCTACATATTAGAAGTTACTTTTTATCTTTTTAAAATGATGGAAATAAATTCAGTTGATGAAACAGAATCTGCTATTGAAACAGAAGATTTACTCATGACTGATGAAGAAATTAGTGGAAATGAAGAACCAAATAGTATTATCCCACTTAATATTGATTATAATAGCCGTTTAGTTTCAAATGTCAGCTTTTTGAGTTCAGGAAATAGTGCAGATCTCAGTTTGTATGAAAAGGAAAACAATACTTCTGTTTTTCATTCTTTAAGCTATGATCCTTCTGCTAATATCACCTGCGAAGAACTGGAATTTTCTGATGAAGATTTACCTCTTACTAATTCTTTACAAAAAATAAATCTTGATGAAGTAAATTATTTTGGAGGAAACAAAGATTTGAATTCTGCTTCAAGCTATAATCATTCTAGTACTAGTTTTAAGGAAGATTGTTTGACAGATGCAGAGCTTATGTCTGATGATGAAGGGGATTTGAATGTCATAAAAAAATTTGGAAATAATATGGGAAATAAAAAATTGAGGAGGTTATCAGGTGGTTTGTTGGTTGTTGATGGTGTTCATATTGTTAAAGGAGATGCTTTTTCTTCCGAGAAGAGTACTCTTTGTTCTTCCTATATTGAAAAATCTTTTGCAAATTCAATGTTATTGAAAGATAATTTTTTGTCAAAATTATCGGATAAGCCATCACCTTTGATGACTTGTTTTGAATTTTTAAAGTCTGATGTTTCAGATGATGAAATAACTGACATAGAAGAGTTTTCCCTGGAATCAGATGATAGTAGGGGATTTATTGAAATGCCTGTTCATAATGTATCTGAAATATCCCGGGATAGTTCAGGTTACCAAGGGATGAGCGTTTTAGAGGATACATTAAGGTATCGAACAAATGAACGCTTATCTTATACTCAAGATAGGAAACCTTCTTGGACTGTAGAGTTACTTTCAGGAGATGATACTGGATTTGAAAATAATGAAATTGGCATTGATCAAAATCTGTTATACAAAAGAAATAGTAAAAGACATTCTAATGCTGAGGAATTTTCGAATGATTGTCCAACAGATGAAGAAGTAATTGATTTAAACGATAAAGGTTAGTAGAGAAAAATAAAACAACGTTTATAATTTTAAAACGTTATATTCACATGCAAGAGGAATTTTTTAAAGTGTTATAAGTAGTTATTGAATAATCTGATTATTTCTTTAAATTATTTTGTTCTAAGAATTCTTTGATACCTTTCTGAAAAGATAATTTATTAATAAAATATGTACATGTTATTGATTTATTATTTATAAATTCATAAGTTTGTATTGATGAATTCCTAAAGTTATTTTTAAAATTTAAAGAAACATGTATAAATTATATTGAATTGTATTAAATTTTTTCATCTGATTTTTATTTCCTATAAATATTTTTTTTAAAACCTATTGTTATGTAAAAATGAATTTTTTCCTCATTTGTCTTCTTTTTTATCCAACTTTTGATTTTATTCATACAGGAAATTTTGAGTATGTGCTTATATATATTGCAGTATTTTCTATTAAAACAAATTTAGACTTTGTAAAGTTATAGTAAAGAGTAAGGGGTTTTTCTAATTTTTGTTGCTTTCTTTTTTTATGTATATTTTTATTTTTATGTTTTGCTCATTTTTTATGCGCAAGGGAATTCTTAAATAAAGGCAAAAAACTTGTTTAGACTGTGTATTTTAAAACTATTTTCTTCCAATTTTTTAAAATATTCCACTGTACAGAATGGACAGAAACTGATGACTCTGGCTGTGTGCGTCAAGTTACAGTTGTCAAAACTGAGACCTCTATCAATTTTGAAGGTGATGGTGAGTTTTTAATAGCATGTTATATGCAGCATTTGTGTGTTATGTTATTTTTTAGCTGAAATGTTTTTATTTGCTTATTTATCTTGCATGATATATTGATGATGTATAGTTCCATGACTTATTAAAGCAAGGCATTCAATATTTTGATAATTTTATAATTTTTCCATTCTTAAATTTTTTTTTTGTTCTGCAGGCTTGTAAACTATATAAAATAATTTTGGACAATAATATTCCTGAAGAAAATTTCATTAGAATAAAAAAAAAAATGCTTGAATAAAATTTGATATAAATTATGCAGCTTGCATTTTTTTTTAAACCTTAAAGGAGTACCTAAAGCATTTTTTATCAGGAGTTAATTTTTTGAGTTATATATAATTGAAAAAAAGTTTATTTGTATAATTTAAGGTATTTCAAATTTGTTCTATTGTTCATATTAAAACTTAATATGTAAAAATTTAATGAAATGAATAAATTAATTATATACTAATTTTTTTCATAGTTTCTTTGAGTATTATTTTGAAATTCAATTTTATATTAATTTTTATATGCTTGTTTCTTTTTGTTTAGGAAACAATTTCATTGACATGAATTTTTTTTTAGTGATTTTGAAATTGCATTTGTGATACCATAAATATTTTTGTTGAACTTTTTTGGACTTAATTGCCACTGAATTGTGAACGAATGTGATACTCTTTTCATTTATTTTTCTTTTTATTATTTTGTCAGTGATATGTTTAGAAGTAAAAGAAAAAAGGTGGCTGCGTGTTGACTGTATTATATGAATTCCAAAATTTACTGGAGCACTGAATGTTATTTTTTTAAAATATATTTTGTATTATAATTGATTTAATTAGAAATGTTATTCTTAATATGCATGACAATAGTATGGAATATGTACGAAAAATTGTGCATGGGCAAACATTATTATTTTATTATTTTTTGACAGTTCATTATAAAAATGTTTGCATGAAAAATTCTGTGTGAGATCAGAATTTTATATGTCAAAATATATTTTATGTGGCAATGACAGATGTATTGCAAATTTTTGTTTCATTTTCTGTATTTTCTGCATGGTAATGTTAGCACAGACCAAAGCTTGCGAGCACATTCTAATTTTATAGACTTGACTTTTTTCCCCATCAAAATGTATATGCTCTTAAAACCAGATGCAGTCAAGTCACTTAGAAAGGTGCCTGAAAAAGAAGCATCAGACACGGAAAGGAAAGAGTCTACAGGTTCTGAGCAGGATGATTTGAGTTTCACTGAGAAGAAAAGCTATTTCCAAAGATTATCTCTTACTGCAGACACATTACCATCTACAGACAAGTGGACTCAAGATGTATCCCTTGATGATTTGCCTATGGCTGAAGGTGAAATAGTACAGGAACAAATAAGTTTTGAAGACAAACTCAAAATGTTTGAACCAGATGAAGGTAACCGCAAGAAAATACAAAAAAGAGAGAAAACGGAGCAGCCTACTGTGTACCGATATGATTTTACAAAGGGTGCCAAAGATAAACCAATTGCTACAGAATTTGTAGTGTCTGAATTGGAAAAAGCTGAGGAAATTGTTAAACAAGTGAATGAGGAACTTAGTGCTGAAGAAAGCCGTTTGAATGATTCAATATTTGATGTAAATGATAGAGGTAGTATGGAATCTGATTTGAATTCTGCTATTACGCTTGAAAAAGTAGAGCAAGAAGTTTATTCCCTTTTGGCTGAAGTTGATAAAGAAGAAAAAGAACTTTCCAGAGATTACAGTTCTGGTATGACTGATAGTGATGTAATATCTCATACTGTCTGTCTGAGTATGGATAAAATTGAGGGAGATGCGAATGCTGAGTCAGAGATGGAAAAAGATGAAACCACAATTCTTAATCTTGAACACTCAGAGATGGGTGAATCTGTAAGCTCTGAAAGAATAGTCACAGAAGAGACTTGTGCTCAAGAGTTAGAAGTCGAGGGTGAGGAATTGTACTTGTATAGCTAATTGCTATTTCTTTAAAAATATTTTTAAAATTACTAATTGACAGCATTTTACAGGAAGTACTATTTAGTATTAAAGTTTTAATTATCTTTTCACTTCAAAGTTCTTATGTTATTTCTTTCCAAATTGAGAGAACGAATTTGTAATTTACTTGCAATTACATTAGTTAACAATTATTTTTTGGCCTAATGTTTGAATAATCAAATATAAAGTTATTGAAAATTTAATTGTAGAATCAAGCAATTGAATTAGGATTATGAAATCTGATTTAATTATGTTTATTATATGAATCAAAACTTGTGCATTTTTTTCCCTGCTAAGTTGAGAATGGTGAAAAATTTACTGATGTTGCAGTTTCAAGTGAGAACTGATTTTTTGGAATCTTAAACAAAAGAAAAAATGTTTTTAAGTATGACATTTTAATTTCAGGCACCTTTTTATATTGATTTAGATTTTTAGTCATTGTTTTAAAATTGTATTATTTATCTGATTTATTTTAAATGATACTTGTGTTTTGCATCACAAGATTTAGATGAATTTTTTTATAAAAAAAAAATAATAATTTCCTCAAATTTAATGAGTTGGTCAATTCCTTTCTTTTCCAATTTCCTTTTTTTCCTCGTGTTAGCTGTTTCTCTTTTAAGTTTTTAATATAAATTTATGTGCCATTAATTGTAAATACATGAATGTCATAAATTGAGTTTAAAAGTTTGATTCAGTATCTTAAAAATAAATTATAATTCTGAAAAAAAGGGCAAATGATTTGTAGCTGAGATTTATTGACGATAGTAATTATATAAGTCATATTGGTAACTTTTTGTATGAGGCTGTAACTGCAAATTATTTTAGAATTCATTACATTGTTTTTTAAATTAATCTTTCATAAAAATTAATATGTCTTATATAATCTGCTTATTTTTATTTATGTGAAAGATATTTGTATAGGTAAGAGAATATGCATTAAATCATAATTTTGCCTATAAATGAAGAACTTATAATTTAATAATATTGATTTTATTGTAATTATTGTATTTTAAATGATGTATGATTTACAGTTATAGTGATATTTATAAAACTTTTAAACGGTCTGCTGGTGCAAAAAAAAGGGAGGGGGGAACTGTTGCATTTTTTTTTGCTCTGAAACTCAATTTTTAATATTTTAGCTCAATTTTGAGATTTTATTTTCTGTTTAATTTCTTCAAGATGTGAATAATTCAACTGGTTTAAGTTTCATTTTTTTATTATTTGTATTTCCATAGTCATATTTGAATTATTTAATTAAAGAATAAAGCTCAGTTTAATGCAATATTTAACTATCTATTTAATTTCTTACTTTTATAATCTGCAATTAATCAAAAAAAATTTCTGATAAGTTGTCATTTTTTCAAATTATAATATTTTTAAAGTTGTATTCACATTGGCTTTAACTAATTAATAATTTCTCTTCGTTTTCTTGTAATATTAGTTTACATCATAAAATGCTCAAATTGTGTGTTAAATAGTTACTATGAAAATTGTTGTATATTTTGTCCCTCCATTTTTAAGTGGCTTTTGATTGAGGGAAGTTAAAAATAGTTATGCAAAGGTCAATACGAGAGATAAATCTGATGCAAATGGTGTGCGAAGATGGAATAATGCTTGGTTGAAAAACCATGATTGCTTAGTCTGTAGAATTTGTTGCTCTATGCGGATCTGCAGAATAAAATTTTTTATACAGATCTATAACTGTGTTTAACATTTTACAATAATTTCTATCTGATGACAAACTATGGAAACATGCAATTAATTAAAACTATTTTCTTGGAATTGTTCTAAAATATTTTTCTTAACAAACAAATTGAGGTTATTTCTCTTGTGTATTGATGCATTTTCTTGTGTCAAAACTCGAGATATGCATAGAGGATTACACATTTTTATGTTATGTAATAAATTATAAATATCTTTATATGCTTTCCCCCATTTTGTTTAAAAATAAAATTCAAATATATATGTACAACTCTACGTATATTGAGATAATTGTGACACCAACCTTTTGTAAATTCATATGGAAAATCTGTATATCTGGAACACATTGGAAATGTTAATTGATATTAAATCACTCTTTCCCATGTATATACAATATCCTTTAAATTTTATTACCTCAAATGAGAGCAGGAAGGTATACATTAATATTCTTATTCTATTTTAAACATTTTTAATTTATTTCTAATTTTTTTAAAAATTGAAGTCAATTATATATGTGAGAAAATGATAAAAAATAGCTAATATTTGTAATATTCTGAACATTTCAATATTACAAAGTTTTTCTAGTTACCAAATTTTCAAAGTACTTGTGTAAAGTGTTATGATGATTACATACGCTTAATGAATATACTTATATTGTGCACATTTTCTACTATCAGGGAAAAAGTGTTGTTTTGTATATTGTTTTAAGAATGTTAATTTGGTTGATTTATTTCCCCCTTATTTAAAAATGCTTATAAGATTACAGTGGAATTTTACTTGTCTAAAATATGGAACACATAATTTCTTTTTTTAAAATCCTGTTTTATTTAATTGTACATGTTAAGAATTGAAAACAAAAAATGGATTTTGATTAATGCAAGAAGTTCCGTGTTCTTTTACAGAATAGAAGTTTTAATCGAATAATTGGTTGTTATCACAAAAATGCAATAACTCGAAAATGTTGGTAAAGCAGAAAGCTTTATTTTGCACTAGCTTTAAATTTTTAGAAGTATTTGGTCCTGGGCTGCAACATAGCTCTTATTTTATCTACTCACTGGAAATTTTTAAACCTTCTCTCATTTTTACCCTTTTCTTAATCTTTTGGCAAATCACCCAACAGCACCACTTCTTGTGCTGACTGAATTTAAATAATTAATTTCCTTAATTTACTCCATCATATAATTTTCTCTTGATACTTTTATTTACTAATTAATCTTTTTAAATACTCTTTAAATATGTTATAATTTCACAAAATGCAAAATGCATAGATTGAGGTTTAAAATTTATAGACTCAAATTTGTATGACAACTATCTCATTTAACTTGTATAATTTGTACCCATACTAAAGATTACACATGTTTTTTTTCTTCTTTTTGCTGCTGTTATTTTTTCTTCAATGCCTTCATATACAATTTTACAAGTGCTGCATTTTAAAACAACATATTTTTAAAAACAAACATATATTTTTGAAGGTAGGTATTGCTTGCAAGCTCTTTTTTTTAAGCTTTCATGTCAGGAGAAGTAAATCATAACAATTATAAATAATTGCATATAATAATAACAATATAATATGCATAAGTTCTTTCTGTATAGTTCATTTGCTTTATTTCAAAATGTCATGAGCTTTGGTAATAATGTAAAGGTAAGTGCATTGGCATAACTTTATGAGTTTTAATCATAATAAAGTTTTTTTTTGTTTGCTATTACTAATTATATTGTTTTCAAGTTTTATTGCATTTTAAAACTAAATTTAAATAAATCTTTGAAAAATTCCTGCTTACTATAAATGTTTCAAATGTACTGAATCAAGATTCTCAATTTGCTCTTATTTTTTTAAATATCTCTAGTTTAGTATTCAATGTTTTTTGAATTATTGTTTGTTTTTAGTTGGTTTTATTTATTATTATTAGATAAAATTACATATTATTATTAACTAAATCTCTCTTAAGATTATTTAAAAAAAAAAAAAAAAAAAAAAAAAAATTATTTAGGATTACACATATATGGTCTTAATTGTTACTACTTCAAACAGAATATTTAAAAATAATTAAAATTAAAAGTTATAGGTTTATGGTTTGCTTAATTGTGCAAGTATTCTTCCATGAAATTTATAAATTATTTGTTCAACTTCTATTGATTATACATAATTAATGAGATATGTACTGAATATAATAGTTATATTTTGTAGAATGTCCAATAATTTGGAACTTTTTGCCAATTCCATTAAAATTTTGTGGAGAGTACATTCTGAATGTAATTTTATTTTTACTCATTTGCTATTGATGAACATTATTGGAAGTACATATTTCATTTCTATTATTGTGCATTTATAATTCAACAGTTATGGGATTAATATTTCAACATAATCTTGTTTCATGGATGCTAAAATTATTATTAATATGCATATATTTTCATATGGTTATTTTGTAATAATTTTTTCAAGTATTATGATTGAATATTTAATCTCTCTGGAAATTTTGTGATTTTAACCACTTGCTGGATGTGCATCTGAAAGGCATTTATCTTTCTTCAAATGTTTAATAATTATATAATAAATAAATAAATAAAAAAAATTGTTTTTAAGTACATAATTTTTTAAAATACTTTTTCGTGTTATTTGTATTGTAATAAAAAATGCTTTAAATTATATTAATTTATTTGGGAAACTCATGAAATTTTTTTTGGAAATTCATGTAACTTTTATAAGGTTTTTTTTTTTTTTTTTTTTTATTAAATGCTTGTTGCTGTTAGTCAAAATTTTCTGCTTTTTATGTTAAGTTAGAGAAATTCAATTTAATTTATTCCTTTCAAAAATTAAGATTAGTTCTGTTTTCTTATTTGTGAAAAAGATTCTTATTAAGAAATATTTTCAATTGTTTAATTTCAAATTGTTTCATGATATTCTTGAATTGTTGTTCCTATCTTATTAACTTTATAAATTCCTGTTATTTCATTGTATTTGCATGTCACTTCTTTGAGTTTTGAATTATAATGTTATTTCTGTAGAATTTCTTTTAGTTTATTTTAAGGAATAGTAAAAATGTGAAAAAGTTGAATGAATTTTTTTTGTTTAAGCTTTTTTTAAAAAACTAATTTCTTTTTAGAACATGTTTTTTTTTTTTTTTTTTTTTTTTTGGTTTAAGTTTTCCTGAATGAAATATTTCATATAAAAGACTAACATAAAATTATTTTAACAGCTATTGAATTTTTCTTCGTTTTGTTGAAATAAAATTTTCTTGCTTTACTTGTATTAATTTTGAATAGCATTATAAAGATATTTAAGATAATGTTAGCTCATGCAAATCATAAAAATGTATTTTCTAATATATAATCTTAAAAGCTTGATATGATTAAATAATAATTTTTATATTGATTTGAAACTTAATTTTTTAAAATGATGCATTGCAGATGTTGGTAATATTTATTTCATTTTTGACCATGGTTCCCAAATTAAGGGAAAACATTTATTCTATCATGTTTTTTCTTTTATTTTTCAACATTTTTTCCTAAGCCTTTGAGACTTTTTAAAATTATTTATAGAAGCACAATTTTTAGGACTTGGAAAATGTATTTCTTAAATTTTTTGGAGCTGTCTGTAATTCACTTATTGTTTGGGCAATAGCCCACCTTTTGGTAGGATATACTGTGATTTATTTAAATTCAGAGGAAATTTAATGTTTTTGATTTATAATTTTTTTGGTTTGTAATGGTGCATTTAGGTTATTTTGGAATATTATTAGATACCTTTCATTAAGTATAAAAGACATTTATAGATAGTTTTTAATTCTTTTCTAGATCAATATTGGCCACAGCAACTTGAATTTTTTTTATTTATAACATATGATATAAAATAGGGCTAAAAATACTGTGATGCAAAACATATTTATATGTTTTGAAAAATTTCTTTGTTCAAAAATATTGCTGAATCTGAGACATGATGTGTTGTATGCAAATGTTTTTTTATATTTTGTTTGTACATATATATGAATATGTTTTTGTTTTACTTTTCCTTTTTTTTTTTTTTTTAATATATTAAAAAAAATCAATCTTACTTAATCGTTGATATTCTGAATTAAAATCAAGTTACCTTTATATTTAATTATTCAGATCTATTTGTTCCTTTTGAACTATAATTTTTGATAAACAAATTTGTTATTTAGTGAGATACCTCACTGCAAATTTATGATTGTTCATTGAACTTATCAAACTTTGGAAGATTATTTAACATGGAAATCAAATATATATTACAAATTTCACTTAAACAGTATAAAATATAATATCTTCATTATATATTTATTCTAGGAAAAAAATATTGAATTTAAATTCTAAAATATGTTAATTTTGTTTAATTTTTAAATTCAATTTTTTTAAATGGTGGTATTGATTTAATTCAATTATTTAAACTCAATTTTTTGAATACTATACTAGTTCTACAGCTTTTTGCCATTTTTAAATATACCTATATTAATTCATTTGGAAAGAAACATTATGGAAAAATAACTTTGGAATTTATTTTTTTTTTTTGAAATTATTCCTTTGTTAAATATTTATAATGCATTAAATTACATTCTTTCATGTATGTTTGACTTAATCCATATTTTTTTGTTATTCTTCTCTTTTACATTTGGAATGTACTATAAATTATTTATTTTAAAATAGCATCGTGATTAATTTATTTTGATTATTTTTTTCTCCTACTGTTATGTATAAAGAATGTTTCTTTTGTTTTGTGTCAAATGAACCATTTTAGTTCCTATTTCTCTTTTATTTTTATTGACAGGATATTTTCTTGTTAATGTGCACGTTTTTTAAACATATCTAAAAATGCAGCATTTGTAAACATGTCTCAGACTATTTTTGTAATTTTATACCAAAGTGATTGTATGTTGTACTGTACTTCTGTTTAGTTTATTTCTAGTTATGAGTTTTCTGTGCATGACTTACATTCTCTGTTTAGTCTTCTAGAATTCAAGATTTGTTTCCTTTTGGATGCAGCATGCTTCTTTAACTTCTAGATTTCTTTGGCACATGCTTCTCTATCCTGTCTTTAAAAAACGCATGCAGTGAAACTTTTTGCAAAATTTTTTATACTAACTAATATTTACTACAACTTTTAGAGAATGTGAAACCAGCACAAGCTCATCCTGTTGAAGAACCCACCATTTCTTTTGAAGCCCTTGAATCAAGAGATTTGGAACACATTAAAGGTACATATTCTGACTATGAAGAAGAAACATATAGAAAATTGAGTGTTGAATTATGTAGAAAAGATGAATTACATGAAGCTATAAAATTGGATGAAGATGACAGCATTTCGATTGGGCTGGAAAGCGAAGCTAGACCATCAAATCTGTCAGCTATTTCCTCTGTATTTGATAGTCATATCAAATCTGAAATTTTGCAAGAGGAAATAGATCAATCAATTGAAGAAAGCCCCCTTGAAGTAAAGCAGATTGTAGATGATTTGCAAAAAATTTCAGAATCTGAAGATCATAAATGTAATGTTTATAAGCATATCAGAACTGAAATTTTCTCTCAAGAATTGGGGGCAGATATTGAAAGTGGTTCTCCTGAAAGAAAAGAACTGGGAGCTTTTTCTTTGAAAAAGTCTGATAGTCTCAGTGACATTGCTGGAGAAAAATTGCAGGAGCATGAAAATTCATTATCATCTGATTTTGAGATTAAAGACACCTTGAGTGAAGCTGAAATAAGTCTACATGAGTTTCGCAAAGCGATGTCACCCCAAGTTTCTGAAGAAAGTTGTGGACATACAGATGATATTTCTTCTGAAAGTGCTGTTGTTGAACCAGATGAGCATTTAGTAGATTATGATGAGGCTCGAGACGAGCATTCTTTAACAGAACAACTTCAAGCTCTTGCATCAAATTCTAAAGCTTTGATAAATGAGCCGTTGCCATCTCTGGATTTTGGATCTCATGAATTTGATCATTTATCGTCTGGAATGAGCAGTAGCATATCAGATTTAGAAGTTCACCGTAGGGCTAAAGATATTGCATATTCTAGGCATGAGAAGAAAGAAATCAGATCCTTAAAATCAACAAAACAGGTATCTACAATTGAAGAGCATTCATCCATTGAATCTTGCGATTCTCCCCAAGAGTTGGCTCTTCACGATCTTCCTGAAAAGAATGACGTGAAGAATAATTCAGATGGTGATGATGATGATGATGACGACGATGATCACGATGAAAGTGATAAAGGAGGTATTGCTGTAAAAACCGAAGCTATTTCTAAAGATGACGCATTTAAAATATTAACCGAGGATTCAGTAAACAGACTTTCTCCTGAAAATGAGAAATTGTTTGATTTTCCAGGTGGATCAGATCTTGAATCTAATTTATTGCCTAGACAATCGGACAGTGCGTCTGAAACTTCTAAAATGTCTAGATCTGATAGTAAATCATCCCATAGTAAGAAAAGTGATTCAGACGCTGAAGGCTCTAAAATTGATAGCGCAGGAGAATCATCTGGCAAACGAAAAGAAGAATCTTGTTCAAGTTCTGGCGAAAGTCCATATTATTCCGTTGAAACATCTGACAGTGGACGAACACCTCGAAGTACACCTGCTGCTAGTCGACCTTGCTCATCAGAATTTGATATTAATGTTTTTAGTGGACATGGATCCGAATACGAAACTTGTGTAACATCTCAAGAGGCATCAGGAGAAGCTTCTGGATCCTATGCAACTGCGGTTTCATCGCAAGAAATATCATATGCAACAGCATGTTCTTCTTTTAGTCATAGTTCCAGAGAATCAGCTTATTCTGTTGACTCGGAAAGTTCTGGACATCTTGCTAGTGTAGAAGTTTCATCAGAAGCCAGTGAAACTCTAGTACCATCTGCACAGGAAATGGAATTAGAATTTGGACCTGATTTGGAAATGCCTGTTTTGGATGAAGAACCAGCGAATGATGATTCAGTAAGAGAACCATATGATATGGATATACCTGAAGCAGTAATTAGAGGTGGTATAGAGATGCCTTTCATGAAGAACTGGGATATGAATAATCCTGTTGAAGATGAAAAAATGAAGCAGCTGCCCCAGCAATGGATGTGGCAGTTTGCTACAGAATCAGAAGTTTCAGATAAATTTGAAGTTCTTGGAAATGATGATTTTATTGAAGATTCTCAACCAAGTAATGCATCGATTTCTGATACACAACCTGAGAGTTCATGTGCCAACAAAGTAAAAAAAGAAGATATAAAACACTTCTATTCCCAAGTAGGAACTTCGTCTACCCACAGTGTTCCATCTCACAGAAGATCTGCTAGTTCTGTTATTGATATTATTCCTGATAAAGAGCGTGTGGAACCTACTGTTCCAACAGTAGATGAGGAGCAACTTTCTGTATCTGAAAGTTCAGCAACTCATAGTGAACAAACATGGCAAACATCCAGTATTGATACTGCAGTTCAGCTTTCTTCCAATGCGCCAGCGTCATCTTTGTCAAATGAAGCATCCAATATTATGTTGGATTCATTTCAAGAAACGCCTCCTGAAAAAGAGCTTACTACAGAGCTAGGCTATTCTTCTAATCTAGAATCGTCCTATTTGCAGTTAAATGGTCCAATTGAAGTTGATTATGTTCCAGATTATGACAATCCTGATGAAGGCTCAGAGCTTATGTCTAATCAGATTCAATCATCTAATGCTTATGAAGTCGAAGGACTTCAGTTTGATCTTGAAATGGAGGGTGCTTCTGCTGCGAACAATACTGGAGAAGATTCTGATGCCAATATTCATGTAGGTACAGAAGATGGTCCATTTGAGCATGAGAGCAATGAAAATATGATAGCTGATGATCAATCTACTCAATTGTCAGCCGATTATGAATCGCCAAATAATGTTGATGCTGATAAACCTGAAGCACAACAACAGCAATCAATGGGCTTTAGAAATTATGATCATCAAGAATCAGAATCGCTAGTATGTTCGGATTTAACTAGTTACCTTCCTGAAAGCGATCAATGTGAATTATTACCAGAAGGAGAATCTTTACCTCCGAGTTTTGAAAGCGAAATCAATATTCCATGTGCTGAATCCATTAGCAGCAATGAAGGATTGCCAAATCTTGAGACAAGATCAAATTTATTATCTGATTTAGCTAGTACTGATTCTCTTGAAAAAGGTGATACTGTTGATACTTCCCCTGAAGATGAACGTTATGAATACAAATCCATGAAACCGAGTGCCAAGTCTCCTAAAGAAGAAACTTCCAGGGAATTCAGTAATATTTCGCCCACTTCGAAGTGTCATGAAAGTGACATTCTAAATCCTGAATCAGATTATTCTTCACAACATTTTACTTCAAAATATGATGAAGTTCCTGGAACTGATTTGTATACGCATCAGGAAGAGGAAGAATTTGATATACGGGACACATATCTCAGTCCGATTCCATCGGTCGAGGAAGATAAACAAAGTACTCCTAGCTCCGAAGCTTTTCACGGCAGGAGATTTTTCCCTAGAAGTGGTGACACATCTGCTGCATCGTCACTTCAAGAATTTGAAAGACTTGAAGCTGAAATTTCTGCTGGAAGAATCAGCCGTTCATCTATCGATTCTAGTGAAAAGGTAGCTGTAACCAAAAGTGGTGAACATGATGACGTATCTATGTCTTCCTTAACTGAGTTTGAAAAACTTGAAAAGGAATTCACTGAAGTTATTCAAGATAATAATAAAACAGGAATTGAGGACGTAATGATGTTATCTGAAATAGAAGAAGGACTTGAAAGTCAGTGTTCGGATGCTATTGAAATTTTGCAGGAATCCATACATGAAGGCTCTGATTCCTCTGAATACGAACGTCGAAGAATAGATATAGAAGAAGTTATTAAAGTAGCACAATGTAATGTAGAGAAATTTCAAGAAGAAACAGTGTCGGAAGGTGCCACTTCTGATGAATGCACAGTTCTCTTAAGAGTTTTATCAGAAACTCAAGATTCTTCGGAAATAACGAAAGTCTCAAGCCGAGAAGATGGTAACACGGATTTTGAGGAATCCGAGCATTTAGCTCTCACATTAGAAAATGATAGCACTACTGGTGGTCATGACTCGAGTTCTAGCGGTGAGAAAAACTGCGGAAATGAAAAATTAGATTGTATGGTGTCCAGCACCGATTCGATGGATCCAAGTAGCTCTACTGCGACACATGCTACTTATCAGTTTGAAACCGACTCTGTTATGTCATCGAGCCTCAATAGTGCTCAGGCTTCTGGTGAAGAGTGCACTATGGTCTCCAGCACTGACACTTTAGAGCCGGAACCTAAAATAACCTACTCTCACGGAGACTCGGAGCATGAAGAAAAAATGCATCTCTCAAGTAGGACTGAAGAATCCATGCTTCAGAGCAGCAAAGGAGCTTTAGAATGCAAACTGAAAGAATTACAAAGTACTAACGGAGCTAAGCAACAAATGGAAATGTTTCTCTCAAAATTAACTGATGAATCTGTATTGATGGATGATTTTACTTCTCATTCATTTCCAGATATTCTAGATGATTCTGAACAGCAATCAGCACCTGACGATTTTTTACAGTCCATTGAAGCCGCCCAGGGAGTTAGTTCGTCAGGTAGTTGACACAGTTGTGCACCAAATATGTTGTAAAGAAAGTGATACTTGCATTGGACGCTGGATGTTTTGTGTTCAAATTAAATATAATGCTTGATTGTTTTTTTTAAATGTGCAATCTTATTTGCTGCTGCATTTCCTCCCCAATATCTTGCTGTGTTTTCTTTCTTTATTTATGCATGGTGTTTTTAAATTATCTACTATGTTCAGGTAATTTTTTAATGTGAATAATTAGTTTTATTTTCGTTTTTTTTTTTTTCAGTTATTGCAAGAAAAATAATTTTTTGTACAGTTGAAATTTATTATTTCGTTTTATTATTTTTATTTCAAATTGTATCAGTGTTAATTAGTTTTTAGGTGTTGTGAAAGGAGTGCAAAATTTTGTATTTTTACAGCCTATTCATTCCTCTATGAAATGCATTGTTCATGCGCTAGTTATTTATTAAAAATCATGTATATTTTATCTATTTTTACTTTTGTTTCAATTAAATGCTGAATTTGAATTAAGTGTATGACAAAATTATCTGTTATAGAATGCCTTGCTTTTATTGTTTTGCATGTCAAATTTTTTTGGTGTTCAGGATTATTATTTCTTTTTGTGTTTTATATGTGTGAATAAATTCCTTGCTTCTCTTACAACAACAATAATTATATGAATGACCTTTAACATTATTTTCCCATATTATGTTTGTCAAAACGTTTGTTGTAAGAAAAGATATGATATATGCTTGTGTTGTAATGCATTTTACTTTTTAGTTGTGAAAAAAATATGTGTTGTTTTTTATGTGTTGTATGTTTTTCTCTTCAGTATTCATGAAATTTTACATTCAAACTGTGCAAGCACTTGTATGAATGAATTTTTAAGTTCAATTTTATTTAATTTTGCATTTCAAAATGAAATTTATGTTTCTTTAATTTCAGATAATTTAAAAATTTTCATGAATTGCAGAAAAGAAGCCTTAAAGTTTGAAGTATTTTTAAGATTTAACTTTGAGATTAAATGAAAACATATATAAAGGCAGTATATATATATGTCTGCTCATGTCTCTTTAATTCAATTATTTCAATGAATAGATCTTTGTATTCAATTGTTATTCATTTACATAAAAGATCACATATGTATTGGAATTTTCATTTTCAATTTAAAAAAAAAAAATTATCATTTATTTATAAAGATGGATAGTCATTCTCTATCTTAAAAGTAAAAGTTTTAATTTTTAAATGTCAAAATTATTTTAAATTAATTCAGTTTGATTTTAAGTTTCACTGCTATATATTTGACTAGGTTCTCGTCTCTTTATTTTTGATATTGAATGAATTATAATTTTTAAAATGAAATATGTTAATTTCAAGAAGCTGTTGCATAAGTTTAAAAACACCAATAAATAAATAAAAATAATAAGACTGAATAGCTAGAAAAGTTGTCTGTGACAGATAGTCACGATTTTTAATTGTAGAACTTTTGCATGCAGTTAATATAAAGCTTATTTTCTCTTCCCCATGGAAAATATGTATAAAATAGAAACTGTATTTAATTGTATGAGTTTTTTTGCTCTCTAATTTTAATTCATTTGTAGTATTCTTAACTAATTTGTTATGTATAAAATGGGAGTTTTTTTTTTATTTATTGAGAGTGATAAATATAAATATACAGCTCCTCACGTATTCATTAATATCGATCCAAAATACTTTAATGAGAATTATAGTATTTAAAATTAAAACTAATTGATGAAAATCTTTTGAACATTCTTAAATATAGTTCTAAAGTACCTAATGCAGCAAATAATTATGTTTTTCTTAAATTAATATAAATTTTTTATTGATATATAGGAAGAGTGTTTAAATGTTACTTCAATGGACAATTTTGTTTAGCCTTTAAAACAAATACTGCAATAAAATATTAACTTCTATTTACTGTTATAATAAATAATTACAATATCAATCTTAGCATAAATCTATACACATGCTTGCACTTAAATTTGGTTATATTGTATTGTTTTCATTTGTTATAAATTTTTATTTTAAAATTATATGTTTACTTTTTATACAAAATTGTTAAGATGATGCTACATTAATAATTACCCATTTTAGGTGATGGTGAAGCTCTTGATAGTGATGATCTAGTCAGTACTACCACAACAACTACGACAACTAGGTATTACTAACTTTTTAGAATTATTTATATTTGTAATTTTATATTTCATTCTTAAATAGTAATTTAAAAAAGGAATTCATTCATGATGGCAGAAAATGTGTTGACTGTTCTTGAATAAATAAAGTAAGAGAGTCGTTCGGTAAGTCCTTGGATTTTCCTAGAGATGGGCTCGTAACTTCGAAAATAGCTTGTTTTTAGTAAGCATCATGATTCACTAAACAGTTGTGTAAGCCTCAATTATTTCAATTATATGATTTTATTTTAATTGTCGATTGAAGCAAGAAACTTGTGTTTATGTAGAAAAATGGTAAAAAGTTTCGAGCAGGATTAAATACTTATATTTAAAAGGCTTAGCACCAAAATAGATCAAAGCTGAGTTGTATGAAGCTCACGGTTTATAGTTGGGTAATTGAGTTTAAACATGACCATATATCCACAAAAAAGGAACATCGTTTGGGACATCTAGTGGAAATGACTACTTCCGGAATGATTGACAAATTTTACGATATGGTTTTGAGGGAACCAAAATGTGCGAAAAAGCTGGGGACACTGGCATAACGCAAGGTACAGTATTTTCAATTTTGCACGGAAAAATAATCTCTGCAAGATAGTTTCCACTGAGAGCAAACGCTCTCGGTGGAAAATAAACGCAATCGTGTGATCGACTCTGAGGCTATTTTGGCACTTTTTCGTCTCAATCTTGACGAATTTCTGCGTCGATATATAACGGTGGATGAAACGTTGATTCACTACTACCTTCCAGAGACAAAAGGACAGTCAAAACAATGGGATTTTTGAAGGGGAACTGACTCCGAAGAAAGCTAAGACTCGGCCGACAAGTTGATGACCACATTTTTTTGAGATGTACGCAGAGCACCGATTTTTTGAATAAGTAAAAACAATAACTGGAAAGTATTAGGCGTCTTTATTTCACCGGTTGAGCGAAGAAATCAAGAAAAAATGTCCTCATTTGAAAGAGACCATCTTCCATCAAGACAAAGCACGGGGGCACATATGCGCAGTTTCTATGGCCCACAAAGCATGGAATTAAAGTTCGACTTTCTACAACATCCACCAGATTTGGCCCTTAATGCCTTTTTTTTTATTTTCAAACTTAAAAAGAAAAATGTCTCGGTGGACAACGGTTCATGTCGAATGAAGAGGTAGGTCATCGCCCAAACAGATAACTATTATGAAGACCCTCCAAAATCTTATTTTTTAGATGGTTTTAAAAAGCTGGAGAAACACTTGGGAAACTATGTAGAGCAAAAAGGGGATTGTGTGGGGGGAAAAATCTACTTAAAATAATCAGTTTTTTTTTTTTAAAAAAAAATATTTGCATTATTTTCCAGTAGCAGCTAGAACTGAAATGTTGCAAAAATAAAACATAATTATTTTGACTGATTTTTAGATTTATATGAAACATAGACTTATAAAACTTAAGTGATTTTTTTTATGAATAAGCATTGTATTAAGCATTTTGCCAAAGTTATTCATATTATTTACTATTGAATGTATCCATAATTCCATTTTCCAATTGAAACAAAGCAGCTAGCAGCTTAATTTTCAGAATTTGAAATTCGATTTAATTAAAAATAACTTAAAATCCTCATGTGGTGGAATTATTCTATGGAATGTCATTTTGTGATATTCTTGTAAAGAGGGCTATCTATTCAGATACTGTCCATGTTGTTCAGTTGAGGAACAAAAGTATAAGTTCTTTTTCCAATATACCTATGTTTAACATTAATATATTTATTTAATATTGTGTTTGTTTGCTCTTTATATCCACTCTTCATAGTTTGGATTTCAAAACTATCTATGGATGTAAAGTGTTTTCTGTGTTTGAGAACATAGTGAAGTTTATCAAAGCATTTCAGAAAAATTAAAATATTTTTATTTAGCATATTTTTTTCTCTATTTAGTATGGGTGCTCATTAATAAAAAATTAAATTGTTTAAAAGAAAAATAATTTTAATAATTTCAGAATCAATTCATAACAATATATTTTTTTGATTAAAATGAGAAAATTTGGTTCTAAATTGATTCATAATATAATAAACTTTTTAAAAGTTTTAATTTATGAGCGGTTATTTCATTAAAAATGTTCTTGTATATGATAAACTTCAAAGCATATGTCAATATATACTCATAATATGAAATTTGTACATACATGGTAAGGAAATTAACATTTTTTTAAAAAATTATAAATAAAAATTTTAAGATTCATTTAGTGAGAATTTTCTTTGATTAAAAAGAAAAAAACTATTCTTTTCTACATATTATTTCAATACTAATAACATTTCAAAAAAATTATAAAGCCTTTTTTTTTTCTAGATGTCTTAGATAAGAAATACAAAAACCAACCAAGATTTGTCATATTGACTCAACTGTATTACTCTTTATCTTAGATAATATAAGTAAATATTATATGAATCAGAAATTTATTGCTAAGATGTCTGTCATTCTGTGAAAGATTTTCTTTATTCATGTTATTCATATGCATTTGTTGATATTAAAAATAACTACCAGCAACTATTGTCTATTTGTTCTGAAAGAAATAATAAAACAATAACTTTACTTAGAAACAAAAGTGATGAGATAAATTTGATGATATCTCTACATGATTTCTTTAAACTGTTTTAATATTTGATCTTCCTCCATGACCTGCTATAGAATCCTAATATCAAACTCTATTAATAAAGTAAGCCATAAATAGTTACTTATGTCGAAACTTTAATGGAATTTTGCAGCTAGATTGCTTGATCGAATGAAGTTATCGAAATGAAGAGAAGAAAAACAACTAATACAAGTGATAATTTTTTTAATTAGAACATTAAATTGGAGAAATACATTTTTAATGATATAATTCTTATATGAAGAGTTAAAAAATTTTAAGAAATGTTTTTTTAACTTGAATTTTTTAAATAATACACCAAATACTTAAACATATGTCTTTTTTTATTTTTTTTAACAGAGTTGTTACATCTGTTATATCTGATCCAGATGTTCAGAGTGAAGTGGAAAGCAGCTTTGTTCAGCAGTTGTCTGGAGATGACATTAGGCAAAGTTGCGAGATAACTTTCAGTGACACCATTCATGGTGACTCAACAGTTCATGATGATTCTGAACACAATGAATAGATGATTTGTCAGCATTGTCCTTTTTCTCTTTTTGTTGTTGTAAATGCCTCCGAAGTGTAATGTTGTAATCGCAAAGCGCTGGTTACTTGACAGTTTTTTTTTTTTAAAGTTTCCTAATTCACCAGCCACTTGGTGTGCCATAACAGCCACTTTGTACAGCAATGTAACTGAAATGTATTGTAAGAAATGGTGTAACACCTTTTGTCTCTCTATCATGAAAAAAAAAAAGGATTAACTCTTTATAATTTATGTCCTCCTCAGAGGGATCATCACAGTATATATGCTGTCTCTGTTTAGTGCACTGTTTTATTGCATCTATGGTAGACATTCAAATAGTGTTTTTAAATTTTAAAATGAGAATCTAAAGGAAGTTGAGAGCTTGTGTTTTGTAAAAGCTTAGTAGATTTTGCTTCTCCTAACAAAAAAGTGAATGGACCTTATGCAGATATTTGTTGTCCCTGTGTTGTGTTGGTGAAAATTTTAAGATATGAAGTATTTTGTTTCTTATAGAGTTTAGAATTAACTTATCTGCTTCTCTGTGTTGTTAGCTGCAAAAATTTAATAAAATATGTTCATATGATTTGAAAAAAAAAAGTACCATTGAAAGTTATTGTGTGTGTTCACTTATGATGGTAAAAAGCATTGCGTGTCTGACACAATAAAACATTTCTTTCATTAAGTGTAGTATTTTTAGTGATTTCCTTTTTCAACATGTTTTTTTTCCACTGTCAGTATATAAAAATAGTTTTAATAGAAATGTAAGAAGTGAATGGGGAGATTTTTTTTTACATGTTTTCAACTTTTTCTAATATGATTTTAAAATAAGCTGAAAACATTTGGAATTAAAAAAAAAATAAATTTTTTATAATTATGTGAAACAAATATTGAAATTATGTAAATAATCGAATTGAAGATATTGAAAACTCATTTTTCTATTCTGCTGGTTTAAAAAATCATCAAACAGCAATAATTACTGTACAAGATGAAGTGATTTGTGATTGTATAATCAAAGTGAAATTTTGAAGGATAAAAACAATTTAAATATGAACAGTTCTAAAAATAAAAACTACTCATGTTTTATTTTATATTTCAAGTCATATAACAATTAAAATGATGAATCATAACCTCTTAATTATATTATCTGTTTTGAATTTAATATTTCAGAAAATTATTTCCTCATATATCATATAATTAATATAAAGGAACATATAAACGAATTTTATTTTAAACTTCTATTAAATTTATTGACAAAAATGTTTAATTAGTTAATTTAAATCTGCTATGAAAGAGCTGGATTTGTTTTAAAAAATTATTCATTCATTAGTTGATGAAAAAGTACAATGTTATTTCATTTTAACAGTTTTAATTATTACGGTCAATAGAAATAAATTCAGCTGAATAACTGCTCTTGAGCTATGTATTTATAAACTGAGTTTGAAACGTGTTCTAAGTATCTTATTTCCATGGTCCACACAGAAAGAAAAATCATTTTATTTTCACTGCTCAAGGATTGGAGTTGTGTTTTTAGGTTTGCATATTGATTTATCCTAAGACTGTTATGTGAAATAATGAAGACTACTGCATATTAAATGCATTTTTTATTTTTCATGTAGCCCTCATTTATAGTAATTGGATTAGTTAGATATTATATCAAGTGTATCATTCGTGACAATTGATCATGATTCAAAATTACAAGAATCATTGCCAAAAACTCATTAAATTATTTTGTAACATTTTCTTTTAAAAATATAATACTTTTCCATATTTAATGAAACTATTTTTTTTATTTATTTCAAATTGTATTATTCATTGCGCCTCTTTCTCCCAGAATGAGGCTCAGTACAAAACTGTTCAGGTTCTTTTAATTAAAACAAGAACAAAATAATATCTCAATTATAAACATTTTGCCTTTTAATAACAGTGTTTAAATTGGTATGACATTTACACATTGTATTTAAGCCCTATGAAAATTGCAATGAGATCTGGCTTAATACTGTTAGTGAAAATTTCATTCTGCAGAGCAATACTTATCGACAAATTTTGATATCTATAAATAAATCAGTGAAATTTGCTTTGCCTTTTCTGGAGTACATTAAAATTTTGCCAACATTTAAAAAGATGATCTTTTATTTAATTTTGGAATGTTAGAGTAATGAAAACGAAACAAGGGGGGGGGGAGAACCAATTTTTTCTCAATAAAAAAAATTGGTATTTTCAGTAAAATTTAAAAACATAAAATTTGCAAAAAACTCTCTTCAAAAGTATCCCCTGATGATTCCTTTATTGAAAAAGTATTGATTTTCAACCTGCACATATACAGTGGTCGAAATTTTTAAATTTGGCAGCTGTTTTATTTATTTATTTTTTTTATAGATTTAAACCCCCTTTCAAATTTTCATAAAGCTTATATATATATATAAAATGAACAATCCTTAAAAAAAAGTATATATATACATATTTTTTTATTATTATCTGAATTTGTAGTATTTTTAAAACGTTTTTCTGAATTTCACTTGGTGTGTGTGTGTGTCATCAAATTTTCGATCGTTAATTTAACCAACTTCCCATCAAGCTAGAAATCTGAAACCTTGGGAATCGTTCTCACTAGCCTAACAATACGATATTTGGACATTTGCGACAAGTTTTAGCTAGTATTTTCTTCAATAATGCAGTTTATCCCAACCACTTGGCGCGATTTCAAAAATTGGCATCAAACTTGGCGATTTTTTTGTTTGGCTGAACGTTAAGTCCGTAAAACGGACCAGGGTAGCCACATTTGGCAAAATACTGCCAAATAATTCTTGTCGCCAAGAGTGATTGGGTTAAACTGCATTCCAACCATTTAATTTACAGAATTAATTAATTAATTTTAGTTACTTTTAACGTTTTTATGTATTTCACTTGGTTCGTGTTTCTGTGTGTGTGTGTGTGTGTGTCATCAAATTTTCTATCGTTAAATTAACCAACTTCCCATCAAGCTAGAGTTCTGAAATTTCGGGAACCGTTCTTACTTGCCTAACAATGCAATATTTAGATATTTGCGACCAGTTTTAACTAATATTTCAATAATCTTTCTTAATAAATTTTGCCACTATATAAAAACGTTGTTTTTAAAAACGTTGGTTTTTATCTCGAATTATTATGTGTTAAGACTCAAAATAACTTCTTCGCTATATTTACTTCATTCATAAATCCAACCAAATAACAGATTTATGCAACTTTGAAGTTTCTGATTTATTGAATTAAGTTTTTCATTTTTATGTCTCTGCTTAAGTTCATAAATATTGACCTTTTAGGCTCCCGTTTACCGGCCATTTTGATTTCGTGTGCGTAATGTTATTGCTATAGAATTTCTACTTCCATCCTTTAGCCTTTCTATTTTATGCATTTGAAAGCCAAAAAAAAAACCACTAGGGCATCCGAAAGAGCAAAAATTAATGAAGGCTTTTGTGGAATTACATACTCTGATTTGTAAAAATATTTTCACCCCGTATTTTAATGATTCCTTTGGGAATTTTCTGGTCTTTAAAAATGTTCTAAAATATTTTCAAAAATTGAGGAGAAAATTCTATTCCACAGAAACATTCATTATTTTTTGCTCAATCAGATGCACTTTTCTGCATTCAAATAGCTAAAATAATTAAGAATCGAGGTCGGTAGTAGAAATTCCATAGGATTAGCATTACATTCACGAAATCGAAATGGCCGCCGATAGATGAGAGCCTTAATTTGGTTATTATATCCCTTGATTACCAGCAGATGAATAGTTTGTGATTAAATCATTACAAAGCGTTCATAATAATGATTTAAAAAAAAAAAAAAAACTTATGAACCCTGGATTGAAAAACGACACATGAAAATCGATGTTGCAAATTTGTATTTATATATTCTTTCATAGTGAGAAATTTTTCAAAACCAAGTGTTCACAAGTGCTTCGTTAGTGTCCACAAAGAAGGGTTCTCGTGACTTGCTTGAACACTATCTTGATGTTTGTTTGCATCCTCCTTGAGTTGCCTATCGATTTAATTCTATGATCTTATTTCCACAACGTAAAATGTGCCATTCTTTTCCTTGTCGAATGTACTCCGTTGAGCCTCCGGTTTTTCTTTTCATTCGAAAATCTGTTGATTTGTAGGGTGTTTTATAATCATTACACTGCATTTTTAATTCAGAATTTTTAAACTTGTTTGACATTTTGGGGGTGAAAACCCCCATTGCAACTTGCTTGGTTTTCATGTACCATTGTCCTTTTAAACCATATTTGGGATTTTAACCCTTTTATTCCACATTTTTTTTCAAACCAATCTCTGTTTTTGTGTGCTATTTAATATTAATGTAGTTAAAAAAAAAAAGAAAAATCCTGTGGTAATTTTTTTCCAACAATTGTTCTATGCCACATTTGGTTCTTGTGCCATTAATCTACAATCACTAACTCATAATCTGGATTGAATAGCTAACTGTTTTACAAATATAAAATGAGTTCAGGTGTTTCATGTTTTCTTTCTTTCCATACTTGGAACAGAATATAGGCATCAATAGCACAATCCTTAAATCCCCAAAGGCGCGGGGCGACTGTGTGCAGCAACCATTTGCATTATTTTATCGGGGGGGGGGGGGTGATCGTAAACTTTTATGCGCTTTTATACTTATTTTTACTAGTTTTTATTGAACTTGCTCTGTTTCTATGTAGGTATTCAGAAGCGGCCGCAGCATTTTTGCCGTTATTAGGCTAAGACCAAAAATGCAGTCCTCAAAAAATAATCTTAAAATTAAATATATATATATATATATATATATATATCCACTAGAATTATAAAAGGACTGTTCTAACCAGTAAAACGATATATAATTGAATTAAGACCAAACATTTACCAGATTCACGGAAAATTGTTTAATCGAAAAACAAAATTTACATTTTTAACGAGCTAACTGCAACGAACTTACAAATTAAAACTAGTATTTACTATTTTCAGTCTCTTCAGAGATTTGCTTTATTTAAACAAGTTCGGGCATCATGATCCCGATGTACACTAGTCATATTTTTCTTCCCCATTGGGCTTATTGTCTTTGCTGAAGATGGGTGACGCGCTCTCGGGATTCTTTTGTATTCCTTTTCTATTTTCGACACCCCTTCTTGTCAACCATTTTTTTTTTTTTATCTTTTTTTCTAAAGTCAAGAATACGCTTTCACTTTGTTTGGTGCAGCATAACCACATCTGACTCTTGCTCCATTAAATAAAATTAATACTTTTAAAACTATAAACAAAAGTAGTGCTATAATATACAAAAACATGTTTATGGTTTGTGTTTATTAATTAATTTTTTGCGCTCTCTAGTTTAGACGTCTCGATTTTGCCGCCGTATGCAGTCACCTACTAACTAGAGCCGGCCCTGATATATGTTTTTCCAGAGAGATTTCAAAATTTGTACTCGAATATTAACTCCACTTTCTTTTTTCTACACCCGTTGGGGTTCGGGTCTAAAAATTGTGAAAAGGGGGTTGTAATCAAATCAATTGTACATAGTGAAATACATTCTCGAGGCCGAGTCGACACCAAATAGATATGCAGTCAATTATGATCGTGATATGAAATTCATTTTAGTGTATCAAGATCGTCTTACATAATTAGTCCTATTCCAAACTTTATTCAGTAGAAGAGCTGATGAAGTAGCATATCACCTGGGTATTTCACAGCATTTGGAGTCCCCGACATTCTCCGTTCCGAGAGGGGCCACGGTAGCCTAGTGGTCAAGGTCGTAGACTTGTGGCCGGCGGTTTTCGTTCAGTCGCGGGTTCGATCCTTGGCCGCCAAAGACTCGCCGTGTAGCCGGGGCTGATGCACGTTAAATCTGTTCGGGGCCCAAAGCCCTCCCGTTGGCGTGGTGTGGATGTTAGGAGAGGGGATACCAGCTCAGATGTTGTCCTCGTCACTTGACCATGGTTCAAAATTGCGAGGTCCGTCGCCAATAGCCCTCGTGTTGCTTTTAGTGGGACGTTAATAAAAACTAAACTAAACTCTCCGTTCCGAGAATGGAAGGGAATTTTGCAACCAAATCATAAACAGCTGATATGAAATATGGAGTTATATAAAAATAGTTCTCGGTAAACCGAGACACAGTCAATCACAAGCCTCTGTCGAACAAGACGTTTAGAACAGGTTGGAACATGGATGGAAACAAATAAGAGAAAAGTGTTGTTCCAGCGGAATTAACTGTTCTCTTTACTGATCTATGTTTGGTTGTCTTATGAAGCTGGGACACGCTAACTCTGTTTTGCTATGTAATTTGATTAGTAACATGACCTCTGAAGAGGACTGAAAAAAATTATAAATATTAATAATGAATGTATGGTTAATACAGAAGATTAAGAAACTAATCTCGAATCAACGGTTAATTTGGAATCGCAAGATAATAATATATGTGAAAAAGAATCATGCATAACGATGGAAGTGGATGATGAAGTTCAAATTGGGGGGGGGGGAGAGAGAACAAGATATACACACACAACGGGTGCGATTATCAACAAAGTTTAAAATGTGAAAGTGTTTCGAGAGACAACTAAGGAAGGACTTGAGAAACAGGCAAAGAAGATGAAGATAGCGTCTACTAAAAACTTTTCGAATCCTACTCTCGGACAAAATGTTAAAATAAAAGCAGTGCCCGATATTGATAGTTCGAAAATGGATCTAAAATCAGCAACAGACGTTATTACAGGTATTAAAACTGACGAGTTTTATGCCCTCGGTATTAAGTTTGGTAAATTAAAATCGTTGTACACAAGAAAACAGTTTAATTTTTTCAAAGATGTTTTTTTTAAATATCACAGAAGTTGGTATTGAAAAAAATAAGTGTATGTGAAGTAGTAAAAAAAATTTCTTTAGTTGGGAGATAGACTCGGGAAAAAGCGACTGTTCAAAGAAGTGTACAATAAAAGTGTGTTTGTGCAAATTTATTGATCTAATTTGTAATTCAAAATGCCATGATAATCAACCTTGTGTTGTAACAAATAGTAATAAGTATTAAAGTAATTTTGAAAAAAAAAAAAAAAAAAAAAAAAAAAATTATATTTTTTTTTTTTAACTATTGCTAAAAAATTACTTTTAAAAATTATTGAAATCTCTGCAGTAGTTATCCAAGAAATTGTGCATTAGTTCACCTTTTTCACGAGGGATCTTATTTATGCAATGGCATAAATATTGCAATTTTTTATTTTTATTTCTTGTAACTCTTTGAAAATAACAGTAGGACGGTTCCATCGACATTATCTTAAATCATACTTTATTTTGATTAAGAATGAATGAATGAATGCCTATGAATTTAGTTTAGATCAGTGATCATCATCTGGAACAAAGTTATTTTCTTGCATCTGTCAGCACTATCTATAGAAGCACGTCCCGAATCTTGGAACTCGCATGCATCTTCAACAAGAATATTGGCCGCAGTAGCCTAGTGGTCATAGTCACGATTTCAGGGCCGATGTTGTTTCGTTGAGTCGTGGGTTCGAGTCCTGATACTACTAGAGACTTGTGTAGTAGAATTGATGCACTTTAAATCTGTCGACGCTCCAAGACCTCCTGTTGCATTGGTAGAGAAGTTTAGAAAAGGTTCAGGTGCCGATATCTCCACTTGACCGAGATTCAAAATTAGGGAGTCCGTCGTTAATAGCCTTCGTGTTACTTCCAAGTACGTCCTTAATAAACAGCCAATCAAATGTGTCGTCCTCGTCACTTGACTGAGGTTCAAAATTACGAGGTCCGTAGCCAATAGCCCTCGTGATGCTTCTTGTGTGACGTTAATAAAATCAGAAACAAAAAAAAAAAATAACAGGCTACAGAATTGGACTCATATGACGAGCTCCTCAACAACGAGAGTGAGGATGTGCTTGATAGCTATTTGTCTCATGATGATTACAAGGATTTTACACACATTGGAGAGTGATTTGTTTTATTTTATAATGATGTGACGTTGGGCTTTTTGCGGTTTTCTCTTCACTAATCTTGGGGACTTTAATTAAGATTGATTGCACGAATTAAGCAATTTCTTCCCAACCAAAATGAAGTGTGATTAGTTAAATTACAGGTAAGTAGAAATAAAGTGAAGTGAGGTAGATAGGAAAGTATATAAACAAAGCGAGATTCACACGATAGAGGTTGAGTGTCACTAGCAATGAGTATATGCCTTACAGATGGTAGACGAGATCAAGAGTGGCTACGGGTGAGAGCGATCGTGACGAGCCAATAATCAAGGCAACTTCAACCGGGGATGATGTTGTGGTAAGATAATCTTAATTCGGTATTAGTGGGAAGCGCGAATATATCTAGGGTGTTACCTTGGAGAGCAGGCGTTCCTTTGTTAATATAGTGCAAATCTATGGAATAAATATTGTGCGTGAGTTTTGTCTAACGTCTTGTATAAGTTACTGACTTTTTAGTGTTAGTATATTTGGTTTAGTTATGGCACAAGAGACGAATAGGAATACTATGTCGCCACAATGGTTTTAATTTATATAAATTTAAATTTATTTTTTTCTACTTGTCCTATAAGACGACCTCGGATTTTGGGGGACTTTTTTTTATGATTCAACAATCGTCTCATCTACGAAAGGATACGCTAATCCAATTTAATCAGAACTATTTTATTGTACTGGTTACTGAGGAAGAAATATATTATGATTCTAATCTTCTGTTCAGACTGGAGATAATGGCTTTTAAGACTAAGAGCCCCAAATCTCACCTTCAGCACCGAACATGAGTTTTTTGGATTAGAAAAGGAGATTCGTTCCGTCCATCACTGAATGGTGCGTTAAGAGATGCGCATCTGTTATTCTCTTTCGCTTTCGTAGTGTCTTACTTCCGTGTATGTGTATCCATGTGGATATTCATCAGAATAAATAAATTTATTGAATCATCGACATTATGAATAAAATGTAAATTTGCCGAAACCTTGATAAAAAAAACAAATCCTGTGTGCCTGAATTCCTGATACATGATCAGGGCTACATCGAACATTGAGAGTCCATGAAACGGATCACTATATATATATATTGTGTGTGTGTGTCGTCTATATATCCTCTTTAATCGCTTTTTAATGTGTTACATAATTAAGAATCTCACCTTTTGAATATATAGTTTATTTTTTGTTTCTGTGTTAATGCTTTTTTGTAAATAATAATCTTTATTTTAATTTAATCATCTGTTTAAAAATTTCATTAAACTGAGAAATACACATTTCACCTTTTTGTATAATTTTTTTAAAATTTATAAATGGATGTTGGAGATCAAATAGTAAAAACTACAAACAATATTTATGTAAATGAAAATCATTTGAAATTTGTGGCTTCAGGAATTATGGTACTTATTTTCTTAAATAAAATACATTTATCTGGAAAAGAAGTACTCTTAAAATATGAACAACTGTAATAAAAGGGAAAAAGTACTGATCCATAGACACTGACTTTTCACATATTTATTTTTGTTTATTTTTTTTTTCTATGTACAATATGAAAAGTAAGAAATTGTATAATAACTTTTTTTTTTTAAATAATTCTCTCTCTGTCCTTATGTCTAAAATTATGCTATGATCCAAATCCGATGTCTTCTGCTCCATTTTCATCGATATTTGTGAAACTTTTTAATTTCTCCTCGTCTCTTTTATACGGCACCCTAGACGGCCTGCCAAAGCCTTTGGTACCTTTATACTTGAATTGTGAAATATTTGGCGAACCTGGCATCGATACAGTCCCATGCTCGAGTGGCGTTGAGCTATTACTAGCATGCGGCTGCTGTCTACTTTTATCTATGTAATTTGAGATACAGTTGTGAGAGTTTGAAGAACCTGGACTGAAGTTGGAATGAATCTGTTTTGAAGTTCTCTGCTTCAGATCTTCTTCGAAATCAGAAAATGTTTCTAGAGAGCCTACGTGGTGAGGTCTAAAATGTTCTGTTTCATATTGATTATCACTAACTGTAAGTTCCTCATCGCGAATTGCAGTTTCGTATTTATCCAACGATTCCATGCTGCCATCCGTAGTATTAAAATAGTTCGATTCTTCTCCGTGAATAAGAACACCCGCTATACATTCTTTGGGAATGCTATACGCTTTTTCGCGAGTGACATACGATTTGCCACTGCCATACGACGTTGTTGGAATCGCTTGCGTCGGGTAATATGCCATGGAATTGATATCGGCTTCCGAATTCTGATTGGAATATGGTTGAGGTGAATATATGTTATTTTTGTCGGATTCGTTGTCCGATATTCGTGCCAAATGAATTGGTTTTGGCGTTATCAAACACTGACTTCCCCAGTCTGCTGTGGTTCTCGGTTCTTCATTTTCTTCGTCAGTTTCCTTGAAGCTTCCATATTTTTGCTGCAGTTGGGCGTGCGTTAGTTCTTCTTGAGGTATTGCTTCGGCTCCTCTGCTTGATGATCGCATCGGGCGCCAAATATTTTTACCTAGTTCGTCATCTAAAATGGAGCTGTAAAAGAAGATAAAAAAAAATATTGAGAGTTGAATATAGTATTATTGTTTTACTTGTTCTGTTCAGAATATCGTTTAACATTTGGAATTTTGACTAAGAAAAAATATTTTTTTGTTAAAAAGAAAATTACTTAATTATAACTCTCTCAAACTTAGCACAAGCTTTAAGCGGGAAAAAAAAAAAAAAAAAAAAAAATTGAATGAAAAAAAAAAATTAGGATTTTCGAAAATGCGTCAGAAAATGTCTGGTATTATGTTTATTAGAAGTGTTAGTTCTTGCGAAATATGTTAGGAGAGGGGGGTGCCAGCTCAAGTGACGACCTCGTCACTTGACCGAGGTTCAAAATTACGAGGTCCATCGCCAATAACTCTCGTGTTACTTCTTGTGACGAAAAAAAACTAAAACAAAAACTAAAAATCTTGCGAAATATATAAACTATGAAATAATTAAAGTGTTGATGACAATATAGATTAACATTATGCACAAACAGAAAAATTACGATGTGTAAGCGAATGATCGGTGTAATACATTTTTAAGCAAATCGATTGAAAAAATAGGATTTAATGAAAAGAAAGAGTTTCATCTGTTTTAGATTGTAGATTTATAAAAATGGAAATTTTAAAGTAACGCTATGAACATTGAAGAATACGAAGATTAAGTTGGGATATAATAAAAAAGTTCGAGATTCTATTTCAAATAAGGTCTATTGCAAGTTAAATTGAATATCCGAAATTCTTATGTCTTAAATGTTTGGAAATCATGATAGAAAAATTCCATTAATGTCTCTCATGTCATCTGTTTTTGGATTTAAAATTACGAGGTCCATTTTCATTGTTTGTAGCAAAACATCATTAATCTGCTTAGACTATCTATAAAGTGCTCCAAAAATAGTACAAACTTTAAGGGAAGTCAGGATACGTTAAAAGGATTGAGAATCGCACAGCAATCCCTGATCGGAAACAACATTGTACGTCATTAGGTGGTGCAATTTACGAGAACGCTGTTGGGAAAATATCTGATTTTTTGCCATTCAACACGCACTGATAACTAGATGTAGGGATTGGCGAATGGCAATGCACTGTACCGAGAACGTTCTCATAGAAACATGTACTTGACCACGTTTGATTTCGCATGTGCATCACAGTTTGTGTGAAATTGGGTCTCAAACAGGTAAAAGGCATAGCGAAAATAGACAACGAGTGACTCGTACCCTCGACAAGGAAGTAAGCCGTTAGTCAAAGATGGATTGGGCATGGTGGACCGGTTGCCTGGTCTCCACGTTCTCCGGATTTAATCAGTCTGGATTTCTACCTTTGGGAGAACTTAAAGCTTTTGTGTTTTCAAGACCTATTGAGTGTCAATTGGATCTGGTTGCAATGTTGGTCTGCAATGCTAAGGTAATCCAAACAAAACCAAGTGTTTTTGATCGTGTCCGCCAACTTAGGGTCCGTCAGTGCAACGCATGCATGACTTGTAAGGATGGAAACTCAGAATAACTCCCGTAATATTATGAAATGGAATATAATCTACTACATCATTTATAATATTTATGTGCAATTTGAATATTTCGGGTAATATTTGTTTTTGCGTCCTATTATTCTTTGTACCTTAGCAACTACTTTCCTATGACGTGTCCGATCATGGATTGCTGCGCAATTCTCGCCCCTTTTGATACGCCCTGACTTCCCTTAAAGTTTGTACCTTTGTTTAGGGAACACCCTGTATAAATATAGCTTTAATTATATCAGGCTTATATGTCTTAGGACGAATTAAATAGGATTCAAAACGATGATTGATAAAATTTGTATACATTTATAATCATAACTATCATATTGAACTGTAATTATTATCATATTGTAACTTTTCAATTCCATTGTAATAATAGAAAAATTGAATTACATTAATATGTTTGTTACTTTTTTTAGTTTTATTATTGTTGGGCGTTCGTCGCTTTATATAGTGGCCGTGGTAGCCTAGTTGTGGCCGGTGGTTTTCGTTCAGTCGCGGGTTCGATTCTTGGACGCTAAAGACCCACCGTGTAGCAGAGGCTGATGCGCGTTAAATCTACCGGGGCCCAAAGTCCTCCCGTTGCGTGGTGGGGAAGTTAGGAAAGGAGGTGCCAGCTCGGGTGTTGTCCTCGTCACTTGACCGAGGTTCAAAATTACGAGGTCCGTCGCCAATAGCCCTCGTGTTGCTTCCAGTGCGGCGTCAATGAAAAACTAAACTAAACGTCGCTTTATATATATCTTGCTCAAACTGCACGACATAAACGCATCCGATCATCACTTTAGTTTGCTCCTGAATATAATTGAATTTTAAACTGATCATTTTTTAAAATTAATTCTTACTAATCCCATTGATTTTACTTTCAATGCAATGGATACAAATATTTTGTGAGAAATAACGCATTCCAGATGCCGAACGCGCCTTCATTATAAACTTATTTATATATGTTTCATTAACTTAGCTTTACTTGCGTGCGTCATGTATTATTATCGAGTTTTTTGTGTTTATTTTAGCAGACAATATACCCAGTA
Source organism: Nephila pilipes (assembly GCA_019974015.1). Lineage (NCBI taxonomy): Eukaryota > Metazoa > Arthropoda > Arachnida > Araneae > Nephilidae > Nephila > Nephila pilipes. The sequence goes on along the minus strand of BMAW01042424.1, from coordinate 75,466 downwards.
AAATTTACACTAAATTTTTTTTTATACCAATGGCGCTGCTCTTTTGTATCATCGTTTTTATTCTTAAATTACTGTTTTTTAGACTAGCTGTTACTGTTAGAACGAAGAGAATATCTTGCTATTTTAGTGTCAAATAATTTTCGACCAAAAGAAGTTAATATTTCACCTTCTGGAAGAATAGGACGAAGATACATTATCCAATGATCTCCACTGTGTCCTCCAGGGATATCTTTTGATTAAGAAATGCATTTTATCACTATCATGCAAGCTAGAGCTGTCACTGGCTTCCACGCAACTCATGCTACTCGATGAGTTCCGACGTAGGGCTCGGGTTCTTTCGTACAACCTCGTATCTGAATGTGATCCCCGAAGACCTCCTGGCCCGCTGGAGAACGATGAGGATCGACTATTGACAGCAGATCCGGTATCGTAATAACGATCGCTGTCTGCCATCTGAAAGGATAAAAATAATTGTAGCACGGTATTTTTTTTATCATGTTTTAATAAGTTATCTAAATAATTTGAAGCAATCGCGTACCTCTGATTCTGCCGAGCACGTTGCGGATTTCTTTTCTTCTGAATCAGAGACTCGATCTGAAAGAAATTTGAAGATTGGAAAAATTATGTCGTGCAAAATGACGCAATTATGAACAGTATTTGGAATTGTTGACTTGTCTAATTTTTAAGGTAATTTATCTTATGTATATTGTTTATTTGTTAAAATCAAATATTCGTTTCACGTTTTAGTCCTTAATAATTGATGATCATAATGGATAACGTTAGATCGAGGTGCGTGATTAAATCATTACAGCACATGCATGATATTAATTAAAAAAGTAGGAAATGGAAACAAGGAATGAGAATGTGAAAACGTATACATAAAGTTCGAAGTTATGTTTCCAAGACTTGTTAAACAATATATTGATGTTTGTTTGCATCCCGCAATTGTTTATTGGATCATACTCGACAATATTTTGTATTTCCTGAAAGTAAATGTACTGTGTTCCGTTCAAGTCGCTTTTCCTTTTCAAACGTCTGCTTTTCTTTTCTGTGTTGATCCTATTGTTGACTTTTCATTTGAAAATCTATTCTTAAATGGATAACTAACCGCTTTACAATTTTGAAATGATTTAAAGGTACTTTGAATTTTTCTTTACATACTTCTTTGCCCAGACTGAGCATTAACCGCGCAAACTTCCAATCCCTAAAAGACCGTTTGGCGACGGTTTGTAACAATCATTGGTGTTTTAATGCGGGGGCCGTAAACTCACGTACTCGTACCTATTTTATGTTATATGATTTATTTATATGCATATACGAGTATAAAAGATAACAGATATGTGTGTGTTTCCGTTGCAAAGACTTCCGATTTCAATTACATTAGTTTTCTAGAAATCGAATTCTCTAATACTGTGGCAGTGGTAGTTTAGTGATCATGGTTCGAAATCGTGGCCGCGTTATTTCCGTCGAGTCGTGGGTTCGAGCCCAGATGCTACTAAAGACCCGCCATGAAGCGGAGTTGATGCTCGTTAAACCTGTTGAGGTCCTAAGTCCTCCGAGTGAAGTGGTATGGAAGTTTGAGGATGGTGGAGCCTCTCCAAACTCCAGGTGTCGTCCTCGCCAATTGACCGAGATTCAAAATTACAAATTCCGTCTTAAATGTATTTCGTGTTGCTTCCATATGCGACGTTAATAAAACAATCAATCCATCAATTCTCTAATACTATATTAATACAATAGAATTCTTAATTCTAAAGCATTATACTGTTTCCGCAATGGAGCCTTTTGAACGTTAAGAGTTTATAAACAGATTTTTTTTCCTTTGTTGATAAAGTGGAACTACAACATGAGAAATGAGTCGCACGGATAAGTCTATTTCGATAATGTAATGCGCAAAACAGATTTGTTTCATTAATTTAATATGATAAACCTGCCAAAATTAGTTATAAAATGATCACATAATTTCTTCTTTATACATTTTTATTCACTCCATCTCCGAGTGGTTCGTTGAGGCAACAAGTTTTGATTATAGTCTTTGATTATTTGATTTACATAGTTGCGTGGAATAATTAAGGTACAGTATTTAAAGTATAAATTGGCATTTTATTCTTTATTTGTTATAGTGTGAAAACTTGCATTTGGAATAAATAAAATTTAAGATCGATATAAAATAAATAAAAAAAAAGTATATCTTTATTGTATTTTGTAAAAATAATTTTCTTTTATAAAACATTTTCAAAATATAATCAAATCTCAATATTGACTGGCTGATTTTGAGAGTTGTGTATTGTGGGAGAGCATACGGTACAAAATTAATATTCTTAGAGTTATTACATTTACTCACAATATAAATACGTTCACCCGTTAAAAATTGCGTAGAATTTTCTGGGAAACCACCCCGGTTCCTTTTTTTTACAAAATATAATTATGCTATAGTATACTGTAATATCTCTTTATTTTGTACTAAGCGAAACTTTTTCGTAAAGTTTACCGTAAAATGAGAACGCTATCGTAAAAATGTCTTCTTGCAATAAAACCATGTTTTAAATACCTCTTTTGCTTGTTGAAAGCGATTAAAATGTTTTAGTCCGCTTTTCATCATCTGATTACATAGAAATAATGACAAAAATAAGGAATCTATTACCTTGTCTTGGTATGGAGAGTCTGAGAGCTTCTTTTTTGAGTTCGTGCGCCGTGGTCATGAGATCATTGGGTGAGAAATCTATGTTTGCCCAGTCATTGTACGGAGTCATTGAGAGCTGCCGCAGTCGCTCTTGCAACCAGTCGTCAGTGACGAGGTCCTGAAAAATTTCAATAAGAAACAAATTTAACATTTTCAAGCATCTTAAATATATTTTGAGCTCATTGAACATGACTGTTATAATTTTCATGAACACAAGTCATTTTTCAAAATTTTGAAGTGATGTAAATGAATGTATATAATTTCATTGTCATAAATTTTGCGTCAGTCGACTTTTGACATTCGAAATCTCGTCTTTAATTTTGGTTTCATCTTAGCTTTTGTTGATACATTAATTCCTTTCAAATTACTCGTTTAAACAAAATTAGGTTTTATTCCTTCTTAATATAAAAAAAATAAGGGTTACAGTAATAATATCAGTAAAGGGAACTGCGAGAAAAAAGTATGGAGAATTTGGTTTTAGAAAATTATTACATGTAACTCCATCGATTATGATTTGCTTCTAAAAAGATTATTTACAAATATATCAGTGCGTCTTTTTACAAGAAAACTTATTTTTTGAAGGAAAAATAAATATTTTTACTTGCATATTATAATATTATGAAATCAAAGATGTTGTTCAATGGCTGTCGGCTGATAAACTTTAATATCAGTTTTCCATTATAAAGGAATTGAAGTTGTTCGATTTAGTTCTTGATTTTCAAAAAAAATTAATTTCTTTCCGATTCATATTTTCTTTCATCCTTCTTTTGTTATTTAAAAGGATCTCTCAAACACTAACTGTAAAAGTAAAGTTTAATGTCATAGTTGAAAGAAAGGAAAGAATATATATAATAGCTCTAAAATAAAAAATATAAAATACAGTATATATGTCGTATCTATCACTAATGTTTTATTATTTAAATGAAATAAAAAAATTGTAGCCGAAAATATTTATTACAGAAAGTTAAATTAGTAAATTTTACAAAGGCCTTGGGGTGGCATCTGTGTTGTTTTTGATTATTATATAATGTTTACTTTTTTCTGGCTTGTTAAGTTTCATATTAAAAGAAATTTTATAGCATTATTTCATAATTACCAATCGCTTGCTCTGGCATCAGTTTGCAGCCTAAGCATCTTGCCTAATGAGACTTTCTGTTTCTTTTCACAAAAATTTGGTTTTTATGTATGCAGAGAAAACAATTATTACACTTATGCATGCATATCGAAAGTTCATTTCTTTCTTGTGAAATTCAATTCTTGATATCGTGAAGCATTCTAACTTTCGACATTTTATGTTATTGTATTGTACGCCTGTCACAACAAGCGATCCACTTCGACTTACCTCTGAGGGTCGTCGAGTTGTGGTGTCCACAGACCAAGCTTTAATGTTCTTGAATTTGTTTCGTCTTTTATCCCACGTGGGGAGAATGGTGACGGGTTCTCCTTGACTCGTCACTCTGTGCAATGCTGCTTGAAGCAGCACTGCTGACATGTCCCTGTGCAAAAGTTCCCATCGTAAGTGGCACACTTGTCGAGTGCGTTCCATCAAAGTTTGTTCCACATCCCTAGCCTACAGACAAAAAAAGTTATTCTAAGGACCAGGTCTTATTGTTTTCAACACCAAGTACAATGAGTGTTAATCTTCCTTTTTAATGTTTTGTTTTTAGATTTCCACACTTGCTCTACGAGTTTCATTTTTAACTTAATTTTACCAAACTATGATTTTAGAATGTTTCCATCTAATTATTTGTTATCTGATTTATAGAACTACATGGCATGATGTTTTCTGAATCCAATCAAATGAGGCAAACCAATGTCCTAACTAACAATTTTTTCCCCTTGAACTCTTTGAAATCGATGAGTTTTAGGATTCTTTTTAAGCCAGAATGTATTTAATGCTCATAATCATTAATGGTCAGTTGCAGTTAAAATGAGGCTCAAATCAGCATCCAGCTGGCTGTCAACGACTATTCATTTACTTAATCCAAGAAATAATTTTTTGATATATTCTTCTCTAAACTTTTTCACCTACTGAAATAAAATGTCTCAGTTGAAATAAATTTCTATTGTTAAATGTCTGATGAGTTTTTTGCGATTGATTTGAATAGCCTTTTCTAAGCTTAAAATTACTTAATTTCGAGGGGTGAAGAAAAGTTTAATTTCTTAAGATCAAGTAAACTACCTAAAAAACAGAGTTGTGAGATAATTCTAAATTGCAATAGCTGGCAGCCAAATTTTTACAATGTCATTTCTCTTAAAAAATATATTATTATTTTTGTTTAAAATAAGGGAAACAATTTTTGTTATGAGAAGTAGAAGAGTTCATTATCCATATAAAAATGCTTAATCATTGTGCATATGTTTTATTTTCCAAAATATGTAATTAATCCACTTCTATAATTGACATTACATACATGTAATTGGTAACGCAGAAAATTTTAGAACAATATATACCAAACTTTTAGAACAACATATACAACATTAAATAAAACATAAATTTAGTTAGAATAATAAGTTTTTTTTGTACTTTAAACCAGCTCTTTAGCAGTGTTTTAATGTAAGCTTAACTTTGGATTAATAATAATAATAATAAAAAAACATTGATACCTGTTGCAGTAGTTGGGTAGACAATTCGTGAATTCTCGAAATGCTGCTCGGATCACATTTCAACGTTTTGCGCCATTTTCTGCGGCTGCCTAAAGAAGAAAATGGAATTTTAAAAATAATATAAAGTGTTCGAAAAATTCAACGATAACTTGAAGAAAAATGTTTAAACAATTAAGAATATAAATCGACCAAAAAAATTATCAATATTCTTGAAAGTAACGAGCAAGTTTTCCAAAACACATTTTTTAAATTACACTTTTAAAACAGCTTTATGATTGAAAGAATAATTCTGAATTATTATTATTAAAATTTAATGAGTTAATTCTCTCTACGGAATAAACTATTTATAATCTAATAATTATTGCTGCAAACATAACTTATTTTCTAATTTTATTAATATTTTATTTAAATGAAACAATTTATAGTTGCTTAATAATTATTTGTTAAAAAGAATTTTTATCGTATGTTCTATCATTAAATTTAAATGCATCATATTTATTTAAAAATGGGACTAGTGTTGGTATATTTTAATTTCAATATACCAAAAATTTAAATGTGAATTTAAACTAAATTCTTATTTAAGTCACTTGACAAAATATTTTATTTATTATTTTTAATTTTTTTTGAAATAGTATCAATAGAACACATATTAAAGATTTAGCATGTGATTTATTAAACTTTAAAACATATTAATCTCTTATATGAAAATGGTTACTTTTCCCTTACCTCCACGGGCAAATCCAAATGGTGTTCCAGTGACTTGCATTTCACGAACTTTGCGAATCAAATCGTCAGCCAATCTCGCTTGCTGAGCGCTGTGATACCGAAAACTATCCTGAAACATCAGATATATATTTTTTTATTTTTTACTTTTTTAATAATTAACGTAGAACTGAAATTCTGATGCGCACACACGATGTAATATGTAAGGAAATAAAACAAAATACAAATTATAACCACGCACACACGTATGGGGAGGTAAAGGGCACTATGCCCCTTTTTGAAATTTTACAGGAGAGAGGTTTAAAGGTATTTTGTGAGTGCGCTTCTGTATTAACAGCTTGCTTGTTAATGAATATTTTTCAATAAACTTTTAAGCATTTTGGACTATTGACTTTTAGATTATAATTCCCTTTTAGACGTTATTTAAGTGTCCTTTTTTAAAACTTTATTTTAAAAATTGGATATAGGGCCCTTTATTTTCGGCATACATATAGTTATATATCGGATAGTGTGTATATGCGTACATTGACCGATGTAGAAAATGCAATATCGTGAAGATTAGTCCATATAAATATGTAAATTTCGAAAATTATGCAGTTAAACAAGTTATGTAGATGATCTGAAATGTAAGTTAGTAACGTGCTTATAGTGATGGGGTGGTAAGAAAACAGCGGGTGAACTAACAATCAATACTTCTACCGCTAAAGGAATCCATACCTTCGAGAAGCTCTACGTTCTAGAAGACGCATCTGGAATAAGAAATGCCTGGACGACGACATCGAAGGCAGATCTAGCAATCGGACGATTTTATGAGGGGGTCAAATGATAGTTTTAAGTACAGTTACTTGTCTTGCCGTTGTATCGCTGCTGAAACACACGTAGATGTGTAAACTACGCACAGAATTTGGAACACATGATCGATGAATGAAATGTGAATCATCTCGAACTCGAAAGGTCCGCTTAGACGTAAAATAAAATATATGAATGAACGAAGATATGCGACGACTAAACTACAATCAGCACTCTTACTTTGTGTGCAATGTTCAGCAGTTTTGGATGCTCCAATATTTATGAGAAAAGTTTTGCTACAATTGACTGAAAATGATTTGCATATAAGAAAACAATTACTTTAATAATAAATAATAAAGACTTAACAATAACTTTAACATTCTCAATTTTAAAACTCGACCTTCACAGGTCTGGAATCTGCGAAGCAAGTGTGCCGAGGAAAGATCGTTCCCTCCTTTTCTTTAAATGGGTTTACAGCTCCGCAGTCAAAAATGACGTCGAACAATGACGTAGGAAGCCACCACATGTGTAGCCGAGGGCTGATGCACATTAAATCTGTCAAGGCTCAAAGTCCTCCTGTTGGTGTGGTGTGAAAATTTAGAGAGAGGAGTGCCAGCTCAGGTGTCATCCTCGTCACTTGACAGAGGTTTAGAATTACGATATGCGTCGCCGATAGTCCTAGTGTTGCTTCTAGTAAGACGTTAAAAAAAAACGATAAATCTGTCTGTCTTTGTATCAATTTTCATCACATTCCACTTTGCCTAATTATGCGTGTGTGTATATAAATGTATATACACGCATATATTAGTGTGTACAAACAGTGTAAGCATTGTGTACCGAGAGAAATCGTGTAGCATGAAAATTTAAAAAGGAAGTAATGAAAAGAGGAATGAAGAGATAATTTTTTTTGGAAATTAGTGGCTGGAAATTAAAGAAAAGAAATAAATTATGTGGTTTATGGGAACTGTCAAATAAGATTATTATAGAACTCTTTACTGTTAGGCAATGGGTCTTAGAATATGAAAATTTTGGAAGACAGTGTAAGCAGCTTTGAAGCAGTTAAAAATATTGTTTGGTTATAAGTCGCTTAACAGTTTCAATTCAAACAATTTTATTAGCTACCAAATGACATTAAAACTAACTATATGGTGCCAAATGATATTGGAATAAAAATTGTATTCTTGTAATTGTTTCGGTTAACATCGTTAAAACAGTTGTGTAATTGAAAGTGAATTTATGTTCAGACAGTTATTTATTTACAGACTTATATGTTCATATTTCATAAATTTTATGAATCGAAAAATTACTATTATTTAGTGTTTTTTAACTCGAAGTTAATACCTCCCCTGAAATCATCTACTTTGCACCTATTTTAACATTTTTAGAGAGCAGTTGATATTGAGGGCAGAATGTATATATTGATCTTCCGTGTTATATATACCTGTATAGATTGTAATGAAAAGATAAATGAAGAGATAAATTATTTCTTTACGCAAAAATATTATTTGCATATATATTTTAAATTGTATTTTAAATTTTATTGGATAAGAAAAAAAAATTAATATTGTACCTATCGTTCATGATAATACAATTTACGTCTCTATACTCATATTTAGTATAAACATCATTGCATCTGTATTATATTTTGAGTTAAGTTACTATACGTAATTAATAACAGTTGTTCAGAATAGACATATTGTTACTGAGTTACAAAATTATGTATAATTTAATTTACTATCAAGGAACTAGAAAGCTGCTGTATCCACATTAAATAAATATTGCGCTAAAACTAATTATATTTGCTTAAAAACTTTGCAAATAGCATTTTAAAGCTTATCTTTTATTACAAGTTATATTTCTCTCAACAACACATAATGGCTGCAGTAGCCTAGTGTCATAATCACGAATTCGAGGCCAACGTTGTTTCTGGCGGGTCCTGATGCACCTATAGACCCGCCGTATTTCGAGGCTAATGCTTGTTAAATCTGTCGTGGCTCCAAGTCCTCCGGATGGTGGGGTGTGAAAGTTTGGAGAGGGAAATGCACGTTCAAGTGTCGTCCTCGTCACTTTACAAAGGTTCAAAATTACGAGGTCCATGAATATATATATATATATATATATATATATATATGGATTATTACATATATATTAATACATTGTTTTATATAATTTAAATAATTATGTATATACTTCGCTTTATCAATACTTGCTCGACAAAGCTGGTCTTTTTTTTTGTTTCAAATGCACTAAGAAAGGGCATCATGCAGTGGCGAGATTCAAAAATAATTTGATAACCTGTTTCCTTCCTTAATGTGAATTTATGATTAATACTTCATGCGCCTCACTTAAGCAAAAACTTAATTACAAATGCCATTTTAACTACAAAATCACGGAGCTGGAAAATATTTAAGTAATTGATATGTCGAAATTGGCCGAATCTCACCTCTGCATTGTATGTACTTATAAAGAATAAGGACTTCAGTTAGAAGATACCAATTAAAACTTATGTTTTTGCGCTTGAAACAGATAAAGAGTAAGAAAAAATGGTGAAGTAAACATTACTGAAGACTATATAACATATATAATAATTATTTTACCGTTACAATACACTGGTGTTAAAAATATTTATAAATTTATTCATTATGAAAGAAATATTACCTCTAGCCTTTCGCGATCTGATTTCAATTTGTCACTGCAATTCTGAAGTTCTTCGATTCTTGATTTTAATTCAGATATAAGATGTAAGGACCCTTGCAAGTCTCTTGGCCTGGACATGTGAATTTCCCACAGTTTTTGCCGATATTTTTCTATAAAATAAAACAGTTTTCTACAATATATTTATTTGCACTTATATGGAAGAGCACATTATTTTGTTCGTCGGATTTTGTTGAAGAAGGGCTCTATGTTGTATTTTGAGTGACATTTAACGCGATAGCTTTCATACTTTTTGATCACCGAATCTCTTGGGTATGATTTTAAAAACTTGTTTACTATAATTATTAGGAAACATTTAATTATTATTAGTAGTTCAAGTGTTAAGATTGAATGATATGGCAAGTCGATGCTGAAGTCAAGTAAGTCTCTGTTTGACGAGTAGTGAAAGACCTATCATGCCGACAGCGACTGGGGCAAATTAAATGAAACTGAATCTTGTTAATTTCCCTCTTTTTTATGCATTTTTTAAATTTCATAAGTATGATTTTATCCTTTACTACAGATTCTGCTCCTTTCAGAGAGCCCATGTTCATTTCCTTATGTTTGTATGTAAGTATGCAAACAAACGAAGTGAACTCATTTTTTTGTTTAGTATACTACATCGTTTTTGAAAACTATGAATGTTGTCGTGAATTCCACTATCTACTAAAAATGAATAATGAACACCACTATTGCAGCTGTTACGTGGATTTCACTCGGAGTGCTACAATTTTAGACTTAGGAATTTATTCGAACAGCTTAGATGCAACCTTCATAATCTTACCATTTTCTGTTAAATAGTAAGATCATTCTATTTATCTCCAAAGGAAATTTACTTTAATTTTATTTTTCAAATGGAAAGTCTGTGAAATTGTTTATTTAATAAAAATATTTTAGTTTTTAATCCTACTTGTAAGGTCTCACACCTTAAGAACTTTGGAACTATATGAGGAATCTAAAGTAATAGCAAACCTCATCTTCATGATTTGCACATGATGTAATGTGGGAGATATCAGCTCGAGTATTATCTTAGTCTCATGACGACTGTCGTTCTAAATTACGAGGTTCGTCTTCAATAGCCCTCACAAAATTTAAAAGTAATATTAATTCAAGCCGAGCAAATAAATCGCAGATGATTAAACACTTAGCTGATGTCTCTAAATGGTATTTTTAGATTTTTGATAGCTTTCAGACTTATGCATAGTGTAAAAAAGTAAAAGAACACTTGTAATTTTCGGAAAAAAAAATCTATTCATATATTTTTTTGAGCGTAAAATATTTTCGTCCGAAACATAAAGTAAAACCAGATAATAAGAAATCATAATAAATATAAATTCATTACAGAACCAAAGTATTATAAAATTATTATTTTCTTTTAGTTCAGAGTGTAAAAAAGTAAGGAGACACTTCATATTTTCTAAAAAAATATGTAATATTACTGTAGTGAGATCATTAACACAATAATATTGTTTTCCATTGTCATATATTTGTCTTTCAATTAATTTTCACATATTTTCTGCATTATTAAGATCAGGTATTTAAGTTGGCCATGACAAAACTTGAATATTGTTAGCATAGAACCCATTTTGGGCAGCCTGAATGATATGAATGGATGCTCCATCTTGTTGAAAGATCCACTCATTTCCTCTAATATTTGCACCACAAGGTAAAATTTTGGATTCTAATAATTGAATGTTTCTGGTTATCCTTTAAAAACAGACTTGATCTTCCTTCATAACCAACAGCTAACCATCCTCCTTTCGATTGTTTAGTAGAATACAGCTATTTTTTGTCTTTTGAACAACGCCAATAACATTGGTATCTATCTGGACCTTCCAAATGGAACTTTTTCTCAACTGAGAAAATAGCAGAAGTCCATTCATTTGTCCAAGACGCATGATTTTTTCCCGAAAGCAGTAGGTTATCTATGTGAATTTTTGATCACTTTAGATTATATTTTCTTTTTTGAAATCTATAATCTTTTAACTTCTTTTATATAGTAATAAGCACATGTGTTAGTCTGACATGTGTTGAAACTGTTGAGCGTTTTTTTTTTTTTTTTTAGTTGAAGGCGAATTAACTTCTCATCACAATGAATAAGCGTGGTCTCCGGTCATCTCTTTGGTTCCAGGGGTATTGGGGTTCTCAAAATTCTTGAAATAACAGTACGACAAATGTTAAGTTTACAGGTAATATCTCTGATGCCTTTCCCATCATTTCTATAGCATGACCCTTTTGAAATTCTGATAAAGATACTACTCAAAACATTATGATGAAAAATATTTCATTTATAAAACAAGATATATATTTTTTTTCTCAGTAAAATGAATAAAATGGACAGTATTTACTCTAGAATTCACAAATATATCCAATAAATTAAACTTTTGCAAGTATCCTCGTAATTTCTTTACAGTCAGAAATTCATTTATTCTTGTTTTCCGGATTGAATAAAGTAGTAGAGATTTAATATTAGACTCGGATATGGAAAGATCTACTACTTAAAGAAAACTCAAATAAATAAATAAATAAAATAAAAAAAAGTTCCATGAAGAAAGGGCTTTAAAAGTCTCAAGAAGTTGTTCTACTTTTTTTACGCACTATATACTTGTCATTATTCGAATTTGAAGGCGACGAATTTTTTCAATCACCTAAAACTAATAGCTCTTAAACTAACTATAAAATGTCTTTAGATTTAATTCTGGAATCTATCATTTAAATTGAGCTTCTCTTATTTTCCGATTTTCAAACACGGCAGGAAATATATTTAATTAATTTCCTTTATTTTGGAGCAAAATAAGTTGTACTTGTACTATTGTATGAATATTATTTGAAGGAATGTAATTTAATTAATCAATATTGAATCAATTTATGAGTAATAATAATATTTCGACTTTAAAAGGTTTCTAAAATAATTAAAAATGTTCGATTATGAAGATACAAGAGGAGAAATCATAACATTCAAGATTATTCTTTGAACACTTAATAATTGAATGTCTGTTGAAGCCCTGGGGCAGTGTTGGATTTCCACGGAGTCAGAAATGAGCACATTACACTTTGCAGTTGTATAGTAGCCATATAAAATCGATGATATTCCTTCAGGACAGTAAAGCTTACTCGATTTGTCCCAAATGTACACAGTATCAGGTTTCATCGGATCATATTCTTGCTTGTATGGGAATGGATAAATTTTATTTGTGTGAACACTTTTTAATGGTATTTGAGTTTTTGAAGGTGTGCGAAAGGACGGACTTAGTATCTCTAACAACATTAGATGTTATTTCAAAGTAATGTAAACGGTTTTATTGCTTAGTTCGATTTATATTTATAAAACGCTTAAATAATTGAAGAATGCGAAGAGCTAGATAATTGTTTTTTTTTGGCGGAAATTTTCTTTCCATTTTATTTGAATGTGTTAAAAGTAACAATATTTTTGAAAACTTTATAGTAATAATTTATTTATATTTAATACGCAAATATAATTTTACTTCAAAAAAAAAAATAGTGATTGCTTACCTATTTCCTCTTGGTGGGTTCGGTTCGTCTGCTCCGTCTTGTCGTCAAGTCTGTCCAGTTCATTCTGTAAGTGGCTGCATATTTCTTCCTTGTCTTTCAATTGGTCCAAGAGGAACATATTCTCTTCCAGAAGAGAATAGTAGTTGTCTTCGCTGTGGTGTGTAACGTCTCTCGGTTCTTGTTGAGCGTCTAACGAGATATCAGGCTCCAGATTGACTACCACATCCAGATCTCCGGATAATAGAGTATCTCCGGATTTCGATCTAAGAAAAAATATTTAAATAAAAAAAAAAGCGTTACTAATTTTATATAAATGAGTTTATCTAACAAAATAAATAAATATTTTACTTTTTAAAAGTTTCTGTGAGTGCGCATTGGTTATTTTCCATTATTTCATTTTCCAGTTTCACTTTGCTTAGTTATAATGGGATAGTGAAATAACATTAGATTTTTTATTCCTTTTAGTTTAGTTTAAAGTATTTCACCTAATTTGATTTTTTTCTCTCTCTCTATGTATATATATATATGTTAGAAAATATATATAACGACATCAATCAACCCCGAAGACTAACCCAGAGATGGCGTCAGTAGTAAACCAGTAACGAGTCTTTCTAGAGTAATTAACCTTTGCTTGAAACGTGTCAAAATTTTAAGTCGATCGACCAGAAACAGCTGAGATCGAGGTTGAGTAAAGTCGTTTTAGTTTGTTTAAAATGGAAAACCGAGTTTCGTGTTCTGATAAAACATTGTTTTTAATGGGTAAAACACCGTGCAAGCGAAACAATGGATTGAAAAATGCTCGGACTCTTGTCCATCAAAAGCAACGATTTGTTTTGCCGAGTTTAAACGTGGTCTGACACAAATGACGGGAACGCCTGGTAGACCTGTGGAAGCCGTTACACTGGAAAATGAAGGAAATTATACCAGTCGAAAGATCGAAATGGAGCCCGTGAGATTAGCTGAGATGACATTGATATCAATGGAAGTGTATTCTATCCATAAAAATGAAGAGGTTTTTCATGCGAAATGCTCTGCCATGATTGCTTTCGATGGAACAAAACAGCAAGTCGATGATTCAGAAAGCTATTATCGCTATTTACCGAACAAAAAGATTTCTTGCGGGGAAGATTTGGAAAGTTGAACGATTGTGATCACCCTAAAAGGTGATTAACAAAAGGTGTTATGTATGAATAAAAATTTGCAAAAATTTGCTTTTCAATGTTGTCTCTGGGACGTATTGATTATGTGTTATAATGTTCATTTATGCCTTCTTTTAAATATTTTAATTGAGTTACAAAACAGTCGCTAATATAATTTACTATTGTAGTGGAGAGAGAGATCATTTCCACACGGCTGTGGTTACAACTCCGCCGTTAGACAAAGATTATGAGAGCAATTGTGTAAAAGCAAGAGAGGGCGTTTCTCTGTGTTTTTGGTTATGTAGCATGCATTTCCCCCAATAAACGTCATAGAATATGTGGTACAGGATTGGGGATTCAGGGAAATTTCAAAATGGATAAGGAGTCTAGTAGGGATTATTTTGGCAGATTTGTGATCGTAGGAAAGAGGGATTAAACAAATTTTATGAGAGCGTTATCTAATAAATAAAAGGATAATTTGGAATAGAATCAGGAAATAAGAACGAACTCTTTACATTATATATAAAGAAATTATACATATATATTTGGCAGATGGATACTGTATTTAAGAAAATAAAAAGCTCGATTGGAAACAATCCATGAAACATTTTTAATAAATGTAATCGATTCATTTTGTTTTAGCGACACCCTTGACGATTTTGTTCGCTTTATAATATTCTGATTGGTAAATAGTATTTAGGTTTAAAATGAAGTATAGCATAGAGTGACAATTTTGATATTTTTAGAAGAAACTTTTAAAATAAGTCACCACACTATTTTAGTAGTCACAAAAATTTAACGTAATAATGATTAGGAAAGAAATTTTCAGAATAAAACCGCTATCAAACAAAAAAAAAATCGGTAAATTTAGCCTGCCCCTTGCATTTTATTTTAAATGGCAAGTAGCTTTACATACATATATCAAAGATAATTAGCTTCTTTTAATTAAAAGAGAACGATTTTATAATTTTACGATGTCCTATAAACATTTAATGGATACCTTTCTTATTGCATTTCATTACATTACATTAGGTTTTTAATTTTAAATCGAATATACTTTTACAAATGTGACTCTACCTTGTGGCTTGGTTGTTGGAATTGACATCTTTCTGCGCTGTAGATAAATCTGGTTCAGAACTGGCTCTTGAGACTTGGAAACAAGCTTTTGGGGGCTCGGGCGAAGTTCTTGTTGAATTGGATCCGACAGTCGTTATGACTGTTTCCATGGGTGGTTTTAAAGATTCGTCGAGTAAGGCTATGGTGGACAACTCGGGATTCACACCTTTCTTTGTTTCCCATTCGTAGAGTTTTTTGGTGAAAGCGTCAGAGATTCCTTCGAATCGGAACTCGCCGGCTGATGTCTTGACCAGAACTTCCTTCTTCTGACCATCACCATCCGTCATGGCTTCTTTCAGCTGTTTCAGACGGAAGGAGCGTTTTTCGAATTTTTGTTTCTCCTTTGAAAGACGGATGATTTCTCTGTCCACTTTCTGCTGTTCCTTTTCTAGCCAGCATAAATCCTGACAGAAAAAAATTTCATTGAATAAAAATTGTAAATTATTAGCCGTATCTAGAAATTGATTTCAGGTAAAATATGCTTAAATGTCCTTCTGGAACCTTTTATATCCAAAATTTGAAGACTAAAAAAATATTAAAATAATTTTAGACGAGAATAAAATCATAGTTACAAAATTGAAAATCAATAAATCAGACAGACCTATTTAATTTCTTTCATTAACTATATCAGCGTTTGATATTGTTATATTAGAGCATTTCGGATGAGAAAATCAATTTGTGAAAGATGAATATGAAATCAGATGAAAACTTAACTATTACATATAAACGGTAAGTGGTTTTTTTTAAAATGATCATATTAATTATTAATTCCCAATAAATGAATCAGTAGTGCTGATATAGATCATAACCCTCGTATTTAATTTAGAAAAATGATGAATATTTTATTTTTATACGAACGCGAAAATATTCCCCCTTGCTCTTCGAATGGTGCTATTACATGCCAAATTACAAAAAAAAAAAGTACGGTAAATGAAATTGTGTTATTATCTGACCTTGTAATGTTTTGAAACAAGTATTTTAAATTTATATGGTGCAAATTCAGGAATTCTAGCACATTTCAATTCAATTTACATTATCCTCCTTTATAGAAAATTCTGAATACAAAATCGATCTGAAACTGATTGTGTCTAAGCTTAACGATGTGTTCAGAAAAGGTATAAAAAATATATCCTAAAAAAAGTAATTTATGCAACGATTTTTAAATAACAAAAAATACGCTGAAGAAGTAAATTTTATTAAATTGGAACCCTTTTAAAACTGGAATAAAAATATAACTACTGATTCAATATTAAATATCCCAAGAGTGATTATAAGTATTTTTTTTATGTAAAATTAGAATTAAAAATATTATGAAATTCTAATTCATCGCTTAATTTTAATCTTTTCCTTGAAATTATTGAAATTTAAAAGGTCCATCAAACAAGTATATACTTTATTGTTCATATTTAAAAAAAAAAGCAATTTTTTTCATTAAATGTTCAAATTTCTTTATTAAAATACTTAAGAAACTTCAACCGATCATCCGCCAATCCAACAAGAAGAAATAAAAAAGAGTAAAACCACGCAAACTATGTCGACTGCCTTAATTATGCCCCATTTTAACGAAGGAGTCTAAACCTGAAAGAAATGGTAAAAGGAAGAGCATTTAATTTATACAGATGTAAAAGAAACTAAATGTCTCAGAAAATGGAACGAAGACTCACGTACTTGATTTTTCAAAATGCTGAAAAATCAAATATCTTATTCTTTCTTATAATTGGTTTCCTCGTAAAGCATGTTCTTTTTTGGATTAATAACAAACATCCAAGATTCTAAAATCAAATTTAATGAGACAAAAATCTAAATAGTTTTTTCTCTCATTTAAACGGACTATATTTACATAACCTGAGCTTAAGTGGTATAACATAGATTTGACATAAATAAGTAATTAAACAGAAGGGAGAAAAAAAATGCAAATTTTGCTACTGAAATATATTCGAGTATTGAACCTAAATTCAAACATCTTGTTTCAGAATAAATGGGCGTCACCTGAAGAGGAAATACAGCTTACGGCATAAACTCAACGTTGTAATGTATCCCTCTGACTGCTTCAGAGAAGAATTTTCGGAAGATTCTATTCATTTCATATCTTAATCTATTTGCATAAACCAGTTACTGTAAATGAACGTGAGATCGCTGCAAAAAATTTGAATTAAGAATGGAACGAAATAAAATCTCGTTAACTTAAGACTCCCATCTATCCGCCATTTCGATTTCGTCAACTCATTGTTAATCCTATGGAATTTCGACTTTAATTCTCATATCTTTACTTTTTGATCTATTTGAACGCAATAAAGTGCATCTGAAAGAGTAAAAAATGAAAAATGCTTCTGTAGAATTACTCCCCTCTCGATTTTTAAAAATATTTAAAAATTATTTTGAAAGACCGGAAAATTTGAAAACAAATAATTAAAATAGGGGTAAAAATATTTTTAAAAATCGGTGGAAAAAAGTAATTTCACAGAAGCATTCATTATTTTTTGCTCTTTCAAATGCATTCCGTTGCGTTCAAATAGATCATAGTAAAGAAGTGAGAATTAAAGCCGAAATTCCATAGGTTTAATATTATGTCCACGAAATCAAAATGGCGGGTAGACGGGAGCCTTAAGCATTCAAATACGATTATCAATTTTTTTTTTAAATATTGGAATAAATAAATATCGTCTTTCAGTTTCTCTGTCTTATCCCTCATTTATCATTTAGCGCATACGTATGTGTCGTCAGTTTCACGGGCAGATTTTATTGGAAGTGAACGGAGTTTAAAAACAACAAATTTCTCAAGGTAGTGTGATGACTTCTGACGCACCAGATAGTGTCACTGAATTACGAACACAAGCAAAATTACTCACGGTAAAGAAGTAGACGATGATTGCAATGGGATGGTGGTACTTCAAAGAAAAAAAAAGCCGCTCAAAGGTCTTACTCAAGGGCCTTTGAAGAAAAGCGGTAATTATTATTATTATTATTATTTTTGAAACGAAGTACGCAAGAGACGATGTTTTTATCCCGTGGGTTGAACGAAGCTGACAAAACAAGGGGAGGGGGAGAGCAGAAAAAAGTAAAGTGCTTATATTTTTACTCCAAATAAAAAAAGAGATGTGTTGATAATGCTTCAAGTATTTTTACGTCTTCTTTCAAAAACTCAGCTGAATGGAAGATTCAGTGTTGTCTTGTGTTTTAAGTGCAAGGCAGAAGGGGGAGGCATGTGATCATTATGATCCAGCTTGATACAAATCATTATGAATATGAAGTACCATAACATCAATAACAAAAATAATAAATTTATAAATTTAGAAGATGACTATCAATAAAAATTGACTTTTTCATAAAATTACTATTTAGTTTTCTTTTCACAAATTTGCTGCATTTTACTAATTAAAATAAAACCGAGAAATTAAAAAAGTTTCACAAGAATTAACTCTTCACACGCTCAGATTGTGGCCGTGATAGCCTGGTGGTCGTGGACTAGCGCCCGGCGTTGTTTTCGACCACTCATGGGTGGAAGCCTTGATGCCATTTAAGACCTGCCGTGTAACTGGGCTGATGTGTATTAAATCTGGTCGTCGGGGTTTCGAGTCCTTTCGTAGATGTGATGTGAAAGTCCGGAGAGGGTTGTTCCAGCTCAGGTGTCGTCCTCGTCACTTGACGAGATTCGAAGTCACTAGGGTCAGCGTCAATAGCCTTCGTGCTGCTTCTCAGTTCAACGTTGATTCGCAATTATTTTCCTTGTATTCGCATTGTTAAAAATGACCAAGTTTAAGGAACACTTTTAAGAAATTGACTATTCGCACCGTCAACAATTTTTTTGTGTGCATTTATTTCATTATTGTTATTATTTTAATAAGCGCGTCTTAAAATTTTGATAAGTTTTCTTCTGAAAAATCATGTGTAGACAAACTACCACGTAAAAAGTTCCAAATTGTTGAAGATTATTACACATTTTAAAACGTTATTTATTTATTTTTTTTTTGCGAATAATGCTTTTGACAAAATCTCTCATTAAAATAATAACAATGCAATAAAAACACAACAAAAGTAATTGCACGACATGGAAATTTTTTTAAACAGGCTCTTTAAACTTGGTCGTTTTTAACATTACTGAGATAAGGAAAAGGCTGAATGAAGTGACCCCCATAAATGAAAAGGATATTCTCATTTTCAAAAGTATTTTTCTCTCTCTCTCTTTTTTTAGTTAGATAAATATTTCACTTGAGTTGCTTAGTGGACCAATTACTAATGACGGATCTTATGAGTTTTTGAATGTGGCCAGATATTAAGGGCATTAACAGAGCTGATTTTTCTAGCTTCGTCAAAACGTGGATTTGGAGAATTTTTCTAATTGAAATGTGCCCCAGGTTCGTTGTTTTACATGAGTCTTAAATACACTCTATAACAAAAAGAAAGAAAGAAAGGAAAAAAAAAAAAAAAAAAACGATGCACCAAGAAGGAGTTGTCCGATCGAGACAAAAATTGGCGGATAGGAAAATTATGTACAGAATAGAAAATGATTAAAATTTAAGAAAAATTGAATGAGATTTATTTCAGAGTTACATAGTTACAAAGTAACAAACTCAATAAGGTGTTGACCCACCTCTACCTGGTCTCCTACGGTATTTCTTGCCAATTTTGCTCTAATTGTCGGGCTAGGTCATCAACATTCCCTGGTAGATGCAGTCGCCTTCCCATCATATCTCAAACATGCTCCATTGGAGAGAGATATGGCTCTCTAATGGAGCCAGGGTACTGCAAAAGGAACGGCAGCAAAATAGGTCTCAGATAGTCGCTGACGTACCGCTGTGATGTTAGCGTGCCTCTAAGGACGACCAAAGGGGGACGGTTATTAAGGGAAATGGCACCCCATATCATAACTCCTGGTTGAGGGCCTGTGTGGCGTCCAATTGTGAAAGCAGGATCGACACTTTGCCCTGGGCGTTTCCAGACACGTCTTCGATGATCGTTAGGACACAGTTGGAAGAGGGATTCGTCGCTAAATACTATATGTCTCCTGTCAGCATAATTCCAACCTGATCGAGTGAGCACCACTATAATCTGGCTCGACTGTGTGCAGGCGTGAGTGGCAGGGGGCGTAGGGTCGGTACGAGTGTAAATTTCGCTCTATCAGTCGTCTGTGAATGGTCATGGTGGACACTCGAGTGCGGGTCGCACGTCTGATGGTTAATAACGATGGATCAGTTGCTGTGACAGCTGATCTGACAATCGCTCTGTGCTCCCGATCTGCTGTGGCCCTAGGTTCGACAGCTACCATCCTGACGCTGAAATCTGTCTTTGTCTACCCATTCTTGCCAGCATCTTCCAATCGCCGCATCGCTTCGACACATATGACGAGCGATTCTCCGATTTGCCCAACCTGCCTCTTTCAATCCAATGATACGACCTCTTTCAAACTCTGATGGTTGCTCATAATGAGCTCGAATCATGCAGCGAGGTATTTTTCCAGTCGTTGAAAGATATCCTGAATCGTAATGCAACAGAAAATTTTACCATCAGATTGAGAATCGTTTCTTATATACACCTGCAGAGTGAGCACTTCCAATACGCTGTAGCTCCCACTATTCATTCATTGGAGACCAAATTTTAATTATTTGCATATTCGGTCCAAATGTCTTTGCATACGGAATTTCATTACAATCGGGCAACTCCTTCTTGGTGAGTCGTTTTTTTTTCTCGTTATAGAGTTTATATGAAACTTGAAGTTACGATTTTTCTTGAAATAAACTTCCACAGACCATATTTATTTTAAACCGAATTTTCAATTCGTATGAGTTTTTGAATGTTATTAAATTATTACTGATTAAGAAGGGTAATAATTTTTATCAAACTTTTAGAGCATAATTTTACTTTTCTAAAGGATCTAATTAATGAACTAATTTTATGCCAATTTTATGTATGTGTGGTGGTGTATTTAATATTCTATTTACTTATTATGTGGGGGTTTGATACTGATATAAAGCTCAAAATAGTAAAATAAATGATTGAAAATGTAAAAAAAAAATCAAGTTTTACATGGACTTTTAAGTCTGAATATTTATTTCTATCGTATGATTGGAGTTTGGATTTTCCTTTTTGAAAATTTTCATTTGATTAATTGAAAGAAAATGAATAACTTTTTGAAAATGAACAATTTCCAAGTTTTATTTTATAAATATGCTGCTTAATCATTTTTTTCTGCTTTGATATAATCCCGACAGCTAAATTAACCAGTTATTTTAGATTTAGTGGTAATAACTTCCATTCGTATTCTTTTGCTACTGGATATAACTTTGAATCGAAATTAAATATATCAGAAGAATTGAAGAGTATAACAGCAATCAAAATAACAACAGCTGATTGCGATAGTGAATTCCGAATACAGAAGCGAAAATAATGGAAAATAGAATAAAACAATTAGGAAAATTTGCTTTAATAGTATTCTTACAAAATGTATTGAAATACTACTTCCGCAGTTTCTTTACTCCTTCATGTTCACATTTAATTTAAATAAGTTTGGAATATTAATTTCTTCTCAAGAATCGAGAGCATACTCCAGAAATAAAATTTGAAATTAGAAATGGAAACTTTATATTGGAATAAATGCGTTCTGCTAACAGACTAAGGTAACATTTTTTATTCGAAACTTTTAAGTTTCAAATAACTATAAATCGGTGAGATGCATGCTATATCACTGTACTGAGGGATAATACTACCCTGAAAGCTGAAAGATAATTAGCTACAGTAGCGTAGTTTACAGAAGGAGGCATTTACCCTTGTGGCACAGATGTGGTGAGTGGCCGGGAACTGCTTAGCTGGCTAATTTTTTCTGCAACATCAAGTCATGGTTATTAGATCAGATAATTGTATTGTCATTCGGACTATATAGATACTTATGCGGAATTTCAAGACATTTGGACTAGTGGAAGCAGTTCAAAATAGAGTTGTAAGATTTGATCTTAACATAGATAATTACATTTATGCGAAGTTAAATAGAAGCTTGTTAAATATTTTATTCAAAATAAGAAAGTAAATTTTTTTTGAGTTTCGAAACGGATGCGGCCGGCCGCGATCCGCTGTTACCACGCAACAAATGTAATGAGTATGTCTCTTTTCCTTTTTGACTTAATGTCCTTGAACAATCGATAGACGTGACGGTGAGCAGACGACATTTTATTCCCTCAACTTTTTTGTTTGTAGAAGAATTGTACAGCGTTGATATTGTTTATTTTATACTTTGATAAAGTTTCACTCGTACCTAAATTTGTCAGTTATTGTAAAGTCAAGTTTAATTGTTTTACACGATTAGCTGAATATATAGGAGAGTTAAGGTAAATATTTGTTTCGTTTATTTTTAAGTTTTTCATTGGCTTTTTTTTGCGGTTTTACCCAAGTGTTATTATGTAAAATGCTATTTATTCATTTCAACTTTTTAAGCTGTAAGTAATCTAGTTTACGCAAGCGCAATGTATTCGTGAGTTAATTATTTTTTTAATTTTTAACGGGGGCGGCAAATTTAGGGTTCACACCAGGTAGCCCAAATCCAAACTACGTTACTGATTAGTTATAAATTTGAATCTAGTCGAACGCGATACGAATCTGTGCAAGCATTTTAATATACGTTAAAGGAAATCTCTCGACTAAATCCTTCATAAGAATACTAATATATTTATAGACAGATTTAATTTACTTTTCTAATAATTTAATTTCTAATATTGTGTACCTATTCAAGGAGTCTAAAATAATAACATCATTCTGACTTTTCAAGAATATTGTTAATGCAATTGAAATGACAATAACATCGAATTCTTAACAATCACCTTCTTGGGCATATGATAGCTGCCTTTAGCCAACTTTTCTCCGGTGGACATCTTCTTTTCGGGCTTGCTGATCTTTCTCATTCTACCGAAGGAATCCTTCCTCTCGACCTCAGGTGCTGCGATCTTCTGGATTCCTTCCGCCCTGCACCTCTGCCATTCTTCCAGTTTCTTGTTGAAATCGTCGCTCAGGTTCTGTTGGAGCTCACGCAGCAATTCGGTTACGGTCGCGGATGGATTGGAGTTGGGCAAGAGCATGGAGCTTCCCCCTGCGTCCGAAGTCCGATGGGAATGGTAAGGCGAGCTGAAGGATTCCTCTTCTTTGGCTT
>BMAW01042424.1:40758-52058 GCA_019974015.1 Nephila pilipes | reverse complement strand
ATTAAAGTATTATTTATTCCATATTCTACATACTTTTATCAAATTTCCTACATAATTTCCATTTTTTTCCCCTCAAACATTTTGTATACTGCCCAGTAAGTTTTAGAGCTCCGACGTCAAAGAAGTCTGCCGCTTGTGAAGAAGCCCAATTCAAGACTGCAGTTTTTACTTTGTCGTTGTTGAGCCATTGAACATCAAATAACTGCCGAAATAAGTGGCAATCACTGGTTTGGACTAGGTCTGTATTGTAAGGTGGAGGATCTGTTCTCATTCAAAAAACCTGATTTAGACTTCGTGCTAGTGCAGAAACATTCACATCCACGTTTGAACTTGACTGTTTCTCGTAGCATTATCATGTAAACTTCACAAATATGATGGAGAATTTCCGCTGCTTTCAGGTTTTTTGCTCTCAAGAATTGATTTCGGCGGGCGACTCAATTTTCTTCTACAGCTTTCTCATTCACAAACGGACCTTATTTAAAAAAATAACACTCGTATATTCATAATGAGTTCATACCTTTATAAATTTACACCTTTGTGACCAAATGTAATCCTTTTATGCTATATTACTCATAATTAGTTACGTTTATATGAAAGAGATTACATATAGATGATCCTATGGAACTACAGTGAATCTGTACAATATTTTTTAAAAATAAGTAATACAATTTAAATAATTTGTGTACTAGTCCTTTTTCACCAAAGCAAAAAAAATTCTAATTTCTTACGAATTTGATTGATTCTCCCTTTTCTTAAAAATTATATCTTTTATGGATTTCTTCTATCAGTAACTTTAAATTCGTGAACGTATTGTTAAATTGAGTGGAATTTTTACTATCCTCCTCAAATCTCATCCAGAGTATTTATTTGAATGCAATAATGTGCACCCCCAAAACAGCAAGAAATAATGAGGGTTTCAGGAAAGTAATATTTTTCTCCGATTTTTAAATATATCTTTATGTCAATTTAAACAATTCGTTTTTAGGTATTCAGGTTTTTTGTTAAAGAATTTTCAGAAGTCGATGGGAAAATACCCTTTTACATAAATCGTCATTATTTTTTTTTTACTTTCGAATGACCTTCATTGCATTTAGTTAAGTATAGTGGTCGAGATTGGAGGTCGGATAGTAAAAATTTCACGGAATCAACAAAACGTTGGTGGATTCAAAATAACTGGTAGACGGGAATCTGTAAACGTTTGGCTAAAATTATTTTAAAAGCAACCGGTTGTTGGATTTAACAAGGGGCTATTTCAATAAGACGAAATTTCTTTGTAGATAAAAATAAATCCACACAGCAATAAATCGTTTCATAAATAGAGTTGCCAAAAATGGATTAATAATTTTTATGAGAGAATAAAGGGATGATTTCGAAGGATACAATTATTTGTTTCGCCGGTTTGTTTCAAAGATAATTTTAAAATGTACTTTCATATCAAAACTTGAAATAAATATTAACATCATTACTAAATTTTGTTTCAACGTGATGTAAATACATAAGTAGCAAATAATTTAAGGAAATAGTGTAGGATAATTAAAACAAATAATGTCTTAATTTAACTTTTCCTTAAACAGATAGTTTGAAAGAAAATATATCGGTTATTGCAAGCCCTAATACTGTCAGAGTAGGTGGTTCACTGTCATATTTTCTATTTAGATAAGAGTTTCCTTTAGGATCTATCGTAATTTTATAAGACTTTGATAATCGTATCTAGCTATAGATTTTTCTAAGATTTTATTTAAATCCTCGATTGAATGAATCTTTTTATTATATGGAACAAATAAATGGGAAGTTCAAATGAAAAAAAAAAAAAAAAAAAAGGATTGAGAAATATTTAAAACGTTTTGATCCGTTACCTTTCTCCAGATCAAAATCAAAAGTAAGGACTTCTGCAGCCGAAGCTGGACTGGATGGAGCTGACAAAGAAAAATGACTGTCTTCTTCTCTTTTGTTGCCCTTGAGAACGTCTTTGACTTTCGTCCACACCCACTTTCTTTGAGTTGATGGTGACATCCCAGGACTTCTGGGAATATACACTTCTTCATCCGGAGGAAGGGAATCATCCGGATATTTCAGAGGAAGTGGACGAGGCTTTGACTTCTTTCTTTTGCAATTCTGTGGAAGTATATGGATATGTATAGTATGTATCACATATAAAAAAAATCTTTTTGAGAGAATTGCTTAAAACTTTATGTGTACACATAATTAATGACGCAAAACAGCATTTAGTCATGTGATACGTTGCATTTTTGTAGATTAAACCTCCCGTACTTTCTTTTAGTCTATTAATTCTTTTTGAAATTGAATTTTAACCAATTTTCTTTTCTTTTTCTATCAAAACTAAATACACTTATAAAATAAAATGACTTCAACATGGGATTAAAAATAAAAACTAAATGAAATGGAAAACATACCTTGTTTGCCTGTCAGGTAATATGGGTCCTACAGATGTAATAACGAAGCAGAGGCCCGGTAAAATTCCACCTGAGCATTAAGGTGACTTAAATCAGGGGGATGTGAAGGTACGTTATTCAATCGGAGCAGAACTTTTAGCTCTATTTTTTGGGGGGGGGGGTAGGGGAATAGGTCTTCGACCCTCAGGACAATTACCTTGCTTGCAGTAATTACGAAGTAACAACAAGACTAGGGATTTCAGTTGGTATTTAAAATCGTTCCTAACCCTCAGTCTCGAGGAGGCGTTCGTTATATGAGAGCATTAATTACATAAAAATTTAGAAAAGTTTAAGCGTTATCTGAACCATACTGTACAGAGACCGCTCGCCGAGTGCTATTAAAAATACATTTAAATTGGCCATATTACAATGAATCGGAGTTGTTCAAAGGTACTGCTTAGTAGGAGGATTACCTGCACATTTGCAGAAAATTCGTTTGTGTCGTGTCATTTCTCGTAAAAGAATGTTAGGGCTTTCTCTCTCTCTCATCTTCAACAATCAATTACTACAGATATCATCTTAAAAATGCTATATTACCTCAATAACACATTTATTATTTACCTTAATATGCTGTCATTAGCTAAAGGATTTCTGATTTACGTTCATTTTACGTTTGTACATGCACGTAAGTTAAACAACTTTTTGAAAAAAGATTCTTCAGTAACTGAAAGGCTATTGAATAAATATTTGTGAAATATAAGACTAGTGCCTTGAAAAATCAAAATTAGTGATCAAAAATAAGCTGTAATGAATACCTGATGGAGTTTAAATTCCCAAGAAAGTTGCAGGTCATAAATACTTACGAAACAAATTATTTTTATCTTTTTAAGGTGCTAATTATTTCTGTCACTCTTTTATTATACAAACAGTGAATATAAGGATATGAGTAAATAAATAATTAAAAAAGAGAAATCCAGATAGCAGATATAAATTAGAACAAATAATTTTTAGAATAATATTATATTGTATTTTATTTAATAATCCTATTAAAGGGAATAAAAATTCCAAATAAAAACTAGAAACAAAACTCAATATAATTTCAAACTATCACTAGTATAACAATATTACTAGTATAATAACTTTTTCTGAAATGTCTTACTGATACTATAAATAACTTGAGACTCATTAAAAGCATAAATAGATAAGGAATGACGAATCATTAGAAACCTATTGAAAACAGCTTTTAAATAATTGCAATTATTAATGTTTATCACTGTAAAGATTATTACAAAAGTAATGAAAATTTCGACCTCTTTTGGAATGGCAGCTTCTCGCATTCCAATATAAGCATCAATGTCTCCTTGGCGAGAACTTTTTGGCGAACTTTTCTCATACATGATTTTGCTCTCACATTCCAAGTGAGGCGCAGAAGATTTTCTTGAATTGTGTTTGTGAGGAGATTTTTGGCGATAGCGATGTTCATTAGAATATCCTATTTCCAATCTTTGTAGATTTTTTTCATTGTTATGTGAAGAAGCATTTCCAGTTGTTGAATCGATGCCTAAAATTGAAAAAATGTTAATTAAGCATTATATATTGAAATTATTATCATACCATTCTACCATTACACTAGCTAAAACAAACTCTGTGGCTAAATCAAGACTTTTCAGCCGACTTCTGTAGTAGCACCTGATCTCAGACCTAAACTGTCCAGATCAATAATATCCACGATAGCGAGAGCAAATCTCTATAAGGCGATGGAAATTAACTCTAATAACACAAGATCCCATACCGACTGTAGAAATTGTCCACATACTCAACTTGCACCAAAGTACGTTTATAATTCTCCAATCCTTAAACGAATATTTTTAAATTTAACATATACCCGAACTTTTATCAATCCCCTCAGGAATTTCTCTACAGCCCTAAGACCGTTTATCTGATAACTATTGTTATTCAGGCCTTTGGAGTTAATTAAAGAATATTGGGCATTATCTTTGAATACGATAGCAATAACAACAGCAGTGGCAGATTTTATTCCTAAATTCCTTTAAATGGTAATTACTTTTACTCATGAAATTCTTTAATTCTCAGAATCCTTCTTATGCTGCATTCACGCTGAGAGTATAACAGGGAAACAATAAAGTAATAAACGATCGAAATTGACCCTGAAGAAGCGTTAAACAGTAGCATTTTGTTCTAACTTGCACCCTGCGCTTTGTGGGATCAATGTAAACCAAAGTTTATGGACATTTTTATACATCACAATTAAAATTTTATACAGGTACATACAATACAAATAATTTAATTGAAATACAGCTGTAAATCTTTCTTTTTCTTATGAAAGTTACAAGAAATCATTGCAGCTCCTATATTAAGTTTATAAAGTAATGAATATTAATTAAAAGCACAAAACAAAATAAATTTTCGAAAGAGGGCTGGAAGAAAATTAATTTTGAGACTAAGCTTAACATTCATTTTCCTTTCAATCAAACTAAAATATGTAAAAAATATCTTAATACTTCTTATTTTTAAACCTTAAATCTTAAGCATGATTCATAAATAATAATTAAAAGAAAGAAAAGAATTAAAATAAAGAAATTATTCTGTATTTCTTTATTAATAACTTTTTAAATTCCTGCAGTAAATTGACTGTTTACAAATATTTATTTTCCTGCACGTCTTTAAAATATGATTGAATACCTAATAAGAGATAGACACGTAGGTGTAATTCTTTTTTTTTCTTTTTTTTTCATGTAACAAAATCTTTCTTGGAAACGTCTCGTAAATTAATTGTCTTTTATTTCGTACGTTCTCTCAAAACATACACACACTCACAAACGAAACGATCATCTCTATATTCCTAGTATTTCTCATGCATTCTAAATATACGAACGTAAATTTGTCATCGAAAATTAATTAATTATTACCCTTCATTTATTTAAAATAGATAAAGTAGTAAAAATGCCTGTGAATATATATATATATATAAAATATATAGAAATTTATAGAAATAAATATGTATAGAAATTTGGCACGCATATAGATAGTTTCCAACACCATAAAGACAACTAAAAAATTAATTCAGGTTTGTCAAGAACTAAGTTGCGTCTTCTTACTAAAAAAATTAAATTTTCGAACAGTTAATAAGTGATGTTTTCACATTGGACCAATTAGATCGCTTTCCTTTCCCAAATGGCGTAAGAAACGTGTTAGAAACGCTTTAAATTGAATGTAGATAAAAATTGACTATTAAACAATAGTAAGTAACTTTATAATGGGAACATTGCTAGATTTTTGTCTGTCAAAAGACGAAAGCAAGCGAAAATGATTTGTTAATCCTACCAACGCCGCAAAAATAAAATAAAATAAAAAAAGGGAAAGGAATCCATAGAAAACTAACTGACCGTGTTTACCAGAAGCAGTGGTAGCGTTTATTCTTACCAGCGAAGCTTAAAGATTCCGCATCTTTTATAGTCGAAAGTTCATATTTTTTTATTGATAGGCAAATAAATAAGCAATAATCTGTGTAAAATAATCCATAATTAAACTACATGTATCGTATAATTTTATTAGTATTTCTAAGGAAATAAACAATTAACATCTTTATTAATTTTAAATCGTAGCCTCATCTAATGAAAGTCTATATGAAGGAGTTGAAAAAAAAATGTTTTAATATTTAAATAGTTTAATTAAATTTTAAGAATTACTTGAGTTTTCGGAGCATAAAACGAAGGTTCAGTGAAGCATCAAGTAGACTTATTTCGAAATACTGAAATTTTTGGATGTGAATTTTATGTAGTTAAGAACTGATTATATTTTAAAATCATAAATGGTGAAGGGAACTTGTTTGAATATCGAATGAATATGAATATCGTTTTCTATCTAAGAGAAAATAAGGAAAAACAGGTAATTGACCATGTTTTTCATTATTCATATGTAAATCTTATGCTTATTTGTTTTTCAAATTAAGTTACATTGATGATGAAACTTAACAGAGTAATAAAGTAAGTTCTTCCCCATATATTAGAAGGTACTGAGAAAAGAGGCAGTAATATATATATATATATATATATATATATATATTGATATTTCTGTTAAAGCTATTTTAGAATTGTTATGTTATCTTATGTCAGAAATATTTAATAAATAAGTCAAATAATAATGAGAAATGTGTTGTATCATTTTCTTTTATTAAAACTAGGTATCTGAGGGTATTACAACCACTCTAATCTCAACTTGAAATTGTGATGACTGTAATAAAGTTGAAAAAAAAATATGGCTATGAGTTCTATTTCCCCTCTTTTTTCAATAATATGTTTTGTTTTCACTTTCAAATTTTAAATTTTGTAAAACACCTTTTTTAAAGGTAATATGCCAATAAAGGTAATACTAGCACTTTCCTAATTTTCTTGCTACACTCATTTCTACCAGGTTTTATTTCACTTAAGTAAAAGAAGAACTGAAATGTACAAAATGCAAATCAGAAAAGTAGTGAAGTTCATACTCTCGATTCCATTTCTCCCTAATCCTCAACCTGTTTGGTGACATGTTGACCAAGCGATAAAAAAAGAAATATGTATAATGAGAAAGAACAGAATAAGCATAATACTAAACATAATAATCATAAAACGTGTTACGAAATTCAAGACTAAAAATTTAAGGAGGTGAAAGGAAAGATCTAAACAAACAATTTTCATCTACAATACATAAGCGGAAAGTTTAAGTGTCATTTCTACCATGGATTTCAGGAGGAGTGGGCGACGTACAGTAATCAGAAAAAGGCCATGGCTCCTGAAATCCTCGTTAGAAATGACGATGTGTAACAAAACTGGAGCTTTTTGCTTTTCGTTATAGGCGACGTCTAGCGGTTCACCGCTTGCTCTCTGTTTATGCATTGTAGGTTGAAAGTTGTTTGCTTAGATGCTTTCTATCACCCCTTAAAATTTGGCTTACGAGTTTCGAAACAGCCTGTATGAAATAAAAAGAGGTTGCATTAAATTATTACAGCCATTATGATCGTATTACACACACACACACACACACACACACACACACACACACACACACACACACACACACACACACACACACACACACACACACACACACACACACACACACACACACACACACACACACACACACACACACACACACATTTTTCCAAAAACGATGGAATGAACCGTGAACGATTTGAAAAAAAATTCCTCACATTTTGTCGAAGAGCACTTAAAAAACTAACGAAATCAACAGTGCATTACATTTCTTCAATTCTTTAACCACTCTCAAA
This sequence comes from Nephila pilipes, assembly GCA_019974015.1. Classification (NCBI taxonomy): domain Eukaryota; kingdom Metazoa; phylum Arthropoda; class Arachnida; order Araneae; family Nephilidae; genus Nephila; species Nephila pilipes. The sequence continues at coordinate 44,372 of BMAW01042424.1, read as the reverse complement.
GGATAGTAAACTTATCAGATTAAAAAGGCTGTCCTGGGGAGTAAAGCAAACAATGATAACATCATCGTCTGGAAAGGTCATTCGAAGAATTTCGTTAGTTGCACTGCTTTAGATTCTTAATAACTTCTTTTTCAGAGTAATAGGGTCGTTCTGTTTCTTAATTTTCAAATTAACACTAAAACCGGTAAGTGGCTGTTTTGCCTTCATTGCCATATTACCTTCAGATATCTTATGCAATACTAAAAAACTTCTTTTAGCGAGGATTTTTTTATAAAAATACGTCATCTTTTTGGTTAAAAATTTCCTCGTTATTATGTTTAGAAATTTTATCTTCTTCACTCGTCTATAAATTAAAGTCAAATGTAATAATTATTAAATTTAATAAATTTCTTACAAAGCAAATGATCTACACCGAAATTCTGTGACTTTCTTATTATGAAACAATGAACCACCTGAGTGTCCTTGTTAAATACACGATTTTTAGGTATATTTTTTTTGTTATATACAAACATTTTACTAGTGAAGAATTATTTTTAAGTATTTAAAGCAATTAATGATTCTCCCTAGTTAATCACTGTTTTAAATACTGAAAGAGATCCTTTAATTTTAAAATTCTATTCGGAAAATATAATTTTTCAAAAAAATTCTTTATCATAAGGATTGATGTATTGATATGATTCTTTTTTATATAAGGAAGTCAAATGTATATTTTTAAAAGGGAAGCAATAGAACCACTGATTTTAGTCACTACCTTTGGGGGCCATTAAGATCACAATCAGCTGTCCACCGGTCGTGGGTTCGAATTATGATACATGAAAGACCGTTGATCTTGTGACGTCCTTGCTTCGTTATTAAGGATTTATGTCATCGAAACTCACTAGTAGTTCAATAAAAAAAAGTCGTTAAAGAAAAAGAATCAAACTGAATTATATTCTAGTCTTAGAATGATCAAGAAATCAAATAGTATCGCAAATGTGGAGCGGAAAACTTTCTAGCGTCCTCATCCGAAGATTAAGTGAAAATTCTGTTTATCTCAATAATTTCAAAAATGAACACGAGTCAGGAACTAATATACAGAATCCCATTGTAATCTATGCTAACCGATAACCGTTTAATCCCCTGGCACTAAATGTCGTGTGCATAAATTGCCTCCCTAATTTCAAACTTTTGGTCCTTATAATTATGTCAAATCTCGCCACCTAATCTATCTGATATTTTTTCTATTCTCTATAATATAATATGTAGAACTCTAATTTATATTAGTCATGGTTTATTCACAAGGTTCTCAATCAAATAACGTTAACACATCGATCAATAACTCCCGAGACTAACCCAGAGATGGCGCTCGTAGTAAACCAGTAACCAGGTCTTTCTAGAGTACTAACCTTTGCTTGAAACGTGTCAAAATTTTAAGTCGATCGGACCAGGAAAAAGGTTTTTTGAAGTGAAGTGAAAAAGGTTTTTTCCAAGTGGGTGCCGCGATTGCTTTCGATGGAACAAAAACAGCAACGAGTCGATGATTCAGAAAGCTGTTTATCGCTATTTACTCGCAACAAAAAAGATTTCTTGCGGGGAAAAAATTGGGGAAAAAAAAAGATTTGGAAAAGCGTTGGAACGATTGTATCACCCTAAAAGGTGATTAACAAAAGGTGTTATGTTGATGAATAAAAAAAAATTTTGCAAAAAAAATGTTGTTTTCAATTTTAGACTCGGGAGTTATTGATCGATAAGCAATCACACAAGGTTAGTTGAAGAAAAATAAGCTCGAGGACTTTACAAGCTCTTTTATAATAGCGGGGGCAACTGCAAGCAAAATACAACTGAACGTCAAAGTCATCACGTGTCTTGAAATTGGAGACCTCGTTTTTAGTTAAGGTGTCATCGTCTTCAAATAATCTTGGTTCAAAACTATGCATTCCATTTGTATAGTCCCTGTATAACTCTAGAAAGCAGTGTTAGTTTAAACAAAATAACATTTAAAATATTTTGGTAAATAATTTTTAAGGGGAACAAATCCGACAAAGAAAAAGGATAACTCAGCACTACCAAAAGTGAAATTTATTTCGTTAATACTTTGATCATAACATTTATTGCGAAGGGAATTTTCAACATATGGTAAGGAGATTTTTTTAATATTAAAAGCGGCATCCTTGTGCTGGAATTGTAAATAACAAATCTGTGTGAATAATTGTTGGACGCTAAGTAAATATTCAACTTCGCTTGGATTAAGTTAATGGGAAACAAAAGAAAGGGGTGAGACGGAATTACTAGGAGCTCTGCCAATTCTTTGTTACGAATCATCTAAACGTACCTGGTAACCTATTTAAAAAACAAACTCTCTGTTGATATGAATGTACAATTAAAATGCTGCCGTTTCCAATTTCAGTTTTAGAATTTGTAAAGAAAATGCAAGCTGTCTTCTTCTGCCATTTTTAACCGACATTAATTATGCATTTACTTTATTGAGTTAATTAGTTTTAGTTTAAAATGATTTGTATTCAATATATATTGGTACATTTTAATTTAAATACAGAAATAAACACTATTTTTAATTATTATAAGTATTGGTGTGATTACCATCTGTACGATTTACGCCGGATATGTTTTACACTTTTTTACAAGAATTTCACTTTGTGTGTGTCATCAAATTTTCGATCGTTAATTTAACCAACTTCTCATCAAGCTAGAGCTGTGAAACCTTGTGAATCGTTCTTACTCTCCTAACAGTGCAAAATGTAGACATTTGTGACAAGTTTTAATTAACATTTCAATAATTTTTTTAACAATACAATTTAGCCCAACCACTTGGCGTGACTTCAAAAGTTGCCAATCTTAGCGATTTTTTTTGGCTGAACGTTAAGTCTGCGAAGTGGACCAGGGAAGCAACATTTGGCAAAATACCGCCAAAATTTGCGTCAAGTTTTAACTAATATTTCAATAAATTTTTTTTAATAAATTTTGCCACGATATAAAACTTTTGTTTTTAAAAACATTGGTTTTTATATCGAATTATTACTTTCCATTTTTTTTTACTGAAACATCATCTATATTTATGCTTTTTTCACAATTCTAGTCATTTTTTATGACAAAATTATGAAATATCTGAAAATAATTGTAATTAATTTTACCGACGCCTGTTAGTCACCAAAGAAGCCATTGTTTTAGGTAACCCAAAAATGTCGTAGCTGACCACTTTCCAATTTTTGCGTTTATTTTTGATGTCTGCTTTCACCAGTATCGAACTAAATTTTCAAAAACATGTCATAATAAATTTCTCCTGAATTTTTTATTAGATTGAAATAAAATATATGTAATATATGTTTGATGCCTACTTTTACCACTGATGAACTTAATATTCAAAAATATGCCATACTAAATTTCACTAATTTTTTTTTATTGAAGTGAAGTGAAACATGTATAAAAATTAAGTATTTAATTTATTTATCGATTTAGGTATAACCTTAAATCATCTGTAAGCTGAAATCAAGATGTGACCGAAAATGAATAACATTATTCAGAATTTTTAGACAGCCATGCGGCAGCATTTTTTTTTTGCTTCAAGAATTTCAAACTACGTCATTTTGTTTGGCTGCCTTCTTGGAATGTTTTAGGGT
>BMAW01042424.1:0-30758 GCA_019974015.1 Nephila pilipes | reverse complement strand
ACACACACACGCGCGCACACACTAAAAAGTCTCTTGAAACATTTCAGTTTTGCATCTAGGCAATGATTTTATTAAATTACATCGTATTTATAAAGAAGGGTGGGGTTACAAAATGCAATATATTTCACACATTTCACTTTTCTTTGAACTTCACACAAGTTCAGACTTACAACTTTTTTACTAATAACAATGGTTCCTATTTTGTCGGGTTACCTTGGTGAGCTACGCAGTTTATTGTTAGCATATCCGATCACTTCGTGATGCTCTTAACTTAATTGTTGTATTACTGTTATATTCCTGAGACAAGGAACTGAGTTGGTTGTATAACAACAATAATTTAATAAGTGTTATCATTATTCATTATCGCATTACTTTGCGATCCTTACTCTCGCATGTCACCTCGCTCGCTTGCACTCAAACTGAGGAGGTTGTGAGTGACATCTTACACTCCTTACAAGACGCCTTCTACAGGCGGAGATAACATAAGGATCCGATAAACGATAAGTTTAAACTAATTTATATTGACATTTAATACACATGCAAGTTTTTTTATACGTAAAATTCTGAAAGACCGTCGAATTTTTGCTGAGATTTTGAAATTACTTTTCTTAATTTTTTGTACATTAAATCTCCAAGCTGAATTTATGTTTTAAAATGTAATGCATATAAATGTTATTTCACTAACATATTACAATAAATAAATATATAAATATGTGAAAAAAGGTTTATTTATTTATCTATATTTTTTGCCATTTCAGGTTATTTGAGTCCTTTGATGTGGTATTTCATGTGGAAGGAATTAGAGAAAAACCATCCAAAATTATTACAATGTACGAAAGTATTATCAAATAATGCAATGTTAGTTGAATCGATCATTTGAAAAACCACGGAAGTCACACAATCAGTACTTGAATAACTTAAAACAGTGCAATACACAAGTACTCGAATTTCCGAGGACCTTTTTTGAGCTGAATATAGTGTTTATCTTTTGAAATTATTAAACAGTTTACAATTTTATTATTTATGAACAATAGATTTTTTTAAAAACTGTCTTTGATTAATGTTGTTTGATTAATGTTGCACGAAATAGTTAAGGGATATTTTAATTAAACACATCAGTAATATTAAACATATTTTTAATTAAAATTAATTAATCCCTTAAACATTAAAATTTTCCTGCTTTTCTATCATTTCTGCAGTTGGCTAGTCAAATATGTTTTGATAGAATGGCATGTGCTCTTCCAGAATGCTATCCTGAACTCGCTTTAAATCACTTAATTTGTTTTTATTCATTGAGAGTTTCAATACATAGGCTTTGGTTAATGGTAGTGTGACATAGTTTTTCCTCAACGTAAATAAGTCTGACGATTCCATCAACAAACTCCTCTGCTAAGATGATGTCTTTTTTTAACAGAGTCACAATGAAAACCCTGAAATGTTAAAAGAGCAAATGTTCTTTTTTTCTTTTTTGTTCTTTTGGAATACTAGTCCCGTACGATCTTGTTGACGAACATGTTTTTTTTTTGTATGAAGTTGACCCCCATTAAATTCCAAAACAATTTTCTATTCTATGACTATAAATATTGAACTGGAGTTTGAAACCGAATTAATTTATTCCTTTGGGATGTATATGTGATCATGTGCTTTCGCACAATCTTTTTTTCTTGTAAAAATAAATGTACGCGCATGGGAAATTACTGATAAAATTTTCAAACTATTTGGTGTCAGTCAAAGCCAACATAAATCTCAATAATGTGTTATTTATGCTTTGCCCAGGGCAACGATATACTTGCGAACACATATATATAGATATACTTACAAATGGTTATTAATAAGTGTTCCAATGTTATTTTCAATGTAGTGCAACAACATGAAGCAAACCGCATTTGATCCCTTTTTAGTAGTGCCCTAAAGTTATACAGTGGCTCCCAAAATTAGCATACACCTCTCTTTCTTTACTTTGAAAGTACAAACATATGGTGAAAAGTTTTAAGTAAAGGTTTTTTTCTTTACTATGAATAATAAATCACTCCTTAAATAAGATATTTATCCAAAAAATAAACACAAAGTTAGCATAATAATAAAATAATTCGCATTCTCTGAATAAATGACACGAATTGATGTCACAAAATTAAGTATACACTTTATAGAAAATGACCACAACCTGATAAATTAGCTACCACTATTTTGCAAAAGACTTTGAATTTAATACTGACATTGGATTCAGATCCAAATGTATAAGTTTCTAGTAGAAATATAAATTTTTAATCTTCAAAAGGAGTTCCAGAACGGAAACTGTAATCCTAGTTATAGAACTGGTCACTAAAATAGCTAACGAAGAAAAATTGCAAAAGTAGTTCATCGAAGTTACGGATGTGTTAGAAAAATCATCAAAAAATATGAAGAATTGGGACACGTTAAAAATATTCACGGAAGAGGACGAAAAGAGATCCTGGATGACGGAACCAAGAGGAGGATCCAGCGAAAAGTGACCAAAACTCCAAAGGTGAGAGTTCCAAAAATTTCTGCAACCACTTCTATGATACAAAGACCTGTTTCTGCAGAAGCAGTTAAAAGAGTACTCATGAAAGTAGGCTTCAATGGTCGTAGAGCCAGGAGAAAATCTTTCATTTTTAAACGCAACCAGGAGAAAAGGCTTTCATTTGCTGAAAAATTATTTTTCAAGGTCCCCAGACTTCTGGAATCAAATACTTAGTGATGAGAGCAAATTTAATGTTTTTGGAAGTGATGAGCGATGTTATGTTTGGCGGAAGCCTAACGGTGGCTTGCTTCCTAAAAACATCATTCCTGTTGTTAAGTATGGAGGTGGCTCAATAATCGTATGGGGCTGTATGTCAGCCAATGGTGTGAGAAGTGCAGTGTTTATTGAGAGGGATCATGGACAAATTTCAATACTTGAATATTCTGAAAAAATAATTTAAAGCAAAATGCTGAAAAGTTGGGTTTGGGATCGAGTTTCATTTTTCAATACGATAATGATCCAAAGCATATAGCTAAAAGTATTCAATTGCGGCTGTTGTACATTTGTAGAAAGCAGTTGCACACTCCACCATAATCACCTGATCGCAAGGTTATTGAAAATTTATGGTCACAGTTGGTAAAACTTGACCAAAAAGCGCCATATCACGAGTAAAGACCATTTAAAAACTGTTTTAAGAGAACAAGAGGCTAAAATCACAAGTAAAACAACTCAAAATATTGTTAAATCGATGACGCTCCGCCTAAAAACCGTCATTAATTCGAAAGGGAGTGTAATCAAATTATTATTTTGTCTTTTTATGTTTTCTTTTAAAAGTTATGCCAGGTGTATACTCAATTTTGTGACTTAATATGTTGTAATTTCTGCTTAAAAATTATGTAATTAATTTATAAATTGAGTTTCAAACTTATTTCCACGTTTAGTATATTTCTTAAAATGTATTTTATCCCTTAAATATATAATAATTTTATATAAATATTCCGCATTATTTTTTTATACTTTAAATGTCGAAAAGGAAGGCGTATACTCAATTTTGGGAGCCACTGTACGTAAAATGCCGATTTACCTGTTTTCAGATATTTTCTACAAAAACGATGAACCCACAGTTGCTATAAATAAAAAGAATGTTTTGTGTTGGTATGTCTGACAGTAGTAGATTTTTTTTAAAAATAAAATTGAATGTTATGGCTGCCACATTTTGCAAAGATATTGAATTGATGAATGCGAGAATCACATATCAATGACCTAGGTTGTTTGCAATGAACAATGATTACTCTACATTGTTTGAACAGGAGGGAATGTAGTGACTTGTCTGGTTTTTATCTAGACAATGGGCCTACCTTTAAAGGTGCTTTCGGGACAAAAATGTTTATTCGGAAATTTTTTAGGCTTGTGTGTCTTTTGAAACAGCCGATATAATTCTATGAATTCAGAATAATTTAAGTAAAATGTAGAATCCTTAAAATACACTGGTGTTCTTGCATATTTGGTCGAACTTCATGAAAAGAATTGAATGAAATGTAAAAATACTGCTTCAAAACAAAGATGTAATTCTTGTAAGTTGAATACACAAGCGTGTACATGTATATGGGCAGAACTGGTCAAAAAACAGGATTTATAAGCGCACGTCCCAAAATCCGCATTTCGCTCGATAGCACACTTCGCCGAATTTCGTAGTATTTTTTTGCAGCAATCACTTAAATTTAAATTCAAACAGCAAAACTGAGAAACCTCCAAAGTTTAGAGGATGGAATGAGGTAGCGAATTGTTGGTAGGCTAGAAGCAGGCCTGTTTCAAATTCAGATTTGCAGATGATTCGATTTAACGTCCAGCGTCGAGCCCAGTTTATGGAAACAGTTTAAGGATACCGGATCCGTCGAGAGAAGGCTTGGGCAAGGTCGCCCAAGAGCCTTGACGACCAGAGAACATCACCATTTGTGCATTATTGCGAGACATAACAGGGATGCTACAGCTTCTCAGGTCTTTCATGAATTGTATGCAGTCACAATAGCCCAAGTTTAAAAAGTGACTGTTTCCAGAAGACTTCAAGAAAGAGGGCTATTTACAAGCAGACCTGTTGTTTGCGTCCCTCTCAATTCTGCGAACAGGAGAGTCTGCTTAAAATGATGCACAGATCATTCAGATTGGAGCATGAATCAATGGATGACCGTTCTCTACACTGATGAGTCAAGATTCAGCCTAACCAATTATTTTCGCCGTACTTTCATATGGAAAGAACCAAGGACCCGTTACCTGCCCTCCAATGTCCGAGAAATCAAACATTAAGGCAACGGAGGCTTGATGGTCTGGGCAGGCATCATTTTGGATGGCCATACGCACCTCCATGTCTTTGAAAGAGGCACTGCGACTCTTGAGAGATATAGAGAAGAGGTCTTGGAGCCCTATATCAGCATTTTCAGGGATTCAATTGGTCCTGATTTCCTTTTAATGGATGAAGACGTGAAGTCACATAGAGCTCAGCTGGTCAACGAATTTCTGGAAAGTGAGGATATTCGCCGGATGGATTGGCCAGCTAGAACTCTTAACTACAATCCTATAGGGCATGCTTGGGAACTCTCTGGAGAGGGCAATTGCAATTTGCAAACCTCTTCCGAGAACTATCCAAGACCTGAAAACATTGTTGTTGAACGAGAGGGACCAATTGCAACAGGAACTCATAAACTTCCTTATTTTCAGCATAAAATTACGTTGCGAGGCCTGTATATTAAGAAAGAACCATACCCCCTATTAATTCATTTTTTGTTAGATTCTTCCATCTCTGTTTCATACCTTGCGACTCTGATGAGTGTTACGCACGATAATGCGTATGTATTATAACTATTGAATGGTTATTTTTTTGTATTATATCTACCCTATGTACACACCAAATTTCATTAAAATCTGTCCAGTAGTTCTAGAGATAATCGACCAAATCGGAAAATTCTCTTAATTTTGAACACCAGTGTAATTTGATGCATTTGAAAATATACCAAATCACTTAAAGATCAAACCAAGAATGAAATAAAAATGAGAAAGAAATAAGAGATGCAAAATATTTTGATAGCATAATTTTTTTTGAAGTTTTTCAATTTTAAAAAACAGTAATAATTCTGCTTATTAAGCTCTTATATTATCATTTTAAACTATATGATATAAATAGGGCTATTATCAAACTCTCCCATTTAAAATACTTTATACCTAAAAGCTAAATATAGGATTGAATCAAAAATTCAGGAAAATTACTGTAGAATATTATGAAAAGAAATCTAAAAAAAAAATGAACAATTTTTTTAGTTTTAATATTATGATTCTGATTGAGGAAGAAATATTGGCATTTATTGTGATGTAAAAACAATATGTATAAACATTATCAGAATTCATGACTAAAAAATGAATTCCTGATTTTTTTTTCTTATGTTTGAATTATTTCAAAGTTTAAAATGAGAATTTAGTTTACTTAATGAGGGTGGTTTAAAAAGTACCTGTGTTTGGAATGGGAATAGGATATGAAGAGTAGGAAATAAATATGAGGCAATATTGTGTATTGATTCCTACTAACGAGACCGTCCTCTTCTTCAATGAAGGAAACTCTTCAAATCAACCATTGTTTTGAGTGTTGTTTGGTTTCCGGTGCATATTGATGAATCGTAGTCTCAACGATGGTGACAATTCGGCACGGTAGCAATTAATAATAACATATGAATCAGTGCCAAATTTATTTTGGCCCCATTTAATAGAGGGCAGCATACAATGGTAACGTTAATTTGCCATAGCAATGTCATCTGCCGTCAAAATCAGGTACATTTTGTACCATCTATGTAATTTACACGTTGCTCTTAAATTAATTTTTTTTTCCCATTCGAAGCCATCCGTCAATCTAGTAATTAATTTGACTGTAGAATAATTAAATAAACTGATTAGTTTATCCATCATTTTGTAAATCTAACATCCTTGAGACGATAATTTTTGTTTTTGCGTTATATACTTCCCTATTTAAATAACTGCAATCACGCACATTCGTTTCCATTTCGGTTATAGACGTACCGTATTTAAGAAGAATGAGACAGTTATTTTTCTGCCGACATTGAAAGGAACCGAAGAGAAGTGTCTTCTCTCTGTCAACTGGTATAGAATTCTCATTGTGTTCTAAGCCAAGAATCTTTCTTTTTTCATTGACAAGCTCCATTAAAGCTTGCACATATTTTTAAAAGAAGATTATGGACTTGTTTTTGAAACAATTTGGTACGTTGTTTTGCATTTGATCGTGTGCCATTTTCCCAATAGCGAGGCGCATAGCCCATCTATCTTTCTATATCTACAGGTGTGAAGCTGTTTAAAAAGTGTCTTCCAGGTGACGAACGTAAACCCTTTTCTTTCTATTTATACCTCACCTTGCACTAGTGGTACTATTTCCAAAACACCCTGAAAAATGTTAAAGGTAAAAATATCAATGGGTGGAGCATAAATTTTTTTTTATCGCTTTCACATTCCCGACAGCAGTCATGTTCGTCTTTCTTTTCTGAAAGAGTTTTAATTACTTTCCAGTTTCTTTTACCTGACTTCGGATAAAATTATACTCTTCGTCTGACTTTCGAAAAGTCGTAAACATTCAGGAAACACAACAAATCAAGTAGGCAGACCAGGCCATTAGTTGCTGTTATTTCTAGTAAGCGAGAATTCGTTCGCCATTCTGAAATGTGGCCAAAATTGGCGGGGTTTCATGATGAATCCTTTCTGCTGTTGAACGATTTGAAAGGACTGCGTGTATGTAATCGACTCTTCCCTCTCTCCACCCCAGAGGGCGAAGGACTTGAAGGGTTGAAGAATCTCGAGTTATGGCAAATAAAAAAAAGTCAAATCTTGAAGGAATGGGTTTTAAAAAAATTGGATGACTTTTAAAAGTGTTGCGAAAAAAGTTAAATGCATTTCGAAATCTGCTGAGTTTATTTTCAATCCGAAAGTTTTGAAAAAATTTCACCGGTAAAAAAGTCGCTGAATAGCGAATAATTACGCGTATAGCCACAAGATTTCAATTTCTCTTCAACGAAATTTAAATTCAAATATAAAGTATTTTGATGATGGGTAAATACCAGGTTGACTTTATAGACAGTCGCTAAAATGCAGTAAGTGATCTTTAAGCACGGATTAAACAAGTATATAATTATCTCATAGGATGATGTGACTCATACGGTATAGAAACCTTCACTATGTATTTGTTTTCAACCCATGGAATATGATTATCTACTACTCAATTTGAAAATTTAGTATTACTCCGCTTAATTGGCATTTAACAAAGAATTTTGTTATTAAAATACTTTTTATTCTATGAAGGTTTTGAAGGTCGTCGCTTCTTGTCTATCCTCTTAAACCTAAGACAGGAACCTTATGTCTTTGCTTTAAGGCAAGGTAAGCAAGCATCTTATCTATTGGATCATTATTTAATAGAGGGCTCGTAGTTTGGAACCTCAGGCTAGTGACAGTGGACGAAACCTACCCTGGCACCTCCAAATTCCTACACCATACCAATGGGAGGACTTGGGACCTCTACCAGATTTAATGTGCTTCAACCTCTTACAAAGAGGGTCTTTAATGACATCAAGAATCAAGCCTACGACTCGGCGAAACGGCGAACACGACCACTAGGCTACCGTGACCTTTAATAGATGCCAGTCGAAATATTTTATGTTTAATATTTGAAAACAAAGTCATATTTGTCATTTTTTCTGCTAAATTTCATTCCCAATTGAACAAAATCAATCGAGTTTGCTTCTTTAATTTTTACATTCTTTTGTTTTTCTGACGTAGAATGAGATTTTCTTGTAGAAGCGAAAATCATAATTTATTTAATTAGATTTTGGTTTTTAAACTAAAAAGCTACAACATATCTTCCTTTTATATCTAAAATCGAATAATTTTCATAAATGAACGTTTCACTCGTTTTTCATTAGCTTAGTTTGTTTTTCTCTCGATATCATACATGCCTTTTTTTTTTTTTAAAAAAAAAATTAATTAAAATTTGTCCAAAACAGTTTTAATTTATTTTAAAATTTTCTTTTTAGAAGTTTTTCTCATCTCATCCCCCAACCCTAATTAAGCGATTTTCAATAGTATAGAATTGGGACGATTTTTTTCAATCCGTGGACTTTTTTTCAGTTATACATTTTTTAGGTAATATTTTGACAATATTTGGACGATTTAAGGAAATTTGGAATTCCATGGCAAGTAATTTAGGAAATCTCAACGAAAATATAGCCGAATTCTATATATAGAGCTTAAAAGAAAAAAAAAATTGATGTACAGAAATTTTGATGCACAGAAATACATGATCAAGAACAATAATCCACCTACTATTTTAACTCGCTTTAGCGGTCAAGAGAAATTGTATCAAAACAAGGAATAGCCCGCGGTCAAGAATCGAATGTATTCTGCAATGTTACCCATGAACCCGTGAGCTCTCACTTACACGAGACAAGGCGCCACCTGGCGGTATCCAAATAATTTATTTCCAACAATATTCATTCAACATTTTTCATCATTTACGTACTAAACAAAATTATGTATGGTTTATTTTTAGTTTATAGAAGATTTAAAACACAAAATTATCCAATAAACTTCTTTTAAAAAGGTGCATATATGTACAATAAATATGTGCATTATTTACAAATTTGCTAACACTGTACTAACGATTAAATGCTTGTCTATCAAAAAATGAAACAAAATTTTCGTTTATTTTTGAGCAAAAGTAGTTCTTGATGTGTTAATGAATATAATAATTTCTTGAAGTCTTGTTGACTTTTATTCGAAGAAGAAAACACTTTCCTCATAAGCGTTAGGGATAAATCTCAAACAGTGCTGAATAGTTTGGAATGCTTTCATTACGTATTTTCTTGATGATTTTCAACTAATTCATCTTCCTTGCCATGATCATTTTTGGGTATATATTGAACTCAAGGTTCCTAAAAAAGTTTGTATATATGTGTGAGTTTGTGTGTGTATGGATTTTCGATATATAGAAGTTTGAAATACAAATATTCGACTGTATTTATTTTTCTTCGTTTTTATTATAAATTGTACTTTTAAATGTATTTCATGGGAAAGAATCAGAAAATAATCGTAAAGAATAGTCTTTTATATGGATTTGGTAAGAAGTATGTGAGCATCACCTAATTTTTTAAAATACAAAATACCATTTGGGGTGATGCAACATAAGTCAGAAGGGATGCTAAACAGTTTCCAGTGAAATAAAGAAGAGGTAGTTAAAAAAGAAACTAATATTAATGAAATAAAATGTGCGGATTCAAAAATTGTTTGAACAAGGATGGCTGACATAAAGACTAACACAAGGAGATATTGTAAAGTTTTAATTACTATCAAAATACTCGAGATAGAAACTTAATTTTTATTTGTTATTCTTAAGACTACTCTCTGCATTGTCATCATTCAGAGTTATACATTTCTTCCAATATTTCTTGACCTTTCGTAGGCTGTCATCATAGAATTCAGCTGATTACATCGAAAACAATTGTTCCATCTCTTGAATGACGTTATTTGTGTTGTCAAATCTCATTACTCGTAAGGGCTTTTTGAGATCTGGGAATAAAGAAAAATCGCTTGGCGCGAAATCGGGAGAATTAGATAGATGTTGCAAAATTTAAAAGGCACATTGCTTTGATTCCTCAACCGCACCTCAAATTGAATGAGCAGGTGTATTGTCTGTAAGAAGACAATTGTCTTTAATGATCATATCACGACGTTTCTTGACCAGGGCATCACATAATTTGTTCCGCAATGTGCAGTATTAGGTTTCAATGATGCCTTGTTCCTGCTTCAAGTAGTCTGTTAAAATGACTCCAGAACAATTTCCAAAAACCAGGCAGCATAACCTTTGATGCAGATTTCTGCACCTTAGCCTCCTTGGGAGGAGGTGAGTCACTGAATTTCCACTCCTTGCTCATCACTTTAGATTATATTGATAGACCCAAAATTCATCCATAGTTGCCAGGCGGCCAACAAATTTCTATTCGTTTTGCTCCAAAAGATTCAACATCTCCCTTGATAGATCGCACTGTATTTGCTTCTGAAAAGGAGTCAGTATTACTGGAACCCAGGAGGCTGACACCTTCAACATTAGCAGTTCTTTGTGAATAATTCTTACTCACTATCCTGTAACTAAGACAAGTCTTCGTCTCGATCGTTTAGAGGGTTGCTCTTCTGTTTAATAAGATAAAGTTCACCACTTTTTTCACTGTGATAAAATCGTCCGAGAGCGATGTTCCTTCACCTTGTGCATCGTCTGTGAGAAATATGTGATTAGTTCGAAAATTGATTTTCCGCCTTAAAACAGTGTCACATGATGTGCTATTATTTCCATAAACAGCCGCCCTTTCATTGCAGATTTGCTGGGGCACTGCAACCTTTGAACTGAAAGAACTTCTAACGTTGGGATATTTACGATTTTCTCTTCCCTTATCTCGGGGGTTTCTAACGGGTTTAATTGCATTAAATTACAATTTCTTCCAAATAAAAATGAAAAGTGATTAGGTAAATTAGATGCAGGTAGAAATGAAGTGAAGTGCTTTAGATATAATGATATACCAATTATATGCAAGTATGGGGGAAACGAACAGAGATAGAGGATAAGGATTGGCAGCTCGAGCATTGTGACGATCTTAAAGTTATTCTGCTGCAACCTTGGTTATTCTGCATTTATAATAAATGATTTCCCTTGTTTAGTCCCGTGTTTTCTCAAACTGCGTTTTGTCACTTTAATACATGAAATTGAAATATGGCGCAAGAGCCAACCAATGGCAGACGAGCGCCACAAACTTAATACTGCGTATTATTTTAATCTACGGCTTTCCGAAACCTAACAAATAAATATTATTAGCTGCAATTTACAATTTTATGTACAAAAGGATAAATTAATTTTCAGAATAAATTTTATCCAGATACCTAGGTTAGTAATAATTAAAACTTCATACCCTCCTACATTTTTTGAGTGAATTTAATTTTAATATTGTTAGCTTAAGTAATGCCAAGGGCACAGTTTTTAATTTAATAACATTAGAAAGAAAACAGTTTTTACTCTTAATATCTTTTAGTTTGTAATATTAAATGAATTAATTCATTGTCAAATAATTTTTTTATTAATTTGAATATCTCTTTTGATAGAATTAAATTAAAAAAAAATACTTAAAATTTTTAAAAAAGTGACCATGATTTTGTTCTCTCCTCACCTTTTTACCTTTCATTTTTGGATTCGTCATATCTGTTTGGCATAACATTCTTGGTCTACTATTGATAAGAAAGTGATAAATTTCGTTTTGCGGTAATATTTCGGGAAAAAATATACTTGTTTTTTAATATACTTTTACTTCATAAAATGTGGATGAGATTATAAAATTAATGATTTTTTGAATTATTTTTAAAACTTCGTTTTCAGAATACTTTTTTTAAGAATCTTTTTGGAATTTTTTTAAAAAAAGAAACAATTGAAAGAAACTTAAGAGCAAAATACAAAATGCGAAAGTTATCTCGTTTTTACTTTGGGAATCTACTTTAGACTCATAAAAATTATATAATATTATTGAAGTGGTTAAACATAACAATGTTTGAAAAAGTATTGCATGATGAAAAATTATTAGTTTTTGGTAAAATTTCTCTCAGTTTTTCAACATTTTTTAAAAGCAAGCATACTAAATAACTTAACAAAAAAAATGAAGAAATTATTTTCCTTTAAATGAATGCAAAATCTGAAAAAAAAAAACCTGCCTCGAAATCTAAGAAAAAATTACTTTTTAAAAGTAGAGAAAGAAATATAAATTAAAAAAATATTGACTAGATAAAAAGTTTTCTTAAAGATAGCTAAGTTTTTAAGAAAACAAGAATGCTTAATATAAAAAGAGCTTTTGAAAAATTCAAATGGGAGCTAAAAAACATTTTTGTACTACTTTCATTTCTTATTACATTTGCAGGTACATCTTTTATATATTTATTCTCTGCGTTTGATATTTCTGCACTGTGATTTTAAATGTCTCTTACGAAAATAAAAAAAAGATGATCAAAAAGGATCCTTATTTGTCAATGACTAAGAGTAAAGAGCTTTAAAAAGTATTGAATTGAATAGGAACAGAAAGAACCAAAACAAAAAGAAATTTTTCCAATAAAATATTAAGGGAAGGTGAATTTGTTCTCTTAATTTTTATTGTAATTCAACTGACTTGTTTGTATATGTCTTTTTGTGTATTTTTTGTATGTTTACTTCGTGTGTACTTGTACTTAAGTTACTTTTTTATGTATTAAATTTTTAAGTCTTTTA
Source organism: Nephila pilipes (assembly GCA_019974015.1). NCBI lineage: Eukaryota > Metazoa > Arthropoda > Arachnida > Araneae > Nephilidae > Nephila > Nephila pilipes. Next base: position 17,940 of record BMAW01042424.1, on the reverse strand, counting down.
TATAAACTAATAATTCATTTTGAATTCTAGAATAACGAGTCTAAATGAAAGAATGGACTGCTTAAATGCTGTTCTTATTTACAATTTTCAAATGATTCACAATAATTCCATTTCTGAAGTACTTATGATCTCCTTTGTTTAAATACTTGTCGAAGTATTTCAAAAACATTTAGTTACATATATGTAGATGCATGACAGGTTAACTACATCATTCTCTCATACTAAATCCACTCATTATTTTCCTTATAAGTTGCATCTTGTATTATTATACATACATACGTCTATATATATATATATATATATAATAATATATATATATATATATATATATATGTATATAACTTTCTCTCTTCATATATATCAACAAGATAGCATTAGGGGAGGTTCATACTGAAAAACAAAGTTTAATCCACAATTCGTCCTCAGTCTGAGATATGCATGCTTTTGTTTTGTTGGGTATTCAAATTATTCATCTGTTTCAGATTGATTCAATTTTATTCATCTTTCTGGTAGTTCTATAAATGCTTTTCTTTTGATCTTGGATTTTAATTGTTCCTTATTTTTTATTATGTGTTTAATAATAATTTTCATTACTTTTACACACACACACACACACACACACACACACACACACACACACACACACACACACACACACACACACACACACACACACACACACACACACACACACACATATATATATATATATATATATATATATATATCCTCTTAAGACCCAATGTCAATTCTATTGGGCAATTTTATTTTACATGTAGAGAAAGAATTTGTAGTTTTATATCCTAAGATCAGAAACTCCATTATATTGGAAGGCCAGTACTGTCATCTATTTAGCAAAACTTGAAATTATTTGACAGGATCTCTGTTCCACAAGCATTTAAAAATGTCGGAGAAATCAGTTAATGGAGTGGAACTTCTGCCTCTACAGGGACACTATAACTGGGGATTAAAGATTGATTCGTTTTGTTTATGTTGCACTCAGAAACAGTCCGAAGGCTATTGGCGCTAGATCTCGTAAATCACGCCATCGACAAAGTGGTCCAGAGTGAGCTTTCTGACGAATCTCTATTCAATAGGAAGTGTGATTCATTATATGAACAACTCTAGAGAGATTGAAAGTAGCCCGTTACCATCATTATAACACGCACAAGCGTAATCTTTAGGACCAAAGAGTAGTGATGAACAAACATTTAATACAACAAGACACCGATTTACAACTTTGTCGTTGGTACAGTGTAAAGTTACAGCATCCCTGTAATTTTTTGTGGGTCATGTCCTTCTTTTAAGTGATACAGTGGGTCCAGAATTATCAGTCATGGATGACAATGCATGCCACGGAAGAGATGAAGGACTCAAAATACTAGAAAGAGAAAATATCGAGGACACAGATGCATAAAGCATGTCCGAAAATAGTGGAGATAAGAAATCACAATGCTGAAATTTGATAATACTGATAACTTTACAATCGCAAGTATTAAAATATGTATCCATCAGTTATGCATTTAAATCTAGCTTGAATTTTGTGACTAATAATAAGCGTGCTAAATTTCTATATTGTGCATATAAGTTTTCATACTAATGTGTACCTGATTTATGTGAACATATCGTAAGTTTCGAAACAAATCAATATTTTTTAATAAAATAAATACTTAGGAAATATACGAGTACTCTACAAAAAAATCAAAATTTATGCAATTTTCTACTTTGCTTTGATTGATTGTGTTTATGTTTATTTCACACGTAAATTATAATATATCGTTGAAAATATTTCATTTGCCATTTGTCCGATTAATTTATTTTTAGATTACTTTCTTTGAATTCTTGAAGAGTTTTATCGTAGAATACATTTTTCATCAAGAAAAATCGTGAAATATCAATACTTTCTTTTATAATTCTGCAGAAATTTATAATCTACTCTTCATCTGCAACGCTAACAAATATAATTCTATCTTTTGTTATGTATTTTGTTGTAATCTCTAGAATCTCAAATTAATTTTAACTAGGTTTTTAATTCTGTAAAGATTTATAACTACTGTTTATCAAGATGAAGTTTACAATCTTAACCGCATGTTGCTGCTACGAAAACAAAAACCAAAACGAAACGAAAACATATTTAGATGTTATTTTCGCTTCACTATTCTGACACGAGGAAAAAGAGCAGTCTTTTGATCCTCTTAGTAGGTCATCACGAAAAAGAATTATACAAATAAGCCTAGTTCGAAAAAGATATTAAGAAGCCCTTGATGTGCAATATCGCTTTGAAGATCAGGTAATTTGCTTCACCCCCACATCTTTTGCTTACAGAGCGTTTGGATGCAGAAGTCGAAAGCCGAGTTTCTTGGCACATGTTTCGCTTGGAAGAGAAGAAGGAACAAAACAACTAAAAAAGTTGGCGGAAAAAAAAAGGCCAGTGACTAAGATGAAGAGCGACGAATGTTTTGTCATTCACAGTTCATGAATACGTTTGCTAGTTAATAAATAATCAGATTGAAGGAAGGAAAACATAAAAATAAAGTCTTTTCCATTCACTGATTGCATGTGTCACAGGATATACAAGAAAACGAATGTTCAACCCGGCTTGGGTGCCAATTCGGATTTCTATTAATGTTTCTTTACATGTAGCAGCACGTGTTCGCAACAGAATGGTTTCGCTGTAGTTGGTTCGTACTTTTTTTTTTTGGATCGTTGTGGAATTGTAAAAAAATTAAAAACTTGGAAACCAACAACATTCAAATGTCAAATTTATTTTCTGTTGAATTTTTTCAAACACATGTTCATTAAAAATGGTTTTCCAATTCATTGACATCAATAGGTGTCTTGTCTACGAATGATAAATGAGAATATAGTGAAACCAATTGAAAATCGAGCAACAGTTCTCTACCATCTATCATACCATTGGAATAGTAAATGGATAATCGAATGTCCGGTTAGACCGAATCACACGAAGCACAGAGAACATCTCCATATGAAATGGGCTGAGATATAAGTTTGATTGAAATGCCTGTGCCCACAAGTTTTACTAATTTGCTATCTAAATTTACGGAAGTTTCAAAAATTTTGGTGATAGGAAAAAAAATCTGATTTTATAAAACTGAATCGTAAATCATATTCACGATTCATTTCTTTTACTTGCTGAATGATCACCAAGGAGCTGTTCGGAAACAAAATTTCCTCATTATTAATTATAAGGGAATGATTTAGTTCAATTATGGGGCTTAAAAATATGTATCTCTATATTCAGAATCATGAAAATATTTCTATGAGTAAAAGTGGTCACAAATGAAAAAAAGTTGGAGAATCCCTGTCCTGAACAATTGGTAAGATCCAGATATGGATTCGCATAAATTTAATTAAATTACAAAATGGTTAATGCAATCCTGAAGTACAGACATCGGAAGAAAGGAAAAATCAATCTATTTTTAAATTATTAACATGATATATGGAGCGGAAGTTGACAACCTATATAATAAAGTTAGAATATAATTTTCAGTTATATTAAGAAATATATTGCATTTGTCATTTTCTTCTCTCAGCGATTTGTTTACGAACAAAGAAACATCAGGAATAAAAAAAAGCTGCAATGTTTTTCAATTTTCTCGTAAAAACAATGGAGATTAATAATGATACTCATAAATTATGTTTTATGAATAAAATATTAAAAAAAAATTTGTTTGTCTTTTCCATTGCGTGCTATATAGGAAGTTTTCTTGTGTGATAGGTTGCCGATTGCTGGTCTAAGTGTTCAATAATAAATTCTTTCAAAGTGTTCAAAAAAGTTTCGTTTCTATGCGATCAATCTTCATATTTGAACGAGAAGAACAATGGGTTTATTTTTCTATTCGGAACACGCGAATTCCCAGAAATCTCTATACAGATCTCTGTTTAATAGAAACGAAACTTTTTTGATGGAGGTATATTATTTTTATTAATTTTACCATAGAAACCATGATTAGTCATTTATAGTTTAAGTAAATGTTTGGCATCCTTTTATTCTTCCTACATTCCTGTATTTAGTCCCTGGCCCCCTTACATAAAGCTGTTCAATATAGAATAGTCAACAAAATCGAAATAACTCCATTGAAAGCAAACACTCGATAATCTCCATGCAAAGTTCGTATCATTATTGTTTGGGATTCGCAGGGTATTGTATACATCGATTTTCTTCCTGACTTACAATTAATGAAATATATTGCTGTATAATTTTGGACAATGCTAAAAAAAGTATATCTGTCAAAAATACGTTTCATTGTGTTAACTTAATGAGCAAATTAGTAAATCTATGCTTACTGAAAATTTTTGGTTACCGAAATTATTTGAGGAAATTCCATTTGACACAGGGGGAGCCAAGTATCATCTCGTGGTGGTCGATCTATATATTTTATTTATGTAACTTCAATATTACGTTAAATTTTAATTGTATAGTTGTGATGAGGTAATAAATTCTTTTAAAATAATAGGATCACGATAAATTAAACACTTTTGCCTTCAATACATTTCGTTTTGAACAGTCAACAACACATCCTCTATCCAATTCAGCAAAAAAAGCGTAGATTATGGACAATTAAGGGGACTTAGTACCTTTGCACCTTCAAAAATTCGATTTATCAAATTTGTTTTCAAAAAATAGTGTTAAATGTTAGGAGTATTTTAAAGCAAATCGCGTCAAATTCCGACAATTATTACGCTCTGTGCAACATAAAATGTAAATGTCTCAAGTGGCTTGGTCTATGTAATGCAATATAAACAAACCTCTTTTTCTTAGTTTGTTATTTTCACACTTTCCCACAGGATTAAAAAAATGTTTTGCATGCAGAGCTTTAAAATTTTACATGAGTGTTGTATTTGTAGATCTTTATTCTGTGAACCTCAATTTTGTTAATAGGATGATTAGATTTTATTTCATAATATGATATATGAAAAAAAAAGTTACTAAATACAAACTTGATAACTTTTTTAATTTTTCAATTTTTTTTAATGTAAGATAAATTTAAAATTTGAAGTTTACAGAATAAGGTCATTATTTAGCTTTAATTTGGTATAAGAATTATGGTTCGACTGTACATCCTTCAAATTTTATCTTGTGGGTAACGTAAGGTAAGCTAATTTATTTTTTAAATTTTTCTACACATATTTCATGTTGTATAAGAAAATATATTAATTTAATAGCAAAACTTGACCCAATATTTTAAACTATACACTTCATTACACAAACTGGCATTCATATTGACAAACTGGCATTATAGTTTCATATTGAAATGAGCAAAAATTGTTGATTTATGAAGAATCGAAAAAAGAGAGAGAGAGAGGGAGAGAGTTTGTCAAAATGTTCTACTTTTGATTTCGAAAGGTACTAAGTCCCTTTAAGTCATGATGATTTTGCCATATGAATCTCTTCCTTAGATAAGAGGTTTAGTTAAACAAATGTTTGGTTGAACCAAGGAGACAAGTTTGTGCTTATGGTAATATGATCGGGAAATTAAACTTCTTGTCATTTTTTTACCAAATGTATTATTTACAAAATACGTCATTATAATTCATACTTTTTTTTGTCTATAAATATAATTTATTTAAAGTTACTAATGAAATAGGAACTATCTAAATCGGTCTCAACTGCTCTAGATTCTTGAACACGTAACGTAGTTATTGGTTGAACGGAATTGTATCCATTTATTTTATAAGTTTAGTAGAAAACATAATCAGAGAAGAGTCAAAATGTGCGTATGGTTTTTATATTTTGGGAAAATTTATAAAGTATTTATAGAATCTTTAGTTTTCCTTTCAGATTTTGCTGGATTTTTTTTTACTATTACATATTACAGTAACTGATTAGAAATAATTACGTACACACTGCTCTTACAAGAGTATAACTATGTCTAGGCAATAAGACGTCTAATATCAACGATATTATTTTTTTGGTAACTTTTAACTTATTTTGGCGACTTATTTTAAAAGTTATCTTTGCTGCCAAAATTGTCATCCTACACCTTTTATATTTCATTTTAACTAAACACTTTGTGACACGTTTCACTGGGAGTCCCTTCATCAATTAATTGACCTGTTATACGTAGGAAACATTTTATGAAGATGTAATTTAAATTGACTGGGAGTAAAGTTCCTTAAATTTTTTTTTCGCTTAAAATATTATATGATCTTAAAAAACTGCGTTAAACCCGCATTAACGTGATGCTAAAGATAGTGAGTTTTGAAACCGGAGAAATTGTAGATAAATTGCTGGATTCAATTCTGAATAAAAAAAACCAACAACAGAATATTAAAGATTGCTGAATACGAAATTAAAAAGATAATCAAAGTTTCGTGTGCAGTGGCAGGGAATGTTTATCAAAGGGTATAACAGCTCAAGTTCCCGTTTCGAAACTATGACGTCTGTCTCCAATACCTCTAGTGTGATGTTAATACAGACACAATACGAAGAAAAGTGTTTTGTTTTTCCCTGAATACCTGAAAAATCCAAATTTAGGATAAGGCAACGCAAAAAGTTTAGAATTTTTTAATTTTCGATTGTATTTTTACTTCCGTAAAAATTAACATTCATAAACTGTCATATGAACTTAATATGGATAATCATAAATTTTTGAAATCATATATTTAAAGCAATTCAAACTAAATTATAATATTATTATACGTTATAAATAAACTTACTTGGAAGTACAACTGCAGCATTCTGTCGTTCTGCTTCAGAGAAACTTTTGGATGACAAGACACTCGAGTGCGATTTTGAACCAGAGAGCTTATATGCTTTGGAATGCTCGCTTATTTTTCGATTTTGTTTCTCTTTGTCTTTATCGCACTCCTCAGGTGCTGGTTCCACATTAGAAGAAACTTCCGATCCATTGGCAGAAAGCTCGTCATTTTTTTCAATCCCGAGAACTTCTTTAACTTTTGACCATCGCGATGGACGCTTTTTGTTCTTCGAATGACCCGAGTGTCCAACCGACTTGCTTCTTTCCCTTCTTTCTTTACTAGCAACTGTACTACGACTTTTATGTCCGCGTTCGCCAATCTGATTGGCGGTTTTACTACGATACAACCCAAGTAAGTGTTCTGAAGAAGGCACTTCCAACATGTCTTCATTGCCAGCAATACTATCTTTGGATTGCTCACTTTCTTCAGAGTCGCATACTTTGTTTTTTAGCTGCTGAATTTCATCTTCGCTGAGACCAGAGCTACACAGCTTCCTCTCGTCGGTCATCTCTTTATGAATCTCTTGTAAGGTCTTAATGTCTTCTAGGTACTGAATGCGCCTTCTTAGTTTCACGTTCGTTTCTTTCAAGTCACTGAGCTGCTCCATGAGTTTGCACAGGTTGTCCAAATGATCGAGCCCGACTTTGGCATTGGAATCACTTTGCGACTTTTTCGTCGGGGCAGATGCAGGCGGTTGGAGTTCTGAAGGCGCGCTCGGCACATTGTGAGGAAATGATCTCACGAAGTCCATGAAATCTTTCTCGACCTGGAGCACATCGCTGATCGAAGACAATGTCTGATCTGGATCTTCAGGAATGCTGAACGGGAATGCTTGATCGTTACTGTTATTGATGTTTGGCGACACTCCTCCAGTCAGAGGGGAAGTCCCAGAGCTGCTGGCCGGTGTGCTGACTGGAAAGCTTTCGCTTTGAGCCATGAATGCTTCTGCTTCTTCCCAATCTGCGGTGGTCACAGAAGACGTGCAAGGTTCGTAATGGTCAATTTGATGGTGATACTCTGCTTCGTCATCGCCGATGTCAAGAAACGCTTCTTCGTAATCGTCTAAAGATGATTCGTCATTGACTGCTGATGGCGATTGTTTTGGCGATGGAGGATAAATTTGACTCATTGTGAATTACCTAAAAAGAATTTTTACATTAATAAATTTAACAAACTATAAGTTAATAGTGAAATGTACTATAAACTCAATTTAATTGATTTTTTTTGTTTATGAATCATTTTTAAGCAACCGAAAGCACTCTTTTACGTATCGTAAATCAGATCGAATGTATATTAGTATATATATCTTAAGGCTACTTTAACATATATATCTCAATCGCAGAAAAAAATAATATCGTTTCTTTCAAATCTTTTTTCAATTTTATCCTATTTCCTCTTATATGTGTTCTCAAAATATTTTTTTTTACCTTGAAATTTATTTACAATCAAAACAATGTTCAAATTATAACGACCTGGTACACTGATTTAAAATAGAGAAACAAAGATTATCCAACGAAGCTTTACAAAATAAAGTACATAAATTTCTTGATCAAGTCTTTAAACACAATATAAAGTACGACTAAAAAAAAAACTCGAATTCCAAAGTAGATCGAAAACGTATATCAAATTCTTTGGATATAATCGAAGATCAAAGACTCGTCACTGAAACATAATATTATGTTTATTACCAGCATTGAATATGATTGAAAAGAACCTAAAAAAGGACATATCTGTAACTAAACCAGAATACAGATACAATATTTTTAAAAATGATGAGAGATCCGTGAGAGTTAAGTTACTAAATCAAAAGAGATTTTAGAAAAGTGTCCTTAAATGAGAAACAGCATCAATAAAAACTTAAGAAAAATATAAATAGAGATACAAATAAAATGCTAGGAAAATAATGGTATTAAATATAATAAAAAATTGAAATAAAAAATAGCATATTGATAGTTTGTACAAAAAAAAAAAAAATGTATGATTTATAACTGGAATATTATAGAATGCAAGAGAACACTTCTGAAGTTTCGATAGCATCATGTCGGAAATTCTACTTGGGGATCCTTTCAACATTTCACGCCCTTGTACTGAATAATATGTATTTCGACTGGTACTAGCTAAGTATCAATGTCTAGTTGATTGACTAAACGATTATTAACGTGGCACTTAAAAACAACGTAAAGGGTATTGACGACTGATCTCGTAATTTTCAATCACGCTCAAGTGACAAGTACGGTTTAAACCTACTATCATAACTCAATGAGTTTCGAAAAAATACTCCTCAAACATTTAATTAATTGGATCTCAGTAATATTGCTTTGAATATTCCGTAATGTATAATAAATGTTTGATTTTGTAAATCTATGTTAATTAAATTGTAATAAAGTATCACACAAAATTGTATTAGAGTCTAAAATATCCCCAGAAGAGTATTCAAAATTATCATTCCATTTTTTAAATATTAAGGATTTTATAAATAAATTAATATTTATGTTTTTTAATATTTATTTCTTATAAATTAATATTTATGATTTCTTTAAAAACATGTTATTTTAATCCTTTTATTTTGTTTGTTTCCTATGTCAAAAATACATCTTGATCACTAGTTTCTAACGTAAATTGTAATTTTGTTCATAATGGTTTTCAGTTCGTGGAAGACAGACTCATGAACGTGAAAGTTACAGAAAAAGCTTTTCCCAAAAAATTGCCTGTCTATGTTTACTTTTGGCGTTGACCGTAATTCGCAACTGGAATTTTTGAGTATGACAGCTCTATATTGCTGAAACTAAGAAATAAATGTTCTACTTTTTAAGATTCCCCGCATTGAGAATGTAAATACAAACATTGCCTTATCATAAACGGCAGAAACGTGTTCTGTGTGTGGCCAAATCCATCCACTTTCCACTAAAATGGCCGTAATGCATGGTCTGAATTTGTTTCCTCGTTTGCGATTGTATAACATTTTATTGCAGTTAATGAACTAACTAAAATTCAGTTTTGAGAATGAAGAAGTAAATTTTGGGTGATAATTAATCTTTTTTTTTTTTTTTTTTAAAGACATATTTACTTTACTAGTACTTTCAAATATGCTCTAAAATCCTTTAACACACTTGAATATTCATTTGAACTAAGTATTCTGTTTACGTTTATAATTAACCTAACCCAGGGAAAAAACGTCTTTTGACCGATAGCGGATGTGAATCATCTGCCATTACTTAGTCATTTGCCACTTCTCGAAGATAACTAGAGTCGATGACACATTTATATCCTTGATGTGAAGCTTGCAACTAATTAAAAATTAGAGGTTATTTCGTATAGATGACTAACAGGTAAATTTAAATTTTAGATTTACCGCAACCACGAGGTTAAGTCGATTTTACATAGCTTAATGAGTAAAATCATGTACTTTTAATCAAATTGCGATGCTGTTGTGCGAAAAATATTATTCTTCATTTTCAGAGCACTTTTTTAGAAATGACACTTGGGTAAAAAGTAAATTATCTTTTACAATCCTTTTCTACACACTCATATCGCGAAAAATTACTTTGCAAGAACTATGGAGTATTGATTTGGTACGCTCCCGCTCAATATTAATCACACGATTTGTAAATAATCACTATTTTGATTTTTCGCTTCATTTTTGTTTCATAATATCTTAAGCTTGAATTCTGTTTTGAAAAAGTATTGAGAGTTGAACATTTATATTCCTTTTTAATAACTTTTAATGTTATGAAAAAAAGAAATGTATTTACACACATACACAATTGCTATAAAAGGATCATTATGTTAATGAGAAATACAGATGGCAAAAAAAATAACAAAACGCAGAGATCGCAAAAAAAATAACAAAGCATGACTGACGCATTTACCATTTTTAAATTTTTCTTCAAAAATGAATATTTATTTCTTATACTTTTTAAATATGTATAATAAATACAATGTCAAATTTATTGTTATTTACTGAAATTTGATAGAGTTTTATACGAAAGGTACTATGTGTGATAGTCTCAATAAAAATGAAATTCACGGATAAAAATACAAGAAAAAATTATTTTTACACATTTGGATTTAAGTTAACATAGGTTTTCCTACTAAAATAATTTGTTTATTTATTCAGAGTTACGAACAAGAATTTAAAATAGAATTTGTTTATTCACTCACAGCTACGAACAGGAGTTTAAAATTTTATTTTCATCTCACAACTAAAACTAGAAAATTAAAGTAGAAAGAACCGTTCAGAAATGTCTTTTAATAACAATATAGTAACGATAGTAGTATTTATCGAATAAATACGAAAATTTGCTTACATAAATTTATGTTTAATATTTGGAAATATTCATTAAATAAATAAAATATTCATTTAATATAGAATAAAAATATTCATTTAATATAGAATAAAAATATACATTTAATATAGAATAAAATATAAGCATTTAAATTGGAATAAGATATATACGTTTAATATGGAAAGTAAAATATTTACATTTAATATAGAATAAAATATATACCTGTATTAGAATAACATATATACATTTAACATAGAATACATTTAGCTTAGGGAAATATACATTTAATGTAGAAATGGACATTTAGTAAATAAAATAACAATGCTGATAGTAATTAGCCGATAAATGAAAAAAATTGTTTATAAATTTGTGTTTAATATTCTCCGAGACCAAACGGAAGAAATGTACACGGCTGTCGTAATAACACTTAAAATATAACACTTTGTAAATTGATGTTGCCAATAGTTTACTGCTATGAAAGAAAATATGAATTCCATTTAAAAATAAATATATTGCTCAACATTGTGTAATTTTTAAAAAATAATTCAACTCATTCTAAAGTTAGAATCTTTATCTAATTCGTGACGTAAGTTTAAAACGCATGAGTAAATTCTTCAAAGAAAGAAAAAAAATTGAATAAGGAATTTTCTAGAATTAATTGTATATTATAGGAGCCGGTACGCGTTTTTGAAAGATGAAAATATTCGAATAAATACTCTCAAATTGTGTTAAATATCTATTTAATACGTGTTTTACTCACGATTTTCTAATAATCAATGATCTATCACATCAATCAATAACTCCCGAGACTAACATTGAAAACAACATTTTTTTTGCAAAATTTTTTTTTATTCATCAACATAACACCTTTTGTTAATCACCTTTTAGGGTGATACAATCGTTCCAACGCTTTTCCAAATTTTTTTTTTTTTTTTTTCCGCAAGAAATCTTTTTTGTTGCGAGTAAATAGCGATAAACAGCTTTCTGAATCATCGACTCGTTGCTGTTTTCGTTCCATCGAAAGCAATCGCGGCACCCACTTGGAAAAAACCTTTTTCAGTAAATACACTTCCATATGATATCTGTGTCATCTCAGCAATCTCACGGAGCTTCACTTTACGATCTTTCATTATAATTTTTGTCACTTCACTCACTTTTTCCGGTGTAACGGCTTCCACAGGTCTACCCGAGTGTTCCGCGTCATTTGTGTCGGTACGACCACGTTTAAACTCGGCAAACCACCGACAAATCGTTGCTTTTGATGGACAAGAGTCCGGGTAACATTTTTCAACCCATTGTTTCGCTTGCACGGTGTTTTTACCCATTAAAAAACAATGTTTTATCAGAACACGAAACTCGGTTTTTTCCATTTTTTAAACAAACTACAAAACGACTTTACTCCAACCTCGATAACTCAGCTGTTTCTGGTCCGATCGACTTAAACTTTTGACACGTTTCAAGCAAAGGTTAGTACTCTAAAAAGACCTGGTTACTGGTTTACTACGAGCGCCATCTCTGGGTTAGTCTCGGGAGTTATTGATTGATGTGTTATGCAAATTATTGAATAATTTTGAATATGCGAAACAGTTTTATATTGTTAAAATATTTATTAATGCAAGAATTTTAATCATTTGTAATTTTTTTGATTCAATGGTACAAACGAAAATCCAATATATATTTTGAGAAGGTTGTTGTACGTATAATTATATATTTACAAAGTTAGTAATTCTGTTTTAAATATGGCTGAGTTTTAAGGTTATAGTATCATTATACAAGGACAAAGTTATCGTATTTTATGAGCATCCTCGTATTTGATTTCATATTTTATGCGTAGACGTGTAATACTATCTTGGAACAACAACATTGCAACGTAGAATGCTGAACCACGCAATTGAGGCTAAACTTTTGAATGAAACCGTTACGTAATCTATTTCCTACACCGCAGAATAAAGGTACGAGTGTCTTGATCTGCCAAACGATTCTATTTTGAACTGGAACGGATACCAAAAACCTTGATCTTCGGGGCACATCTCGTAGGAATATATTCGCTAATTGTTCCAAAACACAGATGTTTTTTTCTTGCTTTCACATCTCTGAAAAAATATCGTTATATTCTCAGACGTTCTCGTTTAACTAGAACATAGTTTTTTCACGTCTCCAAGACTAATTACATCTCAGTCGAGGTGTAGGATAAAAAAAAAAAATGGTGCAAAAAGTGACGTTCAGCCTCGTTACAAAAAATAACTTTTCTATGTGAATGCTCCAGGAGTTCTAACAGCGTGTAAGGAAAAGTGTAGCGGAGTCAGAGATAGGTTTACAACAATTATTGGTGACTAACATCATTGTTGCATGCAGGATCGGGTTCCTGGCAAAAACAATAATTTAATTCGGAGCTCAGAACTGTTTTTGAAAATCGTTTTATTTCATAAATTAGGCAGCCATTTTTATTCATTTCCTCCAAGGGTTTTTTCCATTTGTCATTAATTGATACAATGAAGACGCATTGGAAATCTGATGCAGTAAAAATAATTAATGTTTTAGAATTACATAAAGAGGTCACCTAAGACATTTTTTTGACCAGTGAGAAAAACAGAAACCAAGTACGATATTTTATTTTCAAATCGATGATTAAAGTTGCTATCAATCCTACAGAAGCTCAATTGGGTATTAGTAATTTAAAAAATATTGGAGGAAATAAAATATTAGTAAAATGTTTATCTGAAAATGATCGGAATCGACTTCAAACAGAAATTAAATCAAAATCACCGAAATTGAATACTTCTCTGCCGAAAAGAAGAAATCCAACCATTCTAGTGAAGCATGTTCCAAATGAAATCACTAATGAGGAACTTTTAAAAGTGATCTTTGATCAAAATTCCGAAATAACGGAATCTGATAAAAACATGAGTATGTGTAGAGTTCGTTTCACTCTCAAGAACTTTCAATTTACGAGACACGTTGTTATAGAAATACATCCCCTAGTTCGTAAATGTATTCTTCACCTACATAAGTTGAAAATCAACTGGAGTGTGTGTGAAGTGGATGATTTTCTAATCATTAATAGATGTTTTAACTGTTTGGGGTACAATCACCGAGCTTCTGAATGCGTTAAACCCATGGCCTGTTTTAACTGTTCCGAAGAACATAAAGTAAAGGATTGTTCGAAGACAAATGTTGAGGTTTGCGTAAATTGTGTCCGTTTCAATCGCAAGACGAATTCTTTACATAAAAAAGTGAAGGTTGATCACAAACCTTTCACAGAGAGCTGTCCTAGTCATGCTTTTATGAAAATGAACACTCAATCACGAATTAATTATGGCTAAGTCATCTAAACAAGATCTGAAATGTGTTCAATTAAATCTCCACAAATCAAAATCTGCGACGCAACAGTTAATCTTGAACATGGAGAAGGAAAATATTGACTGTGCTCTAGTTCAGGAACCACACTGCTACAAAGGATCTCTCCCAGGTTTTCCAAGCAGCTATAGAATCTATCATGTTCCTGATTCTGACTGTGTTAAAGCGGCCATTATAGTACGATCACGTGACTTTTCCACTTTTTTAGACTATAGAAATACTGATTATAATATGGTTACATTGGATGTTACTATTGGAACGTCTATGTTCACTTTTTTGTCATATTATTTTGAACCCTCAACGAATATTGATTTAGATCTTCATAAAATTAATCAAGTCTTCATGAGTAAGAATATTAATCGACTTGTCTGGAGCATGGATTCAAATGCTAAATCCGAATTATGGTTTAGTCCTTATTCAAACAGTCGTGGAAACAAACTAAGTGACTTTATTTCTTCAAACAATTTATTTGTTGTTAATGAGGACTGCGGCCCTACTTTTTGTGGAACCCAGGGATCAAGTTACATTGATGTCACAGTTTTGGGTGCAGATCTGCTCCAGGATATAACATGTTGGGGTCTTTCTAGTAACGAATCCCTTTCTGATCATATGATGATAGAATTTGATTTATGCATCTCTGTTGCTTGGCGTGACCTATCAATTGCTCCTTTTAAAATTTTCAACACTAAGAAAGCAAACTGGTGTCGTTTTCGAGAGTTTTGCCTTCCTCGCATTGCTCATATTCTTAGTGCAATTGAAAATTGCACCGATGGTCCTTGCCTTGATTCTATTGTTGAAGAGTTTTGTTTGATTCTATTCAACGCATCTTCTTCTTCTATACCTATTAAGCACCATGGTATCCATAGGGTTCCTTGGTGGTCTATTGAAATTGGATGTATGAGAAAAAGACTTAATGCTTCCAGGCGTAGATTTCAGAGGTCTAGAAATCCAATCCTCAGAGAGATATATAAATGTAAATACATGAAATATAGAAAAGAATATAATCAAATGCTTACTACCGCTAAGTCTGATTCTTGGAAGGCATTTCTTTCGACTATTGACGTCCACAATGTTTGGAAAAAAATTTATACATACGGTGTCAAGAGAAATTTCATGAAGAAAATAGAAATAACTGGTATTCTACTAAGAAGTGGTAAGACAACTAACACTTTAGAAGAAACTATAAATGCGGTGCGGCATAAGTCTTTCCCTTCGGATCCAGTGGAGGATGATGACTCTTTGCAAAAGGAGAAACGCCAATCAATGCTAACTGATTATAATTCCCCCCTCGATTCTCCTTTTACTTGTGATGAAGTCAACACAGCAGTTTCTATGCTTAAGTCAAATAAGTCTCCTGGTCCTGATTCTATTTCAGGTGAAATTGTCAAACAGTTTCATTCAATGTTCCCTTCTTTTCTTCACAAACTTTTCAATGTCTGTTTAAGTGTAAATACTTTTCCACGTAGTTGGAAATGTGCTCAGGTGGTGCTAATACCCAAAGGAAATGATTTTAAGACTCCTCATTTGGATAATCTTAGATGTATAAGCTTACTTCCTGTTTTGGGAAAGTGTTTGGAAAAGCTTTTCGTCAGCAGAATTTGCTGGCATCTGCGACGCGGTGACTTTCTTTCATGTGATCAGTATGGGTTTACTCCTCAGAGAAGCACCGAGGACGCTCTATTACGTCTCCAGGAGATTGTCCAAAAAGGCAAGAAAAGGAATCTCCACACAATTCTGGTATTCCTAGATATAAAAGGTGCATTTGACAATGCTTGGTGGCCTGGCATTCTACACCTCCTTCGGGAAGCGAATCTGCCGGCAAATATTTTTGCACTTGCTACTGATTTTTTAAATGACAGAGTGGCTAAAATGAAACTTGGTTCAGTTTCTGCGGTTCATCAACTAGAGAGAGGTTGCCCTCAAGGCTCAGTTTCAGGACCTACGTTTTGGAATATAATTATAAACGATCTCCTAATTAAGCTCAATATTACTGCTTGTTGTGATGTCATAGCTTTCGCAGATGATATTTTAATTTGTTTTCAAGGTAAAAATCTTCATGAAACTTTTCTACACGCTCAAGAGACTTTAAACTTTGCCTCTGAATGGTCAAAAGCTTTTAAACTGGAATTTAACCCTAATAAAACAAAGGTTATGTTCATTGAAAAAAGAAATATTTGTTATGACTCTTACCAGCTATGTCTTAATGGTATTCCTTTGACTATCGTTAAGCAAATGAAATATCTTGGTGTTATTATTGACTGTAAATTTTCATGGAAGCCCCATTTAACCTACATATCAGAGAAGTGTGAAAAGCTGCAACAGGGATTGGGCAGAGTTGCACGAAACACTTATGGCATCAATTTTAACGTGCATTCATTTATCTATAAACAAGGAATTCAACCGTTCATTATGTACGGCTCAAGGGTTTGGGGTGTTTCGTTAAAGAAGAAAATAAATTCTAAACTTTTGAGACGGATCCAAAGACGAATACTCCTACGAGCTATTTCTGGATATCGAACTTTAAGTTATGAAGCTGTGTTTATAATTTCTGGTTTTCCGCCAATTGACATTGTTATTTTAAATGACATTGGTCTCAGAGAAAAGCTCGCAGCCTCTTCCTCTTCAGGTTATGATTGTGTTTTGTTTCCCTCTGATCTTCCCCACCCTTCAGAGAGAAATGCCATACAATTGATTGAATATAGTTCAAACTCTGAGGAAGAATTCCCTATCACGGTTTTTACTGATGGCAGTAAAATTGATGGCAGGGTGGGTTTTGGTTTTGTTGTCTTTCGGAAAGGTATTGAAGTTCAGTACTTACAATACAGAATCAGAGACGAGTGTACTGTTTATGTGGCTGAACTTTTATGCTTAAATTTCGCCATCAAGTGGATTGTTCAACAAAACTGTGTTGCTTCGAACTATTTGATCTGTTCTGATTCACTCTCATCCTTGGAAACATTAAAAAACATTTCTTCCTCGAATGATATTGTTGTTGAAATTCAACAGCATCTCAAACACCTCAAAGATCAGAACATTACTGTTTGTTTTTCTTTTGTACGTGGACATTCTGGTATTTATGGCAACGAAAGGGCTGACTTTCTGGCAAAGACTGCCACGAAGCGGGAAATTGATCTTAATGTTAATATTCCTCAATCCTATTTTAAAAAGATTATGAGGGAAAGTGTCCTGAAATCATGGAACGAAATATATATTGAATCAAATACAGCAAGCATCACGAAAAGATTTTTTCCAGACGTCAATATAAGAATGTCTTACCATCACTTCTTCACTAGCTTTAAAATTACGCAATTTCTAACAGGTCACGGTAACTTTAAAAAATACCTGAATAGATTCAATTTAAGTTCGAGTACAATTTGCAACTGCAGCGCCGGAGGTGATGAGGACATTGAGCACATTCTGTTTCTATGTTCAAAATTTGTCTCACAGAGAAATATTCTTAAATTAGCTTTGAAAAAATTAAACATTAACTGGCCTCCAAATTTTAGTAATTTAATTTCTAGTAAAAGTTCTTTTGTTCTTTTTATCAAATATATTGAAGATATTTATAATCCTT
>BMAW01042421.1:0-16288 GCA_019974015.1 Nephila pilipes | reverse complement strand
AAACTTGTAATTTATTGAAAGAAGTGCATGGCAGTGAATGCTTATCGCGTGCAAGTGCTTTTGAATTGTTTAAGTGTTTCCGAGATACCCAGAAGGCGTTGTAGCTGATTTGCTGGATCTTGCGCCATGCGACTTCCAGCTGTTTCCTCTGGTGAGATCTGCATTGAAAGGAACAAGATTTGAGCCCGTTGAAACTGTAAAAGAGAAAGCGGCATGCGTCTTGAAGGAACAGACAGAAGATTTTCAACACTGTTTTGAACAATGGAAGATTCACATGGAGCATTGTAGGAATAGAGGAAGGGAGTGTATTAATGCTGATAATAGGTAAATATGTACGAAATCAAAATAAAATATTTCACAGCGTCAGTCTTGTTACTTAATACCCCCCCCCTCCATCGTATGTGATATAATTTGAAAGAAATAAACACTGAAACTTTCTAAAAAAATTTATTTTTACTTATATAAATAACACCCCCAACATACTCAAAACTGATTGAAGTACAAAACGTGCTTTTTTATTATTTTTCCGCTTGCACGAATTTTTGATAAGAAAATGACAACACCTCCTGCATAGACTCATTTCTTTTAAAAATTATTTTTGCGAGAGAAGTGCTAAAAACGTTGAGGGAATATAAAACATAGTTTAAATTAAGTTTTTTTCTGCCTTCATTTAAAGATTAAATTGTAACTTTTTTTTGCTTTTGCCTTGGAGCAAACATTAAATAAAAAGGTATTATTTCCTCGTAAAAATTTTTCGTATAGAGAATTTCAAAGAAGAAAAAATAAAGAGTTTAACGGTTGGCTTAAGATATTCAATAGAGCTATATGTTTCCCATTGATTTTTATTTTTCTTCTTGAAGAGAGTGTTTAACATGTAAATAAAGTACTTTTTTATTATATTTTTGGCTGTGTGACAGGTTAATGCTCATATTTCTTTGTATATGTACATAAATACTAAAACGTGACACATTTTATGTAAATAAATGTATTTTTTCTTTACGAAACATAACTAACATGTTTTGTATTTTTAAATATCAAAACAGTTAATTTGTTTACTTGTTCCTCATAAAATAATTTTTATTACCTGAAACTTTCATTAAATCTACCATCGTACTAAACAGCCTTGATAATTTTGAATTTTTATTTTAAACCCATAGTTGAAAATATTTTATTAATAATTATTGGTTAGTATATATTTCCAACTAATAGTGTGGCAATCAATATATAACATAGAACTTTTTTTCTGTAAAAGTTTTATTTTGCTCTTTGATATGAAAGTCCTTGTAATGGAAATGGGAAAATATATCTAATACTGTCAATTGTTCATAACTTATTTATTGTTAAATAATTTTCAAAGTTATACAGTTAATTCACAAAGTTAGTTAAAATATTTAATATACATAGTTAAATAAGATTATTTTTATATTTTCAAAAATAAAGGTTAGTCTGAATTTTAAAAGTTTCAGCAACAATTTTTTTTTTTTTTGTAATTTTCCTTTTTCAATTGCGTGAAAGGATATTCAATAAAAAAAACACTAAGATATCAAGATAATAGTAACGACGTTAAGGAAATAAATTTTAATGGTTGGATCCAAGCTTTGATAACAAATTCTTTTCAAATTAAGAAGGAAATGTCAACTGTGATTGTGTTAAATTCCTAAGGAGTTGTCAATAGAAAATAAATGTAAAAATAATTTCGTATAATTATAAGAATCGGAAATATATTTTTAAGTTATAACGCTCTTGAATTTGGTAAATTATCTTATTTTATCATGAAATATATGATAAAGTTATTGTGCTCATATATTGAATGAAATAATTTATTTCATCATGATATAAATGTTTAATTTATTGTATTCAGGGATTTGGTAAATATGTCTTATTCCATTACGAAGTGACGGGTAGAATAATCACCTAATTCATAATATTATATAAAACAGAATAGGGACTTCAGGGTATTAGAGGATTGGAAGTAAGAAAAAATGAATAGATATTCAAATACGTTTGACTTATGGAGATTGTTATTCTTATATTTTTAATCGAAATGAAGAAAACAGTAAAAATGCAGAACTCTTACTGCAACTATACCCAATCTGCCCAAATTGTGAAGATAAGTGATTTGGAGATGGGTTATAAATTAATTTATGGTAACCTACGCACTCTCCGTAACGAAACATCCAACCACTTCCACAGAGGTTTCCGAAACGTAACTTTTTAAGGTAGACAAATAGGCACCAAACCCAAGACATAACGAAATTCCTCTAATTTCAGGCTGAAGTCTGATGCTACCCTTCGAGACAACTGAACCAGATTCCTTTCTCTACCTCCACTAAGGCAGCTGTCTGAGATAATTCTCTGAAGATTAAACTTAAATCTTATGATTAGATTTCAACAAAACTTGTAATTGCAATCTGATTTCCTTTTAAAAAGTTTGACAAACGGAAGAGTGAAAATAATTTCTCTATCAAATTGCATAATTGCAAATTCAAACTCAAATGTCATGAATTACAAGTTTCTTAAGTAATTAATTTAATATTTTTATTATTACTCCATCATAATTTTAAAGTATTCTCAAGAATTCCTCATGATTTATATCTACTCTTGGGTAAGTGTATGTTCCAAAGCGTCCCAATAATAACTTTCAGTTAGAAAGAGGAAAAGAGCCCGAAAGGACTTAGTACCTCGAAACACCCTCTGACGTAATTAACATACCAAGAAAAAATATGAAATATATTTTAATAACATTATAATAATATGATAAAAGTGAAATGGTCTGAATCATTATACGTCCTACCTAAATTAATAACTAATAGTTTTAGAAAAATCTTAATTTTTTAAAAATAATTATAATGATATTCTTAATTAATTAATATTTTGTTTATCACAACAAATTCTATATTAAATTATCAATATCTCACTTGTATTATCTATACTTCTGGAATATATTGTACTATATAATTTTGCCGAGAATTTCTTTATTTGTTTTATAACTAATAAGGAATAGAGGATTTGCTCTGTCACATTTAATACGTTTTATGAGATGTGAATATTTCCTGCCAATTTTGTACTTTTAAATTCTATCAAGTGGTCAGTAATTCCTCTTCTATGTATTACTCAAATATAATGTAATTAAAGTTTCATGAGCAGCAGTATGTTTTATCTTATTATTAACTCATTATCTTTAATTCAAAATTTCCTGCTTAGATGATATAAGATGAAATTATAATACATACTATAATACATTATATTAATTTCTAAACTTAAATCATGATATATTTCTTGATATTTTACTTTTAATAACTTAACTAATTACTGTATATTCCGGTGTATAACAAGGCCTTTTATTACAAAAATTAAGATGGAAATTTACAGGAGCTTGTTAAACTCCTGATATAAAAATGATGGATTTAAAAATAAAGAAAACATAAGTATAAAACAATTAGATTTCCACTTATATCTACTTGTTGTTTATTCATAAGAAATTATACAACTTATGAATTTAAATACATTCGGTATAGATAACAATAAAAGTTCATCTTATTCTACTTCCGTTACGTCTTGCGTAATCTCCGTTACGTATCATCTTCATCATCAATGCTAAACAGACCAATAAATAAACATAATAATCTTCCATTCATACTATATTGTAAGATATATTTCCATTTTTGTACGACTTTTGAATTTTACCACGTTTAATTCCATTCTATGTTCTTATTATCCACTCAAACACTATTTCTAGACTCTCAAACGCAGTTGACTACTTTGTTAAGTCGTTTTTTTTTCACTTTTTAACATCTAAGTATTCTACTATCGTTTTAAATTTTCTTTGAGTGTTTTATCGAGACACATATCTAAAGGCTGAACTACTGGCGTTAATCTGCTTGAAATAACTGCCAAGTTGTATTATATTCTTCCACGTTTTTTTGTACTATCTGTTAGATGAGATCCAAACATGTCCAAAACTAAAATAATTTCTGAATCCTTTAAGACACCAGAACTTTTTGGCAAGCATTTTTTATCCCCGATTTTGCACTGTTTTTAACCATCTATCATTTCTCATGAACAGGAAAGTAAATATGATTAGGAAAGTTATATTTCGGTATTGCCTTTTTTTTAAAAAAAATAACCATTTATTTTAATTTTGTTCCATCCGTTAGGCAGGATCATTGAAGGATCTTAGACACTACGCTGAACTGAGATTTTTCATGACTTGTTATTTTTATGAAAATCTTTTTTCCTCTTTTCACAACCTATTAATTATATTTAGAATATTATATATTGTGATTTTGTTTTCCTTCCACTCACGTATGGAGTTTTCACCAATATTAAATATTGCTTCTGCTACATTATTTCCGTTTCCTTTTTCAAATTGCGTATTTGAAATCAGTATTGCTTCTGTTTAGTTTGGCTTCTAAAAACGCATATTTATTTGTAAAAGGAAACTTAAAGAACTGTATTTGTATAAAAGCAAATAGGATTTATTAAAGCCTTTAATGTTCACTTAAAAATCAAGACATAAAATTAACGGAGAAAAAAACACCTGACTCTTAATTCTTCAAATTTATTTGGGTCCCTTGTTCCTGTTCTTACCAAAAATTTTATCTTCCTTTCTCAAAAATAGAAAATAACATTCTCGTGTTCATCTGCATTGAATATAACTAGCCCTGTTTGCTGAATTACTCCCACATTCCCAAACGTACATTTTGTTCCCCTTAGGACTTGTCAATTCAATATACCATTGATCGAAAGCCCGGGGAAATAACTTGAATGAATGATTTCAGTAGATAAGAGGCTTACATTCGTATATTACAGATTTCCTCGTAAGGAAAAAATAACATGTTATACGGAGAGCGTACCTAAAAACTAAAAAAAATGTTTTTTGAAATTATATGTGCAAGTTATACGCCGGAATATACGGTATGTATTTCATAATATGTTTAATGATAATATATTTATGGTTACAAACCTTTATTAATTACAAATAGCAATAGTCAAAGGCACTTTCATGTATAACAAATGCCAGGATAGAAATAATGCATCAAAGTTGTAACAGTTTTATTCCATTCATCTTTATCAAAGTTCCTAATTAAAGAAATCGCAAAAGGTAAAATAACAATCACTATAAATATGCATGTTCAATTTGCAGATTAAACTCAGAGTTTTTTTTCCTATTGAGCCATTTAATTTTGTAAAGCAAGGGTTAATATTTAAGTGCAATTTATCAAATATGCAAAGTTTCTGCGATGGTTTAACTTCGAATCTTACGAACTCTGGATTGTGATTCAAATCTCAAAGAATTTCTATTTTAAATATTAGTTTTTTCTATTGATTAATATATTTTACACAATTATTGAGTTCTCACACGGATTGGATGTTTGATTAGCGGACTAAGGACAAAAGTGTTAATCCACCACCAATCCGTATATGACACAAAACTATGAGGATATATATATATGCATTTATATATATATATATATATATATATATCTTCTATATGTAGGACTAAAAGTATGGGACAGTAGATTGCCCTTTCGATATTAATTCAACAAATCAAATTTAATGATTTTTCAATTTATATTTTTTCAAAGCAAGAAAATATAATTAAATAGTTGAAAAATAAATTATAAATTAATAGTTGAAAATCACTTCATATAAAAATACTTTAAAACACTTATTCACGAATAAAAGTACAAAATGCAAGCAGTTTAATTTAGGTATCATTTTTATCCTTTTTGGCCTTTTGTAATATCTTATATACCAAATATCATAACGCCATTATTACTTTCTGACATCAGAAGACTTATTCTTGGTGGATCGATAATTTCCACAGCAGCTGTTACAAATGTACAAATAAACGGACATCCGAATTCGTTATTTTAACACAAGGACTTAAAGAAAGTTTTTCAGCAATTTATTTCAAAACATATTTTCGAACGGCAGACGTTGTTTTAATTTTTTCACTAAGTGGTTTCGCTTGTAATCAATACAGATAATTTTTAATTCACACATTCTTAATGAACTTCTCTTCACTTTCTACATCCTTTAAATTACATTATTGACTCAGTAATTAACCTTTAGGCTTCTCATAAATAGCTTTGTACAATAAAAAAAAATTAAAGATATTACTTGGGCTTAAAAGTAAGCCCGATTTAACAATAAAGAAACTTAAAGTGTTCCAACTGTGAATTGCACGTGTACATTTGATACACAATAATAAGATGTAGTAATGGAATTAAATTGTAAAAATTTATCACTTTTAAAATGGTCTTCTTTCATCATTATTTATGTATTTCAAGCTTTTGTATAGATGATACATTTTTCTCACATTAACTAAAAATATTATTGCATAAATAACGAGAATACTATTACTGAATAATGTTAGCAATTCAAACGTCAAAGAATTATTATTTATTTATTACATGTTTGCTGTCTCCCTCTCTCTATATATTTATTTATTTGCTCCTTTATTAATTTTCAACATTTATGTTTTCATTAGCATATATAAATTATTAACTATTTTTACAATTAACCTTTCTTTCTAAAATTTAATTGCATATAATATTTATTGGAAGATATAATTATATAGTTATCATTCAAATCAATAGTAAACCAGACTTGCCGAACACTCTGTACAGCAAGTTCTAAATCTATCTTCACCAAGCAAAATCATAGTTATTCAAGATCCGGGCTAGAAGAGCGATTCACGATTTAGGTGCCTATAGAATAACAATGTCAATGTTAATTAGCATTCAAGTAATTCTATATACATTTTTGAGCAGTTTTTACTCATTTACTATAACATTAGAAAAAAATTAATACAACTAACATTTGATTCCGGCTCGAAATATCTTATTTATTACTCAATAAATATGTGATTAAAATTTGATTCTCTATCTAACCTAGTTTTTTTGTTATATATATATATGTGTGTGTGTGTGTGTGTGTGTGTGTGCGTGCGTGCGGGTCTTACTTTCTTTAGGATGGTACGAGAATCATAAGCCTAAGGCAACCTAATGATCTTTTTCTTTCCCACAGAACTTACTGTTTGATGTAAACACGGTGAACGCTACCCTTGGACACCTTACCGTTCCTTCTTTATTTTCAACTCTCATTCTTGTCAACATCTCTTTTTTATTTTTTTCGTACGTCTAGATCACCGTTAAATCTTGTTTGGTGCAGCAGAGCTATATCTGGTTCTTGCGCTATTAAACTCGACCATCTCTTACAAATATATACGTGTAGGTGTTTGCGTTTTATCTATATAATATACGAATACATTTTCTTTTGGTTTTTAATTTTTTTTCCTTCAATTTTTAAATACGTTTTTTTTTTTTAAAGTTTCAATGAGTAAAAATTTTCAGATTTTTTTTCCTGTTCTTTCAATTTCTTAATTACTTAAATTTAAATTTATTTTGATTCTCTATATTGTATGATGTATTAATGTTTATTTACATTTATGTTTAAAATTCTCCTCTCTCTCTCTCTTTGCATAAAGATGTATATATATATATATATATATATAGATAGATAGATAGATAGATAGATAGATAGATATAGATATATATAGATATATATACATATATTACCTATCCAATAATGAAATTGCTTCGCACAACAAATATGCAAATAAACTAGAGCAAATGATTGGCTTAGTAGTACAGAGATTTACATGCTGCCTTTGTTAATTTATGCTTCTAACAGCGTTAAAGTACTGTATAATTAATCATTTCTGAATCATGTAACTATGTGTGAAGTCACGTATCTTTTTCTGCGCGGCCGTGGAACTGATGTTTCTGCATTTGAAAAGGGTTAAATTATTCACCTGCATAGTCAAAGAAAACAACTAGAGTATCGCTTAAATCATTAAAAGCTAGAAAGTTTCCGATGTATCGTCAACATCTTAGAATAAGTAAGGTTGGGAAAAAAGTCTTAAATTCTTAGGACCCAAAATTTCACAAGCGCGCGATTGGTGAAAAAAAATCGCAAATTCTTAAATGCTGAGATCAAGACAATGCTTGGCAATGGTCATAAGGGTATTTAAATACGCAGAATGCGAAGAGAACTTAAGGGAATATAAATAAACAGCCGTATATGTACAATAAAACCGCTTATTTTAGTGATTCCCTGAATAAAAATTGGTTCTAATTTGCTAAAGATTATTAAAATTGGATTGTTGAACTAAGAAGAAATATCATATGGTGTGATGAGTTAAAACTCCCGTCTATTTGCCGTTTTGATTTCATCAACGTAATGTTAATCCTATGGAATTTCGACTTTAATTCTCACATCTTTACTATTTGATCTATTTGAATGCAATAAAGTGCATCTGAAAGAGCAAAACATAATGAATGCTTCTATGGAATAATTTTTTTCCCCTCCGATTCTAAAAAAATATTTGAAAATTTTCTTTAAAGATCGGAAAACTCAAAAATGAATAATTAAAATAAGAATAAAAATATTTTTAAAAATCTTAGGAAAAAAGTAATTCCACAGAAGCATTGATTATTTTTTGCTCTTCCAAATGCACTTTATTGCATTCAAAAATATCAAATATTAAAGACGCGAGAATTAATGTTAAAATTCTATAGGATTAACATTAGGCTGATGAAATCAAAATGGCGGGTAGACGGGAGCCTTAAGATTCAACCTATTCTAGAATGATGAGGGCATCAACGTTAAAAAGGGATTGTCACGGATGTATGAAACTATCATACTATCTGTACAGGCAGATTGAAGCCATTTTATGATCTATGAATGCTTCAAAAGTCTGGTCTAGGATCAGGAACTTTATGTAAAAATAAAATGAAGTATCTGGATCACTTAAACGTACTTGAAATCAGGTCTTCCCTTCAGTGCATTCACTCCCCCCACTAGAACTGGCAGATTCTAGAACGATATTGCCAGTATCCACAGAACACAAATTATTCATAATGGTTCATGGAACATTAGAAATCATTATCCCACATGAATTGGTTACCACAAAGTTAGGATATGTACGTAATAGAACATATTTAGGATGTACTAAAACAATGATTACGGTCTGACTTCTCTTTTCCGTCGTCAGTTCAGTGCCTCGGTGAAACACTGTTGTAAAACTAAACGATAGTAAGTGCTGAAGCCTTGCAGAACCTAACGAAATGATACCATGTACTATCGCCAGAGCCGAATGTAAACCAACCATATATTTAGGTGACTTCTTTAGCCACATAATATATGTTATATATGTACAACGTGGCCAAAATATATATACGATGTAGATTTTTTGTGATTATAAAATGTATTACTCATTATAAGCACTTCTTCAGACAAAGTAATAGTGTGAAGAATAAGTGTTAAATTACTGTTACATTTATGGGTGAATTCTTCTGTTTATGTAAACTTTATAACGTTGAAGCTGAAAGGTTTTGTAAGCATTTCATCATTATGGGTTAGAACCACGTAAAGCAAATTTTATTACTAAACTCTCTTTAAAAGAAGCCACAAGACCTAAAACCATCTTGACAGAAAAACTTATATTTGTTTTATTGTAACTGTAAACTGAATATAAAAAGTAAATTTAATTTATAAGAAAGAGATTCGGGTAATTAATGCTGAAAAGTAAGTTCTTTTTTTTAAGGAGTCCACAACCTCTTAATTTCCTGTGAATGGTTCTACATTTTGCTCCAGATTTTCACACAGATAGTAAAACTAGAAAAGGACAGTTATTTATTACAGTTAAAGAAAAAATCGTTAAGAAACTCATTTCCGTTACTGAATTCGCTTTAAGGCATGTAGTACTGTAACACTGGAGCCAAGTTGATGTTTAAATTGGAAAAAACAATTCTGACTGCCAGAGACAAAAGTATTATTTTCCAAATTTGAGAACATAAAGCATGTATTTAAAAAAGTCTCATTTTTAAGCAAACAAGTTTTTTAAGGTATTAATTTTTTTTCAAAATATTACAATATTTTAAAATTTCTACTACTTCTACGAACGTAAATATCTTGAACCATCGCCTTTCAACGTCTAGAAATGTTTTCCCCTATTATTTGCATAAAATTAGTTGTACTAGTGTAATTTAGAAATTTACAGCTTTTTTTTTATTCTGCCATATGCTTTGAAAAACAATATAAAAACGTCTTACATAATTTTGTGGATTTTTAAAATGTCGCTATTTATCTTAATCCTTATTCTAAGTATAGAATGATCAAAATTATGTACATGACGCCATTAAAAAACAAAAAGCTGAATGAAAACAGCTTAGAATTTGAATTGACGACGGAATAATTTGGCAGACTATTAAAGAAATTTAAAATAACTTACTGAATAAGGGAGCTGGAGGTACGGAGATTGGCACATATATTTAGAATGAGTAAGGAAGTAAATTAAATTGGTTAATTTTTTTCGATATTTGGTTATATTTAGATTTCTGTGTCCTCTTAAATCGATTTAACATGTGAGACAACCTTAAATCTAGGATAGTTTCAGCTTCACGACTAATTCCATTTAAATTTTCATAACCTTTTCAATGTCAGTACATTTTCTAAGTTATTCTGCTTATTACTTTTAAGCCTACTTTCGGTTTTCTACTTAAGGTGATAATTTGGAAAATTATGTAGTTAGATAAAAATAAATGTCTTAATTTTCCCTTTGATTTAATTTTCCCTTTGTTTGATTTCATCTGCTTAAGACCAATGGAACTATTACAATATATAAATAATTCAAATAAAAATCAAGACGTTATAAATTGATTTAAGAAAGTAATTATATTTTTAGTAATGTTTAGCTAAATAACTTTTGGAAATATGCATTAAATGAATATTTTTTCTATAAAAAAACATAAATATAGCCTTGTGTATTTCTTCTGAATTTTAAAATATACCATTTATTGTTTCCTTGAGATATACTTTGAGTCGATAATAAATATAATCATTAATATTTTTTAATGATCTGTAATTGGATATATTTTATGTGCTGGAGCTCTTTTCACTCGAAAAATAGTGAAAACTTCTGAAACAAATTAAAGTCCAAACGAACGTTATGGAAATTAATTTAAAGTTATCAAAACAAATGATATCTAGTGTCCTGAATGAGAAAACACAAGTATCTCTTTTATGATGTATTTTTCAAAATTTTATTACTTCCTAATTTTAAATAATCATATAGATATTCATTCTCATTTACATTCATATTAATTTGAAATAAATTTAAATATTAAGGTTAAAAACACAAAAATTAAAGTTTTCACGTCTTTATCACTAATAACTTAAACGAAAATTAAATTACATATATATATATATATATGCACGTTGTACTAGTATATTAAATTACATAAAGGTACACAGAAAAAACCAACGCAAAGACATGAATAAAGTTAATTCCCTGCTAAATTTGATTGCATGCAGCAAAATACAATTTTCAAATTTTTGCTTACAATACTTGAATAGTTCATAAAATTATACAACATCTTTAGAATCTTTTTAAAAAAAATAAAATATTCATTAAAAATAATTAAATGAATTTAATTTTATTCACATCACCGAATTATAAAAAATTTTTCTTCCTTTATAAAACTTACGAGACACATAAATTCCAAGTTCTAGTACTAGAGGCTAACTAGTAACAAGGGGAAGTTCATACTATTTTCTTTTGTAACTATAGGTTTGCCTCAATTCTGTCTTTACGTAATCAACCGTTTGTAAGTTTCAAAAGACAGAGCAATCGAAATCACTTTGAAATTGTGCCACTCTCATGAAAAGGTGTCAGCAGTTTTGAATATCGACCGGTGAAGTCTATCTGCCAACGAATTTTTATCTTTCTGGATACATCAATAAGGATTTTCTCAACCAGAGTAAAGGAAATGACACGTCTTGATGTCGATATAGTTCTAAAATTTGGGTAAAAACCATTAGTTTCTGTAATTTTCAATTGATATTATTACTTAGACCGGAAATTAATTTTTGCTTTCCTTACTGGTTATGAAAGATAAAAAAAAATCTTTTTAAACATGAATTTTTTTTAATATATTTTTTTTAACAAAATAACATATTTATTAAATTTTTATATAATGCATCTCAATTAAATTACATGTTTAATTACATTGATTTAATTTAATGTTATTTTGATAAATCTAAATTATTGTACAGAAACATTTCTTTTAAAGTACTTCTTATACAAATTATTAAAATAAAATAGATAATCGTGTGTCATCAATCTTAAATTTGTACTGTAGTTTAAAAAAAAAATTACTTTATTTTAAACAATGTATTATCTTTTCTTGCACTACAAAAAGTTTTAGTACTTTCCTATAATGTAAAACTATTAGAGAAAATATCCACCGTATTTCTTATTAACTATTAAAATATAGATCAAATACACTAACTATCATTTCATTATTGTTTCGAAGTTACTTTAAAAAAGATATAACATTCTGAAGTTACCAAATAATATTTTTCTTTGAAATTATTGTGTTCCCCCTCTCTAAATTTCTTCTTCTGATCAAAAAACTCGTATTTTGTTCAACTGAATCTTATTTTTACTTCAAGGAAAGGCTCAAAAAAATTGCTTAACATCTGACATTTTGATCAATTAATTGAACAACAGAGTTAAAATAAGAGCTGTAATCTGTGGTCAATAAAAAATATCGATGTTTTTTTTTTCTGTTTCGGAGCTTACACATAAATTAAATTATGGGCAAATATTTAATTCGCATTCTTAATTTCATATTGTACAGTCCCTTCTATTTTCATAATTATTACAAAATCCTACTATTTTCACTGATTCAAATATATTCAGTAACAATATCCTGCATTATTTTTGTTTTAAAAACAATAACATCCAGTTGTCTAACACAATTGCTCGATCCAAATATCTTAACAGGGAACTTAATGAAACTTATTTTCTAGGGATATTTAATGAACTACATCCTCACAATGATAAGGTTTTTTCTACAGCCTCAGACAAATTTATAGCAAGATTCAAAGTTTGAATTACAGTTCTTTTCTAGGTGCTGTAATCGACAACTGCAGAATAAAAATTCCCAAACTAACCTAAGATAGATAAACCCTAATGAAAAATTAGGAGAAAAATGACAGTTTATTACAAGAATGTATGAAGGATTTGCTTATACTCATTTTATTTTAGCATTTTTTACTAGAAATTTATCTTTTTGTCACTTTTCTAATATAATTGTTTGAATTTATTCTGTGAAATACTGATCGTTATTAAGGAATAATCACTGTTTAAAATACAATAAACATTGAAAATAATCTGAAAACTATGCTTCTTAAAAGTTATGTTGATTATCGACAAAATTTGTTAATTTAATTACGGTTTATTGGTATTTAAGACTCAATTTTTCACTCTACTTTATTTCAATCTCCCATCAATGCATAGCAGCGGTCACGTGTACAAATTAGATTTGCGCATGTGAGCGCGTTATAAAATCTCTTTTTCATCGCTTGCTCGAGCAGATTGGGAAAAAAACTAAATGTTTTGAATAGCTTAAATGCAGTAAGTAGAAATTTTAAAAATTATTCAGTATTAGCAAGTTTAAATATATTAACACTGCAACGGACGCGTGTTGAATTTCCCCCGTTGCATACTGAGAGATTCATTTAGCATTTTAATAATATAAAATATTTCGAAAACCTTTTATATGCAGCTCCAGGCAACACCTTCACTAAACCTGGATATTTCCTTGCCTTTTGTATTGGGTTTTCTAATTAATTTATTTCTTACTATAACACAATGTATACAATATGATTTCGGAAGTACAAAATGCATTCCACAAGACTTCAATTACAAAATGAAAAGTTGCTAAAATACAAAATAGAACATGTAAAAAAAACAAAAAAGCAATTCATGTAAATTGCAATATTCAACTAAAATTTAAGAATACGTATACACAGAAATACAAAATAAAATTGTACAAGGCAGTAAAATGGAAAAGGAAAAATTTACTTATTTATTCGTTAGAATCATAATCAATTTTAGTTTTTTCGATTGAACAATTTATGCACAATATAACAGCATGTTCTAAGCAAACATATCCAATGCATTTTGTACAGTAATATTGCATCATTATACTTTTCTTAGTTGTATATTATGCAGAATACCCTTTTCGCTTATTTCACTAAATGTAATTTTTTTTGCATGATTATCAACTCTTCGTTATTATTTAAAATTATGTGTCGTTTTGAACTCATCATTATTCGAAAAACTCCAAGTTGAAAAAAACGTAATGGTAGGAAAGTGTTATAGAGCAAATGCATCTCACAAATGCAAAGATTTGAATGAACGACAAATGCGGGAGCTTTTATGGCAGAAAAACAAGAATGAGTAAATTCCTGAGGAGAAAGTGACCCAAAGAGCAGATGCTGCGAAAGACAAAGTCATAGAAATCCAGTTTCCGAGAGGGAAACAAACATTTTTTAGGTTTGTATCTGAGAGATCACGTTCACTCGATTGAGTGTTAAATATCATTTTTAATTACTTTTAATTAAAAATAACACTAAGTTTAATATATCCTAAGCGTTATACCTTGAACGACAGAGATATATTGTTAATGCAATTCTATGTTCCTAATCCTCTTATTCTTCAAACAATGTTAGAAGAAGAAGAGGATTTGACTGGATTGGAAAGATATGTTAGAAGAAAGAGAGGATTGGATTGAAATTGGAGTTTTCCACATTTTAGTTTTAAAATATTAGAACAAATAGTTATACAAATGTATTCAACGTGTTTCAAGCTACTGGAACGTTTTTCTTGGAATAAAAATTAGAGAATTTTAATTAAGAATATGAAATAAATTCTTAAAAAATGGAATTAAATTATTTATTAAATATATTATCTTTTTATGTCACACTGTAATAATTCATTATGTTAAATGGCAAAGCAAAATATTAGAAAGTAAATACTTTTCAAAGCAAAAGTGTAAAGTCATATTTTAATTCGTTATTTATGTAAAATATGCTATAAAACGTGTTTTTCAGACTATCTGCTGTAAATCACATGCACATTTCACAAATTTAAATTTATGTGCTAAGACAATTTTTAACTCTGTATTGTGTTGTAAATAAAGTAAAGTTAACATAGTCCAGAACGGTACAGAAGATCGGAAATAAGCAAGCATGATATAGGAAACATAAAGTGGTGGTACAGTAGAAGTGTACATTGCATAAATCAGTCCATCAAATTAAAATTTCATAGTTGCTGCGTGACATTGAAGTGGAGAGTATCATTTTACCACTCTAAAACGTGTTTACAAAGGGTGATCACACACACACACATAGATTCCGTATGAAAATCGAGTTTCTCCGTGGCAAAAATGCACCTGGATATGAACTCAAATTACATGAAGTACTTGATGGACTGTGAGGGAATCATCCACTGATTTTGGTTTCAGTCATCAAATGATGTGAGATATACTCAATAAATGTGTAATCGCGAGAAAACTTTCACTTCGCTGAATTCCACAATGACTAATCGACAGACAAAAATGGCATCGGAGTGCATAGGAAAGTTTGAATTTTGACAGATATTGCAATAAAGGAAGTGTATTTCTAAAGTATACCGTTGCCAATGATGAGGTTGGGCAAGAACCAACGTGCCTCAAATTAAAAAATCAGTCAAATGAATGATCTTAGCCTAGGTTGCAACGTCTATAGGAAATTCCAACAGATACCCAATCCGGTGCAAGTTATCTTGATTTTGTAGCATACATTTGCTAGGGTGTTATTTGTAAACATATTGCGCAGATTACTATTGCCAAATTCTATAAAGCTAATTGTTTCCATTTAAGCGGAGCAATCGCTAACGCTTATTGTTATATATTCTCACCATCTTGTTGTATGACTACCCTTTTTGACATATGGCACATAAATTAATTAATATATTGAGACGGTGGTATAGCGAGGTCTTAAAATTAATGATTATTAAAAACTATTGTTA
Source organism: Nephila pilipes (assembly GCA_019974015.1). Taxonomy (NCBI): domain Eukaryota; kingdom Metazoa; phylum Arthropoda; class Arachnida; order Araneae; family Nephilidae; genus Nephila; species Nephila pilipes. The sequence continues at coordinate 357 of BMAW01042421.1, read as the reverse complement.
GGCTAATCGTCTGAATTAGCCTAACAATAGTCTTTGAGACTTCAATCTATGTCCTCTGTTGAAGCCGAGGCATAGAATTTTCTTGACGAAATATGTGCTCCGAGAAGCAGTGAACTCAATAGCTGTCATCAACGGACAACCTCCTTGGAAACGGTATCATATGTTGGATTCCCTACATTTGGTAAAAAAATACAAAATTTTTGCTGGGGTTTATATTCAAGGATCGTAATGTGCAATTTCTTTTGCAATCCTATAATATTTATTTTATATTATGCAGCTACTACTTTATTTACAACCCATATATATATATATATATATATATATATATATATATATATATATATATATATATATATA
>BMAW01042413.1:0-12257 GCA_019974015.1 Nephila pilipes | reverse complement strand
ATGGTAATTTATTCATAACTGAATGAAATGCTAAAGACTTAATATTTCATACTTAACCTAAAATGATACAAAGAAATATTTCAAGAGAATGAAAAATATAATAAAATAATATAAGAATGAAATGTTTAAATAAACATAACATAGCAAAAATAATGAACTTAAAAGACTTGACAATGCTCGTTATTAGCATTTATAACTGTTTTACTCCAAAGCATAATCCACATAATCACTATGTGCTCACCATATCCGTTAATTAATAACAATTACCAGATCTAGAATGAAACGCCTCCAGAGTATTAGAAGATTTGAAACTTATGAACGCGCTTTTGCAACCAAACATTAAAATGATGAATTTTAGATTCAAGAAAATGAGAAAAGAGATATTATAAATAATAAATCTCAAAGTTAGTATGGTTTCAATATTTACAGTTTGATTTTCAAAGGCAAGTGATTTCTGTCTAGATTAAAATAAATAGTGTGAGAATTAATAAAAGAACCTTTAAAAGTTCTTCAAAGAGTTCTGCGGAATTAATTAACAAATTGTACAACACGTAAGCCAACAACAGCACTTCCAAAGTTACATCTTCAATAAGCCCACCTGGGCATAGCTACTTATTAGTGGTCAGGTCCCAAAGGAAAATTAGTTTAGTGTTGTTTTAAAAGCTATTAATAAAAACAACTCAACTCAAATGTGGTAAAAGTGAAGATTTTCAGATGAAGAACTAATTTTAACCCATTCTGCTAAGGATTACAACAAAGAAATAAAGGCACTTGTACTCAAGAAATGACCAAATTTATTGATGGTATCACAAAATATTTCTGCTTTAGGGTGGATAATTGCACTATTCACCACACCACCAGCCTTACACAATACATTTAAGATTCACAAAACATAACCATCTAGTATAGAAATTAAGAGTAAACCAAAATATAATCATCATCTGGAAACACCAGCAAAACAGAATGCACCTATATGTATAGCTATTGAATAAGGTAGACACATTTATTCTGAATTATACAATTGAATATTTCCTGAAAATAATATTTAAATTAGTATTTTGGTGTGGCCATGTCAAGAACTGAAATTTTGTTGACTTTAATGATATATGGGAACGAAGGAATGGACCATAACGAAATATTTGATTCTTTACAAAGAGAAAAGTCTGATTTTGTGAAGCTATATGTTAGATTTAAGAATTATAATACTTCACTTGAATTTTAAAAGAAAGAAACTTTGAGGGAGGATGAGTAATTTTCTTCCTGTCCGGAAATAATTACTTCTAATCTCCGCCCCTAACATTGATCTGTATCTTAGTTTACTTTGTCCACTGATCAACCCCTTTTGAATTTAAAGACTCCAGAGTTAAATATTTATCAAGGTGGTCACAAACACTTGAAAAGTCACCTTACCACTGCAAACTGAGGAAAAACCAAGAGGGAAGAAATATATTGGCAAAAATGCAAACAAAAGCATGAGAAATTTACTCAGACTGCTAATGCATGATGAAAATTTATCTCCATGGGCTAGTTTTCAAGTGCCCTGGATGATTCATATACTGAGTCATGAACTGACCTGGCCACCAACATTCTAGTTTGCAGATAATAAGAAACTTTGAGGTTCAAAATATTTAGCACCTGGGTTGTCTGTGGAACAGAATGCCAGTTTCAGGGAATCTCCTGTCACTGACCAGTTTAAAATTCTAGATAAGTCTCCAGTAGTTCCTTCCAGTAGTCGCCAGTAGTTCTCGAGAAAATTAAATCACAGAATATCATGAGACGATCAATTAACATCTACAAATATTTAAGTGATAATAAGGTTTGAACAACATTGGTCTGAAATTCTACTTTAGGACAAAATACCAGGTTTTCAAAGTTTGCCTCAAATACAACCAGCGACATTTGATCTTGATCAGGAGGACCAAACCGTTTCTGTTCAGGCTGTGAACTCACAGAAGGTAAAGCTCACGAGTCATGTACTGAACGAAACCAATATGTCCCCTTTCATGCAGAAAAAGTATTAAAGCCACCACCATCAAAATGGGTCTTAAAACCACACGGATTGAGGTCTGAGTAGGATTCAGCTTATGCCATCCTGGTCACTGGAACGAGGATAAAATGAAATTTCTAGTCAGTAGCCTCCCTGTCTTAATTTATGATTCAAATCAATCAATATGTCACTCTGTTGTTTTCTAGTTGATTGATAATGTGACTGTCGCTCTAAATAATTACTCTTGAAAATATACCTATGTCTTCAATGCTTCTTGAATGTCAAAGCATATTAGCAACTGTCAAGTGAAACAATTAACTAAAATGTCTAGAAATTATAAGATGTCGAATACAAATTATATACCATAAAGAAAACCACACCAACTATTTCATGCCAAAATATTGTATATGTAAAATTTAAGGGCATTCAGAACTAATAGAATTTCATAATTGCTCACTTTAAATAACTCAAATTCTCCATAGAACATTTTTGTAGCTGCCCAAAACCAGCATTATATATGCCATGGTGGAATTTTGTGTAATTTATTAAAATATACATAATGCAGTATATTTTTCTCCATAATGTTCAAAGGAAATAATTGTCGATTGTTTGATAAAACTTATTGAAAGTTTCTGAATGTAAAATAATTACCGTACACAAGACTTAAAACTTCAATTAATGAGAAATGGTTTAGTGATAGAATGGAGATTATTACAGGTTGATGCTGGTGGTATTTAAACATAAGATGTTTTAACGATATAGCTTTAATATACATTAAAATTAGTTGACATCAAGAGCTATGAAGTTTAAACAGCTGCTTATGATTATGCTTGAATAATGTGAATGAAATAATATTCAAATATCATATACAACACTTATTTCTGGCTTATGAAATATCAGGCAAAACAAAATAAATTATGACTTTAAAATAGCTCTGCCGGATACATAATGTGTGATGTAAAAATGGTATTATACAGAAACCAAATTATATCACTGATATATTTTATATTTTAAGCACTATTTCAAAGATCAAATGACCTCTTCCTGAGAAAATTCATCTGAGTTACAGCACTTCTTCAATGATAATAATAATCAAAATTCACACTGGTGGCCAATCTGTAGCTTTTGAATAAGCACAAAGGAAAATAAACACTTCAATAGCATCTTGCAGACATAATACAAGAGGTCGTGTTTAGCTGGGCAGGATTTAAAATCTCCTTACTTTTGGATTTATTCGGTTTGACTTAACTTCTGTTTGAAGCACATATTCAATGAGGAATTACTACGAAAACACACCACAAAACTGTGAGCTGGTCCTATTCCACCTTCCAATGAATTGCTAAAAACATTGATGCACAAAAGAATTGTCAGAGACCACTTTATGCATGACACTTGATATAGGAATCTGAGGGAGAGATTCGATTTCAAATTTTCCTTAACAAAATCATGAGATGGGATCAGCCCAGGCGTCCCCACTCAACCTCTGACACTTCAGAGACGTTATAAAATAAAATCTTTAATCAACCCTAATGGTGTATTATATAATGGGTGATGCTTGATTTTATTTTACACCTGCATGTATGTATGGCGTGGGAGGAAGAGTTAAAAGCAATTGAAACTTCAACTCACTGTTTAATTCCTCCATTTTAAATTTCTTTATGATATGGAATGACGAACTGGTGTAGTGAGTTTTACACGCTGGTGTTGGGTTTTCTGAGTCGGGATCGAACCCTCAGACCTCTGAGTTCCATCTGTATAAAGAGCCTGATGTACATAAACCTGGTCACCCAAGGTCTTAATCTGACTGTTGGTAGAAACTCTATGAAAGATCCTAAGACAGACCAAAGTTCAAAATAATTGTGGGACCAGATACTTTTAAATATTCTTGAGCACATTGTACGATCCAAAAAGGCTTCTATTAAGATACTTGAATCCTAAATTAACTAATTCACCACAAGAGCCCCAGAATTTATTGTTAATAATGCAGAGTTTTCTGTTTTCCAGAATGCACAGGCCTAGACAGCCCTGGCTTGGATCTGCAGCCATGGCTGCCCAGTCGCTGTCTGATCATTGCCGCCTAAGAACCAATGGCTAAATAGCTAAGCACCTGTCGGACCTCAAAAGCCCCAATATGGATGAGGGAAGTGAAGAGGGGGAATGAAAGTTCGGTGTCGTCCCTGCCTCACACCCAAGGACAAAATTAGGAGGTCGGTCGCTAATAACTCTGAGGTCAGAAATGCTTAAAGTCACTTTATCCATATTCATTAGGGAGACCCATTGTGCTATCTTTAAGAATATTTATACTTTGCTTTAGCCGAAATACTACATACTTTTTCATTTAAGAGTCTGACAGCTTTACTTGAAAACTCAATTTAGTCCAAATGAAATATTTATATATCATGACGTGAAACCAATCAACAAATGCAAGAGACTGTAAATATTTGAAAACTTTCATCAAATGGATCCTATACAAAATGAATGAATGGAGCCACAATATGTTTAGACTGCCACTCTTTCCAAAGTTGTAAATTCTCATGGCTATTGCATAATAGTGGAACTTTCCTTCAATGGCTATAACAATCTGACAATGTGATGGTTTTTCCAAATTGTCAAGTTGAGAATAGCAGAAATAAGTAAAAACTGCTGAAAATGAACTAGTTAACTGATTTGTCTTCAGATGAAGATGGTAGAAAATTATTAGATCGTTGGCCTACTTAGATCATGAAAGACCATTTTGAGGAAGATATTCTCCACACTTCTTCTATTAATTGCAATGACTTCATTTTACCACTGAATTCGTTTGGAGTCGCGTTTTCACTCTAATGATGGATTTTAGTCCTGATGGGTCTATAGCTACATTTGATGACCAGATCCGGAACAGTAGATCTGTAGTCGTGTTTTAAACAACGTCAAACAGGAGGCAATGAGAAGTTTTTAATCAATTTGAAATACTAAGAGCAATTTCACCTGTTTGTATCTTCTACCAAGATTTACGAAAGATGTCTAAGCATTGAAAACAGTTCATTACAACCCTCTTAATTTGTCATAATTACATTTTTACTTTCAATGGACGTCGCAATGAAAATTCACCACAAGGTACATTTTAGATTTTAAAATTTTGTTATCATGAAAATATACAAGGTTTGACTTCAGTAACCCTATATTTTTGGCTAATTGTTTCTTATTTAAAGCAATACGTAACTGAACTAAAGCAACATACCATATCAATTCGTGATTACTGAAGTTATACATTTTCAATAGAAAATTCTTCGGAATTTTTTTAATTATTGTAATAATTAATTTCAATTTCTTATAGCTTATAACGAGAAATAAAATATCTGACATAAATCTTGATAGAAACACAATAACAACATCAATAAGTTGTTTAATGACGCTGCACATAATATAATAAATCACAAAAAATTAAAACTTGTAAGCAAAACAGACCAATTTAATACGTTCAATCCACTAGAAACCGAGAATGAATATTTTAAAAAATCAATACGAAATTGAAAATCCGAAAAAACTTTAAACCAATATATGGCACTACATTTTCTTAGAAGAACGCGTGTTACTACAATGATATCTCTATATGCAAAAGTGCAATTTTTTTTGGAGGACATCTGTTGCGTTTGTTCAGAATATGGAAAAAAAGAACTTCAGCTAAAAAAAAATTCGGAACTGCAACAGGATGGTTTTCCTGACAATTGACGCACTTTTCTGCAGCGTTACAGGAAGTTTCTTTAAATCCTTAAATGTTCCTACCATACCTTGAATTCCCTTTTGAATATAAAAAGGGGGATATTGTAGCAAAAGTATTAGTTTCTCTTTTTATCAAGAAATTTGTAGATTTGTTACACATTCCTGTGGTTTGTAAATGTTCCTTTTCAGCATTACTCTGAATATGATATTCCACACGGTAAGCCCATGTTTCATTATTTGAAATAGACTTTTTAACTGCTTCGAGAGCCAAAAACGATTTACCTTGAATTGTAGCCATAGTGCCTTAAAAAAACACGAATTATCTTCTAGTTTGATCGGGAGCTCCCCTTCCCCCCGACCTCGTCTTACTACTCTTTCCTAGAGTGGAAATGAGTAACCGCAAGATAATTCTTCAAAGCTGGACAATATGAACTGCCCCCATAACGTGCCCAGGCTGAGGCACGAGTCCAAGGAGGTTTTCTCGAAATGGAAGAGAGCTCAAATCATCCAGTTATCCGCAACCTTGGCTCTCGACCTCAGGGAACAACGTTACGAAACTGTTGTCCGCGGCGAACGCAACACTTTTCCCAAACCAGGGCCTTTTCCATTCACATTCAAGCGGTTTCCCACTAAGTACCTCTGCTTGAGGGGTATTGGGGCTCCGTGATGCCAGAACTAGTCACGCAGGAGATCGGTATTGATACGCCGTCAGCCTTTTAATGTGTTAGTAGAGACAATACAAAGTTTTTTTTTTTATTTAAATATATTAATAATTTATTTTTATTTTTTGTGACACGGAAGTGTTAGCACAGACAGAAAGAAAAAAAAACTAGGTTAGAATAAACTGTTTTCCGCTTGATAAAAAAAATATCAAGCAGAAAAAACCCCAAAACAAATCACATGACACAGAAAAAACAAAGGGGGGAGGAAAAAATTGGGGGGAAGATCACTGAGGTACCTCGGGTCGTGATGCCCGTATTCATCTGAAGAAGATGAGCCCCCTGAGGGGGAAAGGTTACCATTTTGGTGATCTATCACTGAAAAAATTTCCCTTTCGAAACAGATTCCTTCAAATTGTATCCAACCGCTATTATAACTTCATTTGTATACTTAAATAAGTAATATACATTGTTTTGTTGGTGAAAATGCAGTTTAGCCCCACCAAAAGCACACGTCCTGAAGAAGCTGACAGAAAAAGACCCCATCACTGTTTCGAAAACTGGAAGATTCGCAAGTTGTTTTGTAGGATTAGAGAAGGGATGTATATTGCTCGTAATAATAATATATATGACATCAAAATAAATGTCTTACAGCTTCAATATCGTTATTTAATAGCCATTCCTCGTACGATTGCTCGTATATTTAAATTAAATCATAGGTTTTGAATAATGGTATAAAAAATTCGTTGCTGTCAATTTTCAAAAAGGATTCAATTAAAATGCTTTCGAATCAAGGAAATAAATTTTATTTTCCTTTGATTCAAAATTTAAGTAATACTGTGAATAGTGTCATAAAATGGAATGAAGTCGTAAAAGTTTTCATTTTTCTTATTTCATAACATTTATGTATCGTACTTATATACTTTGTCGGTGATGAAATATTGTAATTTCTGAAAACATTTTATACATATCAACATTTCTATTAAAATGTTTTTTTCTTCTGTTTTATATTCATACCTAATTAATCGCCTTTGCATTTTCAAATACATTTATTTAAATAAAAATATCTTGAAAATATTTTTCCCTAAATTTGTAGGAATTAAATATGAACACATGTAGTTCTTCAGGATTCAAAATGTTTCACTGTATTTCTAAAATAAGATGAATAATATATTTTTGATACGAAGTTACTCTCATAAAACACAGTTAGAGTGAGTGAGTGAGTGACTGTAGATTTTAATGGCTCAAGAGCCACAATAGGTCATGCAAAACACAATTAGAATGGTTTCGAATGAATAAAAGCGATTGAGAAAAATAAAAACTTAAAACATTTTGTTATTATGATGTGTGACATATTCAATTTTTAAAAAACAAACGATTTAATCTCAATGTGATACTTTATTTAAGACATTACCTATTCTACTTTTAAAAGCAGACGGTTTAAACTTAAAGTAATACCTTTTTCAATATTCTTTATTAAGATTTTTTTTTTTAGTAACACCAGATCATAGTTTTGATTTTAGATAATTTACTGGCAAAGGATATGAAATTTAGTATTGAGTTTGGTTCCAAGAGGTAAAGACGAACGTTGAAAAGGTGGTGCTTGTGTAAAATTGTGTCTTGAATTTATGCTTGAAAAGATGTGCGCAAATAAATGTGATGTCCTGAAAACAAGTCATTTTTTTAAATAGTCTTCAATACAGTACAGACTATTATTTGGAGGTTCCACCGAAGATAGTTGAAATTCAGATGTGCTTATTCGAATGGCGGTAGTGCTGGTCTCCACAAGAAGAATTGGAGTGCTTACCTCAATCAAATAATGCTGGTCTTCTGAGTTTCTAAATTGAAAATGAAGATATTTGGAATTGAATGAAGAAGTTGTTTAGTAAAAATTATCTGTTGCAGAATTTGTTTTTTTCCTTTTGCCCGAAGGATTATCTGGTAGTAAAAGTGATTCGATTTCAAGCGCCATTTTTTTTCTTCTGCGGACTGTTTTCTGTGCTGTTCTGACATCATATACTGCTTTGTTTATTCAAGAATTAGCGTCATCTTTTCCGAGTGGCTTTCTTTAAAGCTGTTTTGTTTCAGCGTTCGTTTAACGAAATTATTTAATTTCACATACAAGTAAAAGTTCTCCAACATGACTTTCTTAGCTAGAAGTAGGAAGCAGGATTTACAAGTGTTAGCTGAAGAATTTGGTTTGAAAGTAAAACCTGAATTTAAAATTTTTCATTTATGTAAACTGATTGTTGAAAATCCTGATTATAATGAGGAATTTACACTTCAGTTGCTTGGTGCCATTAAAGAAGAACGGGAAATGAAGGAAAACTGGAAAAAGAAGAACTGGAAAAAGAAGAAAGGAAGGAAAAACTGGAAAAAAGAAGAAAGGAAAGAAGAACGGGATCTAGAATAGAGAGCAAGAGTTAGAGCCTTTGAGCTGAAAAAACTGGAACTGGAATTAAGAGCTGCAGGTATACCACCCAGAAAATCCATGCAGTTATCTGATCAACCTGTGGAAAACAAAATTCATGATGTCGTGCCACATTTTATTCCTAAAGAAAAATTTTCCGATTCCAAAATTGATGAAGGGATTTTACCACCATCTAGTGAAGATTTTGCAATCAAAGAATTAATCATAGTTAGTTTAAAGGAATTCCGTACAGAACCACTTGCAGTCCCACCAGAAATTGTTCATACAGAAAGCGTTGAATCTGAAAACAGGATTGAAAATATTGAACAAGTTCCAGGAAATCATATTCAGCTTGAACTGAATGAAGATTGTTTTGGTGAAATGAATGAAAATCCTGAACTGAACAATAAGGCAGATCCGAATGTCTCTTTTGCTAGATCTGAAATATCAAGTTCAGAGGAAGGAGATAATCAAGATAATACTTGTTATTCAAAAAGAAAAAAAATGCTTTAAAAAATGCACTCTTCTAAGAAAATTTGCTCTAAATATTTCGTAAAGCTCCCTAAATCTGATGAAAGTGTAACTATCGATACTGACCAGGTATATGAGACTAGTAAATGGGAAGATAATGAATTAAATTCTAAGAAAAAGAGAAATTCCTTTGAGAAAAAGTGTATCGTTTCTGATATTTTCAGAAAGGAGTTTTCAGGAACTGAGAAGCGATGTTCTGTTACTGAGAAAGAGTGCGATGCCAAAGAAATTGCTGTGAAGGAACTACAATGTTATTTGGATGAGCCAAATAAATTCATCACCATGATGGACCAAAATATTTTAGTTTGGCTTAAAAATAATGTAAATTTGAATCCACAACTTATGAAATGGGCAATGACTTTACAGTCTTATACTTATACGGAAATTCCTGGCAGTGGCAAGAGTCATAAACATGCAGATACAATAAGTCTCCCTCCATGGCCTGATAAGAGAAAATATATTTAAAATAATATACTTTCAGACTTTGAGTATTGATATTTTTTCTTTCACAATTTGGCTTATTGTTTGTATTGTTTTTGAAACTTTCTTCACCACAAATTGCATGTAATACATATTCATTGTACATTTTCAAAAGCTGCCTACCAGTAAAACATTTGAGATTTCTAATGTTATATTTGTGTTAGTATTTTTTTCATTATAAATTATTGCTTTGTCTAATGTGATGTTTATAGATATTACTTTTATTATGTATTCTATTTTATGTTATAACAACTTTTTGTATAGAATTTTATGAAAGGGTTTAAATTCGTAGCATCTGCTGCAGACTAACAGTGCCATTCAATACCTAGAGGAATTAAAAATATAAAAAATAGTATTTAGAATTATATTGTGATTTTCAGTTCATATTCTGTTTGATATTTACTGTATTTAAAAAAAAAGTGCTTTTGAATTTTTGTTACGTCAATTATTTTGGGAGAAAGTTATATACCTGTATGTATTTATATAAGACATATTCTTCTTATTCTATATGTATGTTTATTATTCATTTTTTATGTAATGTGAGAAAATTAAGCTTAGCATATGAAATAGTGTTGTTATCAGAGAACTATTTTATATATAAAAAAATTAAGTTGCTAAGCAAATCAGATTTCCTAAAATAGGAAGAAACAATAATTTAAATTTCAAGGAGCTTTAATTTAAAAAATTTATTAAAGTTTATTTCGGAATGGGAAGAGGTTGTGACATATTCAGTTTTTAAAAACAAACGATTTAATCTTAATGTGATACTTTCTTAAAATATTACCTATTCAACTTTTAAAGGCAAACGATTTAATCTTAATCGTTGGCAACACCAGATCATATTTTTGTTTTTTAGAAAATTTACTGGAAACAGATAAAAAAATAGAATTGAGTTTGGTTCCAAGAGGTAGAGACGAACGTTGAAAAATTGTGCTTGTGGAAATTGTGTATCTAATTTATGTTTGAAAAGATGTGCGCAAATAAACGTGATGTCCTGAAAGTCATTTTTAATAATAGTCTGCAATGCAGTACAGACTATTATTTGGAGGTTCCACCGAGATAGTAGAAATTCAGATGTGCTTATTCAAATGGCGGTAGTGCTGGTCTCCACAAGAATTGGAGTGCGTGCCTCAATCAAATAATGCTGGTCTTCTGAGTTTCTAAATTGAAAATGAAGATATTTGGAATTGAATGAAGAAGTTGTTTAGTAAAAATTGCCTGTTGCTGAATTTATTTTGTTCCTTTTGAGCGAAGGATTAACTGGTAGTGAAAGAGATTCGATTTCAAGCGCCATTTTTTTTTCTTCTGCGGACTGTTTTCTGTGTGGTTCTGACATCAAATGCTACATTTACTTATTCAAGAATTAGTATCATCTTTTCCAAGTGGCTTACGTTTAATTTTTTGTTTCACATCGCTGTAGATTTGTAAATTTTATATTAAAATAGTACATTACGAAATTTGTGAGTTATTTATGGTAATAAATAATATTTTATGTATTTCTTAAAGTCAATACAAGAGTTTATTACTGACTGGGTGAAACATTGATGACTTTTTGAAGGTTATTGTGATTTGTTATTTTCAGTATATATACTACTTGTGTATATTTAAGATATTTTGAAAAATATCTCGCCAAGATGGGTTCCTTGTTTACTCTCAGTGGAAAATAAAAGCAATCGTGCTGTGGACTCTGAAGCTATTTTTACCCTTTAGCGTCGCAATCCTGTCGAGTTCCTGCATCGATATATGATTGTAGAACGAAACGTGGACGCACTATTACACTCCATAATCATAGAAAGAGGGAAAACAAGGGGTGTTTGATCGTTTGACAAAGGTTCACTTCGAACGAAGAGATCATTATCCCACCAGATGCTCATTTTGTGGACATTTCGAGACCTTGCATTCCAGATGGCTTAAGAATTTGCACAAACACTTGGAAAAGTGCATAGAGTGAAAAGAAAATAACGTGGAAAAATTAAAGAAAAATCTGCCAAAAATAATATATATTTTTCTGTCTTTTTCCAAGGACTTGTAGAACGAGCCTCGTAACATAATCTTTTTTTTCGATTTCTTGGTATGAATTTCCATTTTTATGGAGCTCAATTTCAGGATTTCTCAAGTGAAAACATTCATCTCTAGTCTTAGGTTTCTTTCTCAATTGCTACAAGAACAGTTCATATAAAATACCAGACTTCAAAAAATTGTGCGAAGTTAATTATTTACGCTACTATCTAAATAGTTTTTTCAATCAAAAACATTGTAAATGCATCGAAGGAAGCGTACAAATACTTCTTTTGCAAGAAATTCATTACCTTTATCGGTCAGAGTCTTATTATATAACGTCATAAGCAATTTTCGGTGTTTGATCTAAAGCATTCGATTAAGGTATTATATTAAAACTATTTCTGTGGACATTTCTGTTTTTATTTTAGTAAAAAATTAAAAAATATTAGAGTGTACAAATTATTATTTTTTCAAAGGTATATGATAT
>BMAW01042408.1:0-10000 GCA_019974015.1 Nephila pilipes | reverse complement strand
GAAATTATGGCGGCGTCAGAGCTATTTCCCTAACAGTTCGAAGTGTATCAAGGTGGCTGCCTTATAGCTTCTGTTAGGGAAACAATTCAGGGAAAAAAAAGATTATGTTTTACGGGAAACTGTAATAGTGGTCATTTTGATGTTTATATTTAAATAGTTGGATTAACAAATAGAAATAAAGTTAACCCTGGTTATGATAATGTGAAACAAAATGAAGAAAATGTGTCATCTTTAGCGTTTCAGCCTCAAGAAAATAAGTCTGTGTTAGTTTCAAAGATTCAATCAATATCTAACATTGATGTATCAAGTTCAAGTGAATCAATTATTAATGATGCAATATCTCTTCAACTAAATAAAGGTAAAAAAAGAAGAAAAAGATTCACAAATTCAATTAGATATAAACAAGTAAGATAAGCTGCCACAAAATATACTAAAAGCCATCCTGAAGTACATAAAGCAGCTGTAAGAAAATACTTTTCTAATAACCCCCATGTGAATCAGGCAGCTGTAATTAAATACAATGAAAAAAGATCAAAAGTTAAATTAGCGCCATGGACTTCCAAAAATTTGTCTGGTTTTAAATATGAAATATATATTGACTATTCAAATGATAAAATTGTCAGTATCGGAAAACGTTTGCCCTGTTCGAGGTGCCGTGATTTAAAATGCATAGAAGAACCTCCAGGAATGTGCTGCAGTGGTGGTCAAGTCCAGCTTCCTGCAATTAGATTCTACCCTGAACCTTTAAATAGACTTCTTAGCCATACGGATCCGCTTTCAGAACATTTTCTTTCTACAACTCGTAATTATAATGGGTGTTTCCAGATGACGTCATTCGGTGCAAAAGAATTGAAGGAAGGAAATTTTATGCCAACATTTAAAGTCCAGGGACAGGTATACCACAGGATAGGTAGCCTATTGGCTGAGCCTCCTCATCAACCTTCTTTTCTTCAGCCTTACTTTCTCTGTCATGATGAACGTGAAAAAAACATTCATTGTGGTATTTTCAGAGGTGTTAAGCCAGAATTAGCCAATTGCAAAAGGCGCTACATGAACATAACAGGTATATTCACGATTTCAAAGCTGCTGTTGATTCAGTTCCTTAAGACCAAAAGGAGTTCAAGGTTATAATTAATGCCGATAAAAAACCATCTGGAGAACACAAAGGTCGTTTCAATGCTCTAATTTTCTTGATATTTTATGTATAGGTTCCAAAATATAATATTATCGTCTGCCCAGCGAAGCCGTCGGGTATCAGATAGTATATATATATATATATATATATATATATATGTGTGTGTGTGTGTGTGTGTGTTTGGTGTAATAAAAAGAATTGTTTAGCATTTTTTGTGTGACTTCCCCTGTGAAATAGTATACCAATCAGTTCACTGCGTTTGTCTTACGTAATACTCATAGGATCAATTGCACAGTTAATAAATCGAGCCAGAAGCTAGGAAGCAAATATTGTTGAAATTTGGATACCGATGTCATGCGATTAGTCATTTATTCGTCGCTGCAATCGGTACAAATTTCACGAAGTGAAAAATGCTGCAAAAGCATATCAATCAATCCAATCTGTTCTCGTGGATGAAATGGTATCGATAGATACTGGCTAACTTTCGACAATTATATGAGTTTTGCAAAATTCTTTATAGATGTTAAGATTTTTATTAAGTACAAAAACTGATAACCTTAAATAATCTAGTCTCTGACTTAGATTCTTATATCTATTTTCGATGCAAAAACAAGCATTAACTTATTATTCATTATTGTATTAATGCTCTCTTTAAATCTTATAGAATGAAAAACACAAGAGAAGAATTAAAAAAAAAAGCTTTTTCCTAAAAAAATTATAAGCAAACACTAAAAATATTATATATAAGCAGGAAAATAATTAATTATAAAGAAATTATAAGAAAAAGTTTAAAAAAAATCTTAACAATTAAAATAGTGAATACAATTTTTTTCTAAAATGACAAAATAACAAAATAATAATGCTCACGTAGAAAGGTAAAATATTATAGTGTATTTTTAAAATACTTTTGTGTGAAAAGCAGTTTCTTTTCAGTTGTAAAAATAACAATCTTTTTTGTACCACACATTTTACGTTAAAATTAGCTAATATTAATCATTATCTTTCAAAGAATAAATCATTTTTCTCTACATCAGAAAATAAATACAGATTATTACGTCTCGGATAAGTTTAGTACAATATATTTATCATTGGTTTCAAAGAATATAATCAAAACTTTTTTTTATAAATGTCTTGAATTTATTTTACCTATTCATGTAAAATTTTCTTAGAAAAGTATTTCAAAAATTCTAAATCGATATTGTTTTCAAAAAAGCAATACTATAAGTATTTTTTCAAAAAACGTACTAAACATCAATATGATTATTTCAAAATTGAAGTTTTTTCTTCATACTAAATAATTTAATCTAAATTTATTCGGAATTTATTAATTCAGTTTATCCCTTTAACTAAACAAAAAGTGCTTGGATAAATATGCATACATTAAAACAAACAAAAAAAAAACTTGTTGAATTTTTCATATTAAAAGAAATTTTTAGTCTCAAAGAATGTAAGAAAAAAGAAGTGGGTTTCCCAAAAGTTAAAGTGGGTTAAGACGAAAAATAATAAAATAAATAATCATGAAAGAAAAATGTTCTAAACGTTTCATAGAGAAATAAATTGTTATAAATTAATTTTAAAAGTACACCTTCCGAATAGTTATAGAATTGTACATTAAAAAGATGTTAAATTCATTTTCTATTCATATAATGCATAAAAGTTTGTCTTTTATAATATATTCAAAAAGTATCTTGCAATGTAAAGACATACAATAACAATATTTACGCGGGTAAGGTCACAAAAAATATTCAAAAACGATTTTTTTAGAAAGAGTATCTTTTCCGAAGTAAAAATAATAATCATTTTGCTATGATACGATATTTGTATATAAAAATAGAGTTTTTAGCTTCAATTAAATAATATACACAACTACCATTTCCTATAGGACATTGTGAAGCATTGTTTTTTTTTTTTTTAATTTGAAGCACAGTAAAACAACGTAGCTATGATATTTCGCTGCATAGATCGTAAATTGCCTACGTTGGACCGAATAGCTATGCCTTAGTAGTTTGGAGCCTGTTTAACCTTCCTTATGCAGAAAGATCTTTATTTTAGTTCTCAGCTTTCCCAAACGTGAACCTACTTGCTTATGGATGTGACCAATACTCTCCGATTCTACAGCACTGTTACAACAATAATTGCTTCGTACGTAAAAGTACCCTTGGGAATCTCCACCCGCGTAATATTTCGCATACATAAATTTTAATCGTATCACAGAATTCTGAAATATCCTAGATGAACCGATATTTATTTTCGTTATAAGATTCATTTTGCCTGTTGGAAGATCTTTTCATGGCCATGTTACGTAAAATATTAATGTAAACAAACATTACAGTTCCGTTTTCGATCGCAGAATGCTAGAGCTGGTTCTAAGACTTTGACAGCTTAATATTAAAATATTTAAATTTCAAATTCTAAGTAAGTTAGAAACAACATTTAAACTATTCTATAGAAAATAAAGTTAGCCTTAATGTTTCCGACTAGGTTCGGAAGCATTATTTTGAAAAAAAAAGTATGAATCAATATTTTTTTTTTTGACATTTAGTATCATCTGAATTTGAATATACATAAAAGCATTCGAAAAGTTTTATTACAATGAAAAAAAATTACAATGTAATTTTTTGAATAAAATAAGGAAAAAATAGTACAGATTCAAAATATTCTCTTTTCAGGGAAAAACCTTTCTATAACAGTTTTATTCAGCATATGTACAGATATGACACATGTACAGAGCCTGAACTAGATATTTGTAATGATACACATTATTTGCATTTATTATTATTTTGCAGTCGAAATAATAACACGTTTTCTTTAAAGCTTCCATTCTTATGGAAGTAATTCACTTATAAACCACAAATCACAAAAGTCCTTATTCCGGATATTAAGAATAATATGAAAAGCATTTCTACCAAAGTTCATCAATATATAGAAAAAAAACATTCAAGTTATCACCTTCGAAAAATTGTAAGCATTGAAAAATTGTATTCTTCAGAAAATAGATTAAAAGTTAAGACATGTTCAGAAAAAAAAGGTATACGTACCAAATCAATCTAAAAAACTCCACTTTTATAAGTCACACCTTCTTCATTCTCTTTTCTTTTGAAATTTGATTTTCTTGCGGTTCGAATTTTTTTTCTTGCCATTTTTGCTGATGGGAATGGATGTCGTTTAGAGTCAGCAATGCAAATAAGGTCGAAATTTTTAAAGGCATCAACCGTATGCGGAAACACATCTAATGCATGAAATATCTTTAAAACTCATTTATAACCATCATTAAAATATATTACAGAGATATAAGCTCTCAGAGTAAACGTTTCATGGTCAACAAATACATCTTTCGGGATTATTTTCCTTAAGCAACCATTAAAACATTCATTCGAGTTCTGTGTTTTGCCATGGAGGCATTTTTTTTTAATAAGCTTTGATCGCATAAATTAAAATATGTAGATTTGATGGAATTAACAATGGATTAAAGGAGGCTTTTGCATTTTTCATTTACTTTTGTTCCGCACGCTGATATTTAAACAAACTAAATTGTCCTTTCGGGCACTGTCCATGCCTTGGCTGATCCACTAATGAACAGTTGTGATAAAATGTAGCTATTGCAGCACTTTGCATTCCTGGTAAATCATAAACATCGCTTCTAATTACAAGACCGTAGTAATTGTGCAATTTACTAATAAATTTGTCGATAAGAGTTTCTCTTTTCCATCTAATCCTTTCTGACTTTTTAGTTTATGATGGCGGGTTCCGACTCTTTTCTGAACGTGCCTTATGCACTCATATTTGCTTACACAATTTTTTCCATAAATGTCATAAATGTCTTTCACTGCTGAATAACCTTGTTAGTCACCGTCACCATAAAAGGACAAATACTTCAGCTGTCGCAAATGGCAAGACATTTCAAAGATACGATATGAACCATCAGATTCCATGCTAGAGGACGAATCAAAATGATTTCCTAAACAAATATGATCCAGTGATACATTCACACCTTTTGTTTCGAGCACATATACGACAATTCTTTGACATCATTTCAATATCTACAACTTTACCCATATCAATGGATAAACTCTCTACTACTCGCCCATTCAATGACGTGTGACCTCGACGTTGCCAAATACCATCACAAGATAATCACTTTTAATTTAGACGCTGCAGTATTCATAAAATCGTGTGCAATAGTTGTTGTATCTTTGAACAAATTCTTTTCACAGTTCTTGAAAGCTGATTTTGATAAACATGGCATATCTAATGCAGTACTCAGCTTTTTTGAAGCATTATAGCCTTTTCCAATTAAACACATATCTAGAACAAAATGAATATCGATTTAATTCATCTTGTTTGCTTTTTTAGTTGATGAAAAATCATAAATAAAATTGGAGTTAGTGCATATCAAGAACATATCGTTAAGAAAACTAAAACTGGACTCTTCCTTGAGTTCCGAAATCTATAATAAACACAATGGGCACCTCAGCATTTCAGTGATACTTGAAATTATTTTTTGATAGTAAATTCTATTGCCAAGTGTATTGATATCTTTTTTAAAGCTATCCTTCATTATTGTTTCCTCAATAAAATTTTCTGTTCGCTGCTTGAGCTGTTTATATCAGTTGTCTGACAAGCAGAATGACGATTACCACAGAATTTCTTTTTTTTACACTCGTTTATTTTTCGCATTATCTATGGTTTGAATAAAGAATATCAGTCTAAAAATCTATTATACAGTTTAAACAGTTATCGTACAGAAATAAAATTGTGACGGCGAACTATACCTATTCGTCTCTTGTGCCATAACTAAACTCAAAGTACTAACACTAAAAGTCAATAAAGCATTCAAGAAGACGTTACACAGATTTCAACACTGTGTTTATTGACAAATTGCTAATATAACGACAAATGTACCTCCGACTCTCCCCAAATAGCGCCCTAAATATATTAACTTGATCTACCAATATCAAACTAACAGAGTCTTACCAATACCGTAAGGTTGAGGCTGTCTAACTTCTAGGTTGTCTAGACTTTCTAGGTTGTCGATAATTTGTAGCAATTCTTGACCCCGTATTCAACTCTGGAACAATTACCAAACGCTAGATTCACTCGACCTCTTTCGTGTGTCTCAAGCTCAATTTATATCATTCCTGTCTCCTTCGCTTCACTTTATTTCTACCTGCTTGTAATTTTAATATTCACGTTTCATTTTTGGTTGGGCAAAGGATGTTTAAAAAAAGCAATCAATCTTAATTAAAAGTCCCCTAGGTTAGTGAACAGAAAACTGCGAATAGTCCAACGTCACAAAATGATAATTAAAAGCAAAACTCAAACGTAATTCAAACAACGTGGCTCAGCAAAATAGTGAACACTGATATTTTGGAAATTTTACCACTAAATGTGATGACAGATTTCTCAAAATGAGTCTTAATATATTTTAAAAGTTTTTTTAAAAAAAATAAGCACTAAATATTCTTAAAAGTTTAAGAAAGAAACGAATACTTTTGAGAGGACATTAAGTTCCGGTTTCTAAATCGAGACTTAAGGCAATTTTCTTGGAAATTGTCTGAAATTAAAATGCTTATAACTTGATTTCTGTGTGCCTTAGCTACAATGGAAGGTAGTTTTAAAATGAGAAAGTTTCAAATATTATAATGGATGAATAAAAAAAAATTCGATATTTCTTCCGAAATTCGAGTTTTTAATGCATTCTGATACCTTAATAATAGTCAGTAAAAGAACACCTTTTAACCGACATTCGCGATTTAAATGTAGATGGATACATTATTCTATCTTGTATATAAACAAAACTAGATTATGGATATGTAAATAACAATCCAGTAAGAAATTCCAAAGATCACATAGCAGGGTCGGTCTCTTATCTATAACATTTCAGTGGTAAGCACACATGATAAGATAACCTTATCGTGGTATACATCCCAACGCGATAAGAGGGGATGTATGACGTAACTTTCGCCGGTCTTAGATCGAGTCTCACTACATACATCCATTATTAGTTGATGCCCGCGTATCAATTGTTAAGCAAATGCTTCCCACTGAACTCAAATATTTTTTAAGAGAAAAACAATAAAAAAAGTTCCGAATTCTACTCTATCATTGCGTTACAAAGAATCCTAAAACTTTTATTCTCAGCTATGGTAAACGCTTGGAAATCCAAGGAAATTAAATTCACCAAGTTTTTGTCTACTTCGTTTCTTATGCATATTGGTGAATTTCTTTGACCATTGGGAAGAAAAGACTGCAAAGAGACTGCTAGAAAAAAGAGAGAAAATACTGCTTTTTACATTGCTCTGAAAGGGGGGGATTTATCTGACGTTGATTCCAGGCAAATCTGGATTTGATTGAGTAATTATTTCAGCGCTAATCGGGGTGTCTTAACTTTATCAGAAAAAAAAAAACGTAATTACATTTGGTTATCATATAATATGAGAACACGGGTGTTTATTAACTGCAGGATGTCTTTCAGCTAATGTTTTTTGATATTTCACACGATGGTGCGATAAGTATTCATCTGATCATAAGAATCGCATCTAAAGTGTTTCTTAACACCCTCAACAACTGTAAAGTATGACTATGTAGAACTATTTAGTAGTAATTTGGTAATATTTATATTTCCTACGAATATTGTGACAGAAGTAAATATAATTCCAAGCTAAATGATACAAGAATGAAAGTGTTAGCATATTATCAATTAGGAACGAATTTTCAGATTAATTATTAATAAATATTTACTAATTCTGAATATAATTTTTACAGTCTATAAGATTCTTCATTACTTTTGGCCTATGCATAGTATACCTATTCAGTTACTTAAATTATAAACAAAATTCTTATTACAATTTATTAGTTCTAAACTATTTTTCTATGGTTATAATTAATCTTAATTTTGGTTAATCATTCATAATTAAAATTATTGTTAAAACACTTAAAACTGTCAATAAAATAGTCTTGTGGCTTAGGCACCCAACTGAATCCTTATCAAAAGATAATGAAACTCTGCACAAGAAGACTGGACACACGTTCTAACAATAACAATAATCAACTAAAAATATTTTAAAATGAAGTTTAAATGACAAAGAAAAAAAAAAGCTGTCATAAAGACTGAAGTGGCGGAGAAAACCAAGTAACTTCATCTGCGATTCATATCTCATTGTTTGCTTTCCAGTGTTACCTTAAATAGAGGTAGTAGCGGATTTATTATCACTTCGTCGTCAGTCCGCTTCAGCTGGCTTGCTTTTCCAGAATGGCCGGTTCGTTCTTACAATGGTAAAGTGACGGCAAGCTTAAGTAGTGATCAAATAGAAGTCGCCACAATCTCTAGAAGTAATGAAAGTGTGTGCCTTTTATTGACAACTGCCCTTTATAGTAAAAATAATTAGAGTTAAAAACAACGTTTTTATATGGTGGCAAAGTTTATTGAAATAAATTATTGAAATATTAGTTAAAACTTAGTAAAAAACCTCATATCTCTCTTTCTTTAAGATCATTCTCTCTGCGTAATTCAATATATCTTCCATAAATGGTGCCACGTTACTACACAAACTATGTTATTAAACAAATTATTGTAATATTAGTTAAAACTTGTGGCAAAAGTCTAAATATTGCATTGTCAGTCGAGTAAGAACGATTCCCAAAGTTTTAGAGCTCTAGCTTGATTGGAAGTTGATTAAATAAACGATCGAAACTTTAATGACACACACACCAAGTGAAATACAAAAAAAAAAATGTTGTAATAACTTTCTTGGTATAGTTATGAAACAAATACCACTCAATATTTCTACAACATCTTTTTGCACCCCATCCCTTCGAATGAATGTTTTGTTTCTTCAAAAGAGCGAGTATGTTGTTGTATACTTCACATTTCCTAAAATTGAAACTCATGAACATAAGTGGATTGAAAACAGGCTAAGGAATTCTGCAACATAATTGGCTTAAAAAACTTTTTGACACTTTGATAAAAAAAATAAAAAAAAATTACAACAATAAAATATTTTCGCTAAAGAAATAGTTCAGAATCTACTAATAAGTTTTTGCTTCTTAAAAGAAATGAACTGCAATCGGATCTCATCAGGTTTATGATCTCAAATATCTGTAAAATTTACTCGTGTGAAATAACTAAGAAAAATTGTTTAAAATAATTAAAATACATCGAAATTGTATTAAGTAAAAAAAATTTCAAAAGTATATAGTCAAAAACTTTCATGACATCGTTATTGTTACTGAATTATAACTGATCGGTCAACAAACGCAAATATACCTAAATCCTGAAGCTAGTCAGGAGAAACGTGAAATTATATATTCCATTATATATTAAGAATACACTCAATGTCTTGAAAAGTTGATAGTTAATTTCTAAAAATTCTTAAAAGCCGCAAAATGACTTAAAATGTTTTTAAAAGCGTGAAATCGATTTAAAAATTAAAATAGAAACAAATTTAACAAAATTAACATAAATTTATATTTACAAATCAGTTTGCATACACAAAGTAGATATATCAGTGAATTATAAACTTATGCGTTGTACTGTATTGCAGACTATTAATAAAAATGACTTGTTTTCAGGACATCACATTTATTTGCGCACATCTTTTCAAACATAAATTACATTCACAATTTTCACAAGCACAATTTTTTCACCGTTCGTTTTTACATCTTGGTACCAAACTCAATTCTATTATTTGTTCGTTGCCAGTAACTTTTCTAAAAATCAAAATACGATCTGGTGTTGCCTAATACGATCTAGCATAATTTTATTTCTTTGTAAAAACTTTAAACATTTAAAACAAATATATCTTAATAAATAATATTGAAAAAGTATCACTTTAAGTTTAAATCGTTTTCTTTTAAAAGTTGAAG
>BMAW01042404.1:95990-127684 GCA_019974015.1 Nephila pilipes | reverse complement strand
ATAGATGGTTACATAGATGATTTAATTATTTTAGGTAAAACTGAGGAATTCAAACCAAATGTTTTGTTTTACCTTAATTATCTTAAATTATTAAAAACTAATCTTAATTCCAATACAGTAGAATTTCTAGATCGTGATTTGCAAATTGTTGACAATAGACTAATTAGTAATATTTATGATAAAAGAGAATGATTCGAATTCCATGTAATCAAAATTCCTATTTGGAACAGTAATCTACACAGATCTATTTATAGGAATATTTCATTAGGCTTTTTATTACGTAATAACAAATTAACCACACATAAAATAGACAAGTTTAATAACATTAAAAAATTCTTCAACAACTGTTTAGATCATGATTATCCAATAAATTTTTAAATACTTATATACATCACAAATATATTAAACATCTTTGCGAATCATGATCCAGTTTCAAATCCACCACACAACAATAGGTCCACAAAGTAAGCTTGTTAGTGGTCTAGCCGTGAAGGATTTATTTATTTACATTTACACAGTTTATATTTTTACTCACTCTCTGGACCATTATACTCCTTTACCATACAACTTATTACTAACCAATTGTTTGCATCCTTTTACATTTTATTACCAATCAAACAATGATTTAAATCTTTTTTCAATTTATATGGTGATGATGTGTTATATATTTTTTTTCATTTTGAGTATGTGATATACATCTTGAAGCTTAAAGAAAATTCCGTCTTACTACTCACATATTTGAATCTTCATTTCTTTGAGTTGTTGTAAGTAATTTTTATATTTTGATTTGTTGATAATTTTTAGATTTATAGACTTTATTTTTGTAGATTTTATCGCTGAAATTTTTTGCAATTTTTAATCATTGAACTCTTTTGTAATTTGGATTTCCCAATTCAGCCTACCAGGAATTATAGATTTTATTTTTGTAGATTTTATCACTGAATATTTTTGCATCTTTTGATCATTGAACTCTTTTGTTATTTGGATTTCCCAATTCAGCCTACCAAGTCGCAAAGGGAGAAGGTTGGTACCATTAAACTAGTTTAACCCGGCTTATTCGGTCCTCAGCCCGATATTGCTTTTTGACTTGCTGGGTTCCATATTTTCATTTATTTTTTCTTTCATTTTTACATTTCTTTCTGGATTTTTGTTTTTTTAAATATTTTAAATTATTCTTTCATAAATTTTCAGTATATATATATATATATATATATATATATATATATATACAGAAGTACTATATATATTGTTTTCACTTTCCAAAAATACATGGAATTTAACCATATATTTAGTAGACAAATTCAACAACATTAAGAAATATTTCTGTTATTGTTTGCGAGTGATTGTCCTATAAATTTCTTTAAAAAACGTACATACATCAGAAATATATTCATGTTCTATGTAAATTATGATTTATATTTAAATATAACACATAACAAATAGGATGAAGAAGCCAGCCAGACTTGGGTATAGCTGTGAAAATTATACTTTTATCACAATTACATATTTTGGACCAATTTATACACTTGCAAATTTCAACAATTTAAACAAACAACCAAGTATGAACAGCTAGTTTTTTTTTTTTTTAAATTTTTTCTTACTATGATGAAGTTTTACTCTTCCAGTATTTAATAAGCTGGTATTATAAAACCAGTAAGCTAGTAATTTATAATTTTTTAGCAGTAAGTTTAAGCAATTCGCTTTGTTGGACATTTCTTTATGTATTTGTTCTTTTTGGTTCAGATTTTCATTTTTTGAATTATTTTGAACGAGTTTTTTTGGATCAATTTTATAATACATATATGTTTTTCAAATATTTATATTGTTATTATTTTTTTATATTTCATGTAAAATGTAATAATAAATACTATCCATTATTTTGAATATTTCTATCGTAGCCTACCAATTCACAATGGGGGGGAGTTTGGTACTACTAGTTTAAATTCAAAACTAGTTTAACTCCTCATATTCGGTCCTTAGTGTGAAACTACTTTTCGATTTTCTGGGCTCCATATATTTTGCGTGATTATATTTGGTGGATTTACTATCCAAATCATTAACAAAATGAGTTGAGATTTTTAAGTTCATTTTAAACAGATGTAAATTACATTTTTGTGTTGTTTTATGTTTAGCTTTAACAAAAAAGTAGTAGGAACATCAGAAAAAGATTTAGTTTATAATAATATTCCCTTTTCTAGAAATTTCTAAGTAATAAAAGATATTCATAGCTGTCAAATTTATACATTTAATATCAATAGAGTTTAAAAATTTGACGGAAATAATGCCGTGTGTTATTACTTTATTATACATATGATCAACATGCTTATTTAAATTAATTTTTGAACAATTTATAAGAAATGTTTATCTTTTTTTACTGGTTGAGAATATGATAGATAAAAAATATTTAAATATAGAAGTAAGAAAAACTTATTAGATTTATTTTTAACATTAACTAAATCATAGATATACATATATTACGTGAATGTAGATTCAACGATTATATAGGTACAAGCTATCTGCATTATGGCATGTCATTAACGTAGATTAAAATCTTATAAAAGACAGGAAATTAAGAGATATTTATGCATTGAAGAACTAGTTGCATATGATGTCACAAATAAGGATTTAAAAGTAAAGAATAAATTCTCAAAGGATAAAGAAATTTTATGTTAAACATTAGTATTAAATATAAATTAATAGACGAGCTTTGCACAATATTCATATATAGAGAAATTCAGATAATTAATGAATTTAAATTTCAGAATTGACGAGGAAATTATTTACAAGGATGAAAAAATCAACAATTAAACAATTATTAATTTTTATTGTTTTATAATTAATAATATACATCTTAGTTTAAAATGGCATTATGGAAATTTTTTTACTGAAATGCGAAGAATAAAATGTCATATTAAGACACTAACAATTTTTGGGAAAAAAAAGTTAAACGTTAATTTGTACTTTATTCAGAATATTTAAAACGCAATTTAACTCAAAATTGTTGAATCTTTAGATTAGAAATCACAAATAATAAATTACTATGTACATACACATGATTAAATGTACAAGAATAAATATGGTAATAAACGCATTTAAATGAAATACTATAAAAAAACATTCTACAACAATAATTTACACATATCATAATAAATATATATAACTTTAAATTATCTACCTCATAATGTTACTTTGACTGTATTAACAAGGTAGATAATGATAAATAATGAACCAATTTTTATAAATCTAAATACATATAAATGTATTGATTACTTGTTTCAGATATACAAGTTTAATATAATATATTAATTATTGTTTGGAAATCCTCATAAGACAAAATGATTACAAAGACAGTTAGAGGTATAATAGGGAATAACTTACACTTTTTACATAGGCTATGTGTACAGACGAACTAATCTAATCTCATTAAAACAACACATTAAAATGGTTTATTTTCACTTTAAAACATTAGATGGTGTGTCTCATTTTTATTTTTTTAACTTTTGCTTAAGACAACAGATGACAGCACCTTTTTACTCCTTTTACAAATTTGCATGCTATATTATTTTTGTTGATTTTGATATGAAACTTGTTCCATTTTCTAAATAATTTTGACCTTTACATATTGCACATAATATAATAATCGTTAATAAAATAAAATTTACATACAGATCTTAATTGATTCTTTTCTGGATCACTTTTTGTCTTATATTCCTATTTTTTTTTAGTGTATAAACACTTAAAATCGTACTTTAAATGTTATAACAATAGCGAATTTTCACTGTTATTACAACAATAGGTACTGTAAGTAACTGTAAATCAAGTTGGTGGATGCTGCATGCCATGCATATGTTTTATTACTTGTTTTAAAAGTTATTTGAAAGTATGATCTCCATAAAACCCCATACTCCCTTAGAATAACCAGTGAAACTGAAAAAGTAAGGTGATATTCTCATTGAGATTTTGCAGGTGCTAGAAATATATGAATAAAATGCATATTTTGTATGGAATGGTCTATCACCGGTACGGACAACTTCAACTTCTAGAGAGGCTTAATTAAAACAACCATTTACCTACCTCAAAATAACCATTAATTGAAACGGATCTAAATTTTAGGTGTTTACTTAAGATTTTTATAATATATGTTGTTTTAAAAAAATCATCTAATTCTCAATTATTTATTAATTGTGTAGAACCGGGTCACAACTATTAGAAGCTTTCTATTATTCTTACGTATTAATCAAATTTCTTTAATATAAGAGACAGCTACGAAAATAAAGTTATCATTTCCATTCGTTGCCGTACACTGATGTTAGAGAATGCTTTGTTTATTATATTTAAATATTTTTAAAGACAGGTTTGTCATATTTATTCACAGCTTTCAAATTATTTATGATTCTTAATGAATGAATTTCTTATGATCTTTCCTTCCCATCTCGAATCATATAAATCTATATATCACAATTTATGCCTAATCTTGTGAATAAAGATATCGTCAGTTTGGGAAAATAGTTAGAGCTGTAACTTCGGTTTCTTTATGTAATTATATCTAAAATAAATCTTATAATAACTTCAACTAAGACTTTGCATATTATGTAGTATATATTAGCATTTTTATGGCTTGCTCCTTATGATTCTTTACGTTATCAGTCACCTACGAGAATTTTACATGCAAAAAGATTAGATTCAGATTAATGTAATCGTCCATTGTTTAGTTTTGGAAAGTCAAACAGAGCGTAAAATCCCATTACGTGAATTCGCCTTTTGTGCAAAATAAAATCTCTTTCTCTACGTAGTAACTGATTATCAGAAATATTGCTTACAACTACATTTTTGTTGGCTGAAAGTTGTAGTAAATAAGAAAAGTCACATACATACTTTTTTAAAAAGTCACATATCTGGATTAAAAGAAGTCCTACAAACTCTTTTGAAAGAATGGCTTCCTAATAACATGTTAAATATTTATTTAAATATTTAAAGGTGAATTAAGAATCATTTTGATATATTTGTTTAGTATATATATATATATATATATATATATATATATATATATATAATTAAAATCAAAATATAAATAAGTAATAATAATATATAATATATTGTAAAATAGAAAAAAATTCAGAATCTTAATTTAATGTTAAGTAATTTTAATAAATTTTGAGCGAACTTAACTGTATAAAATCATAAAAAATTATTAATTATTCAATTTTAAAAGTAAAACTCTTATGTAAAAATAAATTATAGGAAACAAAATTGCAAATTAATTATGAACAAAAAGTAATGGACAATGAAAGAGAGCAAGAGATTATTTAAAAAAGAAAATACTTTAAAACTAATAAACTAATTGGGAATAAAGCTACTTAATAGTGATTTCGGAATAGGGAAGTGGAAATCTGCGTATACATGTTTCAAACATCAAAATTGCAAACAGTAAAACAGCTTTATAACGAATAAGCGTAATTTAAAATCGCCATCGAAATAAAAGGAGCACTTCAGAAAAAATGTATCAAAGCAACCACAAATATTTGAATTTGAATTCAAAGAAAATCATCGTAAAAAACATCTCAGAGGCAAAGAAAGTTAATTAAATTTAAAAAAAAAAGTATAAAACAGGAAAAATAAAAAAAAAATACACTCATACAAATTTTAAAAAAAGTAACTTTTGCCGTAATTTTCGTTTGTAAGTAAATATTTGGTGGCAAAAATAATATCATTAAACTTTAGAACCGCCTTCTATGTTCAAAATTTAAAGTTAGGGGAAAAAAAACTATTCTAAACTAAAGTTAGAAAAATAAAATAAAATTAAAATAGATATTTTAAGACATTAATACAAAAATAATTAAATAAATAAATAGACGATTTAACATCATAATTATAAATTAAATACTAAAAGAAACTAAACAATAAAGTTAATAGAAATTTTTGTTCTTTAAATTTGGCTTAAGAATCAACCTGAACGAATATATGAAAATCAACCTGAACGAATATATGAAAATCAACCTGATTTTTAACCTGAACGAATATATGAAGGTAATCGACCTGAACGAAAATATGAGAATATAAATTTATATTACTTTGAAATTAAGAAAACTATGTTAATAATTTATATTGCGTGAATATATATATGTATATATATATATACTGAAAATTTATGAAAGTATATTTATTTATGAAAGTATTTTTTCAGTATATTTATTTCATACATTCTTTTGGTTGCTTTGCGCCTAATTATGTGTGGATTTTTTGAATAATGATATCTTTATGATTTGGATTTAATATTTGTATATATATATATATATATATATATATAAACCTGAAGAACTGCTAAATAGATATTAAAATATGAAGCAAAAATTGGGGATAATTAATGTAAAACGATAAGTATTGTACAAATCTTGTAATTATTTGTAGTATAATGGAAAGTATTTTTTTTTTTTTTTATTTTTGAAAGGTAAGTTGTTTTAGTATATGTATATTTTAAAATAAAGTTTGATAGAAATTATTACTATTTCGATGAAATATTGATAATTCCTACAGAAATAAGGAATATTTTAATTCTTATAGAAATTCTTAGTATTTCTTCTTATTTTTGTTCTTATGGAGATAATGAATATTTTAATTTGCGTAAGTGTATTGTTTTTGCAAAAAATAATTTTTTTTTTTAATTTTACAGGGATAACTTTAATATTTAAGCAAATTGCAATACGAAAAATTAGAATTATAGAATAAGAAGCACGCATACGAAATGAAACACAAAATAATAAAGCATTCTTTGATTTTAGGCAGCATAAATTTTTTAAAAAAAATTATTTTACTAACCTTTATAAATTTAATTCACTTAAACAAATTTAATTAATAATTCGTCTTTTAAGTTTCGGACGGGAAGCACTCTGTTTAATAATTAGTACTGCTAATTTTTCGCAGAATTAAAAAAAATATTTTTCAATCGAGCACTTTAATGTACTTTTTCCTTTGCATTTAATAAAGAGAAAAACCTATGTGATAGGCAAATTATATTTTTGCTTCTTAACATAAATATATAATTAATAACTACTGAGACTTACTATTTGATTATTTGTTCATTTATTACCACCACCTTTCTCTAAGCTGTGCATAAAAATATTTGTGCAAATATTTCTCATATACTTGTTAAATATACTCTATAACAAAAAAAAAAAAAAAAAAAAAACGATGCATCAAGAAGGAATAGCCTGATTGTAAAGAAATGTTCTATGCAAAGGCATTTCGATTGAACATGCGAACCGGCAAATGATTAAAATTAGAATGAATAGCGGGAACTACAGCACATCGGAACTGCGCACTTAGCAGGTGTATATAAGAAGCTATTTTCAATCTGATGGTCAAATTTTCTATTGCATTGCGATTTAGGATACCTTTCAACGACTGAAAAAATGCCTCACCGCAGGAATCGAGCTCATTAGAGCAACTGTCAGAGTCTGAAAGACCGTTATGCCACATACCACTCACGCCTGCACACTGTCGAGCCAGATTACAGTGGTGCTTGATTCGATAGGTTGAACTAATGCTGACTGGGGACGTATAGCGTTTAGCGACGAATCCTGCTTCCAACTGTATCCTGACGATCATCGAAGACGTGTCTGGAGAAGCCCAGAGTAGCGTGCCGATCCTGCTTTCACTATTGCACACCACAAAGGCCCTCAACCAAGAGTTAAGATCAGGGTGTAATTTCCCTTGATAGCCTGACCCCTTTGGTCGTCATTAGAGGCACATTTACAGCACAGAGGTACGTCGACGACATTCTGAGACCTGTTTTCCTACCATTTCTTTAGCAGTACCCTGGTCTTATTTTTCAGCAAGATAATGCCAGACCACATACGGCATGTGTTGTTATGAGCTGTCTTACAGATTGTCAAACACTTCTTTGGCCAGCCAAATCTCTCTCCAATCGAGCATGTCTGGAATATGAAAAAAAGGCGACTGCCTCTACCAGGGAATGTTGATGACCAAGCCCGACAATTGAAACAAGTTTCTCAAGAAATACCGCAGGAGACCACCAGGGAGCTTTATCACTCTTTGACACGTCATGTGGCACCTTCCATCCGGAATAGAGGTCGGTCAATATCTTAATTAGCTCGTTACTTTTTAACTATGTAACTTTGAAGTAAATCATTAATTTTTTTCTTAAATTTTAATCATTTTCTATTCCGTACATAATTTTTATCTCCATCGGATATCTCCTTCTTGGTATGTCGTTTTTTTGTGATTGAGTGTAGTTACATATTAAAAGTATTAACGTGTTTAATTATAACAAAGTTAGCGCGAATAATGAATAAATTTAGATATTGTAAATATCGTTAGATGGAATAATGCCAAATTTATTAAAGTCCTGTTTAAAATCAGTTTACTCTTTGTTTTTATACATTATTACTTTCAGAAACATATACAAACAAAATATGTATTTGATTAGCATTAAATTTCAAACTACATGAGTGATAGGCATTCTACATCATTACATGAAATTTAACCATGAAATAAACAAAATCATCTGAAAAAGCTAAACAGATGAAAATATCTTTTCACTCATGCTATTACAAAAATTAGTCGGCCTGTTCACTGAAAAAAGAAGGATATTTTCAATTATTCTTTATTTATTAATTTCTAAATTTTAACAAATATTTTCAACTGTTAAATACAAGAAATACATTCTATAATATAATCCTTTGATTTGCCATGAAAATATGTAAGGAATTGTATTACAAAACATTATGTGAACAATTTCAAATCAATTTAAATGTCTTAAATATACATTAAAATTAATTTTTAAAATACTTATTTTATTTCTCGTTATTCTACATAGGGCCTGAAAAATGTATTAAAAGTACTTATTATGAATTAGAAATTATTGCTATAAAAACTTTTTTTTTGTTATAACAGATAGTTTTTAATATAAAAAATCTGCTTCATATATAAAAAAAAAAAAGTGAAATTGTTAGGCAAAACAAATAAGTAATTAAGATGTACAAATTAAATATATCTTTCAAATATATTCATATTTTCATAAATTTGTTTACTTTAAAATACTGTCAAGTTTATGTCTTTTTTGAGGATTAAAATTTCACTTATAATTTATGCTGAAATTAAAAATATTCGTAAAATTAACATAGTTTCTTAAATAATTTTTATTTGTGAAATCTGTCTGAATAACATATTATTTTTTTTTCTAAATAAAATGTGGGTAAACCGAATAAAGCAGTATTTTTTTGTGATGCAAGTAAATTTTATAAGTCGATTTGTAAATTTAGCATTATATTTTCAGATTTTGATTAAATAAATAGAAAATGAGGGTAATATTACGGATAACAGAGATTAAGAATTTTGTATCATTGCTGAAGAATAACATAAATTTGCTAATCAATTATTTTGTATTAACTTTAATATGCAACTATGTCGAATATTCTATTTAACCTTCAAAATACGAAATAGTTTTATAAGAATAAAGCTAGAAGTTTCGAAGAAAAAAGCAAACTTTATGTTATGTTTAGTTACAATGTCTAGTTGGGATTAACTTGATAACGTGTTCTTTTACCTTTTTCTTTATTTTTTTTACCTACAAAGTCTATCTTCTGCTTTTTTTTGCAAAGTTAAATTTGCAGTCTCAAATATTTACCAAGTCGTCTTTGGCTAGTCGTCTTTTGGATGGGAAAAAGATTCTTTTTACATCCTCTGAGAATTCTTGCTATTTCTTAAATTTCTGTTAGTTTTTATACCAAAGCCTGTAACCATTGCTTATTACAAAATCGCAGTTGTATTTTTTGGTTAATATCAATGATACGCATTATAATTGAGCATGGGTGGGTCTTTTTTAAATCTTTTTATTTATCAGCTTGTCTAATCTTTTACAAAAGAGTTATATATTGAACTAAATTAAATAATGCTGATCTGATTTTTTCGTCAGAGCTCTTAAGCCAAAGGATTATAAAATATGTAGATATATCTATATGTATATTTTGTAAATTTTATTTATGCGCACTCCTCATTTAAGATACAAAACAATTAGGAGATGTCTTCTGTATTGAGTCGTCAGGTGAATTTTGTCATTTTTCGCTTTCACACATCCTGACATTTGTGCATCAAATATCACCGTTGCAACATGAGCCCCCATCACAATTACTAAAGAGAGTCATTGTTTCTTATTTATATAAATATTAGCAAACATGTTTGCTATGAACATGTAAAGTAATACTTGGAACTGAATAGATGACAGACATGTCCTATTAGTATGTTGCATGTATAACTTTGTAAATTAGTGGTAACCATACGTCTTCTCATGCAACGTACTGGAAACGATGAAGTGTGTAACGGAGACAATAGATGACAAGTACTGTGTACAACAACTTAATCATTACAAATGTTTTCTTATATTTCCTTTTTATTTTAATTGCTTCATTTAGTTAAATTTTAATCTCTTCTATCGATTATACTTTTCCCTGCATAGTCATTGTGAATTTCCGAAATTTGTTTACGTAAATGGGAAAGGAAATGCATCACCTAGATTTATCAATATATTTATATTTTAAAGAATCGAAAAGATATTAGAACAATTGGTAAATTTGAGGAATAAGCAAGAGATATATGCGCATTTCCACTTACAGGTTGTTGTAGATATACGTCGAATATGGGTTTCATTTAGACATTACTATTCGAATATCAGATGCAGCATGTATTTATTCCCCCCTCTTCTGTTTCATAGATCATTTGTTCTCTCAAAAAGATATTTAATTCTTTATACCTTTATATAATACAGTTTGTTTAAATAAAAATAATTATGTAGTTTTTAGTTTGTCTTGTAGAGTTAAATTTCAGAATTCGGAGTTTTTAGCAGTTGATCTGAAAAACAGGCGAGTTGTATAGCACTATCAAAAAACAGATATTCCTCTTTCTATAAAAAATAAATTAAGAATTTTTTTATTTTAATTCATTTTTTCAAAAATTTCGTTTATTATGCCTTGTATTTATTAAGGAAAAGAGCAAAGGATCTCTACTACTTACAATTTTATCCCTGTGATATTCAACGAGAGACATAGGTCTGAGCGAATGTAAATGGAAATTATTGAATGCCTATAATATGCTGATTTTTACACTATTTTAGTGTAGTAAATTACTCAGACAATAACATAACATTATCTACAAGCCGTAATTTTTGACTTCATACAAAACATAATTATCTTTTACATACCCACTAAGTGTTGGGGTAGTATTTTAAAATAATTTAAAATGTATAATTGAATCAGAATTCTTAAAATTCTTTGAATAATATTACTAATATTTTTATAGCATTGATGAAGAAATGAGAACGCTTGCGAAATATATTAAATATATAAATTGATATCCCTTTTGAATATATTGCAAAAGACTCTTCTAAAATGTTTTAATTACTAATAAAGGCTTGTATGTATATTTATTTGCAAAATTGTTCGTATAATGTAAAAATGGAGTGCATTCACTAATGCATGATTTAAAAGTTCTTAACGAAGTATTGCATTTATAGGAACTTTTGCTGTGAGCTATAAAATATAACTTTTTTGTTTTAAATTAATTTATTTTAATAATTAGTTTCACACTCAGTTCTTCGATTCTACATTTCAAATATTATATTTGTTATTTGTCATTGAAGTCATTGTATTACACAATGTAAAATTGGATAATTTAATTATTTTAACAGAATTGGTATACATTGTTTAAACAATTTCTAAAAAAAAAACTAAATCAGATTTGAAATTAAGAATAAAGTATGTACCATTTATATTTGAAAATAAAACAAAACGAGATATTTTATTTTGTGTTTGTTTCCTTGTGTCTTGTTTGTTTCAAATCTTTGTTTTGCTGTTAAATATGATGAATCAACTGTGTAAAATAACATTGGAGAATCTAATGTTTTTAATTAAAAATAATATTATCTTTCTTCAAAAAATTATTTAATTAACGCTTAATAATCAATAAGTTGTGAATGGGAAACGTACAAATATTTGAGTATTAAGAGAGCAAATATTTTAAATTAGACGACAAGATATTACGAACTCCCAACTAATTCAAAATATTATAAAACTGGTACAAAGTTTTAAAAATTAATCTTATGTAAATGTAAATATTTTAACGCGACGAATTCTAATTAAATCACGATGTTCTAAAAAGGTTTGTACTTCGATTTCATTATTAACATGAATAGAAATAGAAAGCTACGGATATGAGACGAATTTAATGTTTTAAATGCAAAATGAACGTTAATGGAATTATAAGTAATCTCCAGTACAGTATAAATAATTAAAAAAAAAAAAAACTCAGGTTTATAATTAACAGTGAAAATCTTTTAATAAGTATATTTTTATCTAACTTTTTTAAATAATTAGTTAATATTTATATATTCATGCATTGTGAATAAATTATAATAAATTCATAAATTTGAGAGGAAGGTTTCATGAGCTATGAAAAATATTGACGTTATATTATGCACAAATGCAATTAAAATGTAGCAAGTGGAACCCTTAGAGAAAAGTTCAATACATTCTCTTTTAGCTGCATATATTTTTTTAACCATAATTGAGTAACAATTTTGTAAACTTAGGTAGAAAAAGCCATTATTTCTATATTTATGAAAGGAATATGCATGATGATTTTTATATGATGTTCTGAACGTTAAATTATAACTTCAGCAGGCATTTTTATTTTATTTATGATCTTAATACGTTAAAAGGACAACTATGTAATCTATCTAGCTTTTTACCATACTTACCAACAACTAATTCATTCTCAAGCTGTATTTGAGACAAAACAAAATCTCTTATTAAATATTTGTCTTTAAAATGAGTTTATAGCATGAGGTTTATTTAAGGTATTCAATTTCTTTCCTGAGATTAATGTAGTTTTATTTGTTAAAGATGACTGTGATCCAATTGAATAAGTTCTAGAGAAAATATTTACAATATTTTTTTGTTCAGTATAAAAAGATAAATAGATTCGCATGGCTCTAATTTCTTCTATTTGTGTTTAAACTTTAGTTTATTTAAATACCATAGAAACCAAATGCTATGAACTGGGACCTTTAAGGTCGAAGATATTCAAGTGATATCCTAAAAAAAATTCGTTTCATTGTAGATTGAATATTGGAAGCTGTTTTTAGTTTAATTCAACTGGTCATCAAAATAATCTTGTAATATATCTTGTAATAAATATATCTTGTAATAAATATATCTTGTAATAAATATATCTTGTAATAAATAAAATCCCGGATTAAATTTTATATACTTTTCGTAAAGTGTGATG
The DNA here is from genome assembly GCA_019974015.1 of Nephila pilipes. NCBI lineage: Eukaryota > Metazoa > Arthropoda > Arachnida > Araneae > Nephilidae > Nephila > Nephila pilipes. The sequence continues at coordinate 114,385 of BMAW01042404.1, read as the reverse complement.
TCGTTTTCTGCGAGGTAAATCAGGAGTATGAAAAAAATATACTGAACTACATCAACTATTCTCATCTGTTCTAAAGTATACAAATATATAACACTGATCAAATAAAGTTTTGAGTAAAATGTTCTTTTCGGATTTTTTTTAGTTACAGAATTATATTTTACTAAAGGATGGATGTATTTTGGAGGAGAGGCGGGGGAGAAGATTAATTGTCATATGATATGATATATTAGGTTAAAAAAGAGCAACGGTTGGAAAAAATTGTGATAATTGATGCGTTATAATTGTTAGCAAAATTTGGTACGGCTTTTTGACGCGTTTGCAATTCAATATTAATTTCAAATTCGTGAAGCTTATTGTTATAAGATATTCTTAGAATGTATGGGGTCTCAATGCTCTTTTTTATAAAATTTTGGTTTAGTAAATGATAGTAGTTAGATTCGAAATACATACTGTCGAACAATAACGAACCTGACATCTGTTATAAGCTTCCTTTTATGAGTTCTCCAATATCTTTTTTCCAGTGGTGAAGAAATATGCATATAAATAGAAACAAAATCTGGGATATATTTAGCACATAATCTTATCAAATTTTGGAGTAACCAAAACTATGGTAAAGCATGGTTTGTAACTTCAGTATTACTTTAATGGAAGTAAATTTAAATTTGATGATTTATTTCCACTCCTCATAAAGCACAATGAACGTATAATACAATCAACACTAAATGATCCAAAAAAATGCGTATCCTTTATTTAGGCTCTTTTCATTTTTGTTAGTGATTATAAAAGGCCTTGAATAGATAAAAGAATCTTCGTTGACACTGATTTTATCGATTCAGTTTAATGAAAATTTACATTTCCAGAAAAAATTGTACCTGCTTCATATAGTTTAGAAGATATTTTTAAGTTTCATTAAATAATTTTTAGATTTATACTTTTTTGAAGAAGTTTATCATCATTAAAAAAATGCATAAATAACATACTCCATCAAACATCATTCATCCGAAGCTTAGTTTTTTGCAGTTAATTGATGTTGATGAGAAGGAGATTACTCAAGATATTGATTATTTTAGTCCCCAAATTTTGAAGAAACGTTTTTATTTTATTTTTATTAATTGGGTTTTCAGCATAGGTATTTTTTTATATATTCATAGTTTTAATCTCATTTTTAATTATTAAAATATTTTAATAAACCTCACTTATTTACAGTTTTTATCCCTCTAGCAGTAGGCGTTCGTTAACTTTTTTAACATAATTCAACCAATCAAGTAATGATTTTTTTTAAAAATTTTAAACGCAAAATAACGCAGGTATGAAAAGTTAAAGATAATTAATTTGCAAGTTGAAAAATGCTCATATTCTTAGGATGTAAAAACAGAAAAAAAAATGTATGATGAAATAGCAGTTAAAAAATTTCTTTTTTTTTAAATGAACGAAAATTGTTATTAACTCTTGTTTCTTCTTGTTTAATATATATTAAAAATAAATACAACACATTACATTATTAAAATAATTAGATTAAGTTATTAATAACTAATATGTTTTCACTTTGATGATACCTATATAAATATTTTTTTAAAAAAAGCTTTCTTAACATCAAAGAACTTTTCTATAAAATCATTGTTTTATGAAAAACCTTAAAGAAAATATAAATTTTATAAAATCGACAGGTAGTATGTAACACAAGATTTTGTTCGCTGAGTTAACAATTTTTCTGATAAACATATCCTCAAAAATTCGAAACGCTTCTAAGAAGTCTTTTTAAATACTTATTTATAAAAGTGTTTTGTATGTTTTTTAGAACACAGACTGTCAAGAAATTTTAATCTTATTTTGTAGTTTAGAACATGAAGGATACGTAAAAAAACTGAAAGATTATAACATAATCTCTGCATGCATCATTCTCTTATTTATGTAAGTTTTTATTATCATCTTATTTTAAATTTATTGGACATTTTAAATCCAAAAGAAGTTAGATTCGTATTTTTTACGTATTTATTGCTGAACTTTTATTTAAAGCACAGAAAATGCATTATCTAAGTGAATAATAGTTCTTGGCTTAACCCGACATCCAGAATGTTGAGCCAATCTGACACAGCAACATCTGTAAAAATCTCTATTAAATATGTGACGATATCCAGTTACCTGTCTAGACTATTATTCTTGTTATTTTAAGATCTAATTTTCAACTTAAAATCAAGCACAGACAAAGTAATTAAAATAGACAATTGTATCCAATATTTCGTATACTAATCCTGAAATATTGGGAAGGTTTTCTACAGTTTAATGTTTCTATCCGTGAGAGCTTCTATAATCTATCGAATAATTCGCTAACCTGGGGAATACGATGTGAGTACCCCGTTCAATCACTCCATCCAAGTTGAGTTCTAATATCACTTAATCAGCTAGTTATACTCACGAAAAGAGTTACGCGTACATCACACAAGCAACTTTCCTACTATTACAGACTTTATATTATTCTCACATTCCCTATCTTTCAGTCTCCATTTTACAACGCATTTCTGTATTTCACTTGGTGTGTGAGTGTGTATGTGTGTGTGTCATCAAAGTATCGATGGTTAATTTAACCAACTTCCCATCAAGCTAGAGCTCTGAAACCCCAGAAATCGTTCTAACTCGCCTAATATTGCAATATTTAGACATTTGCGACAAGTTTTAACTAATATTTCAATAATTTTTTTATAATGTTGTTTGTTTAGTAAGGTGGCGCCATCTGTGGAAGATATATTGAATTACGCAGAGAAAGTGATCTTAAAGACGAGAGAGAGATGAGGGTTTTTTCACAACGTTTTTAAAACATTTTTATGTATTTCACTTGGTGTGTGTGTCAGTGTGTCATCAAATTTTCGATCGTTAATTTAACCAACTTCCCATAAAGCTAGAGCTCTGAAACCTCGGGAATCGTTCTTACTCTCCTAACAATGCTATATTTAGACATTTACGACAAGTTTTAACAAACATTTCAATAGTCATTTTTTAATAATCTTCGCCACTATTTAAAAATGTTGTTTTTAAAAACGGTGGTTTTTATCTCGAATTATTTCCCTCTACAGCTGAATTTATAATAGGAACTTAGTTTTATATAACTAAAAGTTAAGTTATTTGAGCTAAGTAGCATTGAGGAAATGTTTATAAGGATAGTTGAAGGGAACTGCACTTCATATCGGTACAAATGAGAGTTGAGAGAGTGATGGTGGAGTATAATGGTGCGAAAACCACATGTAGTCCTGTTGCACCAAACAAGATGTAACTATCCTTTATATGTTTGAAAAACAGGAAGGAAGTTTAAAAGGATAGTCAAGAAGGAAAGTCGAAAATAGAGGAGGATTACTAGGGTATCATAGAGGCGCGTCATCCGTATTTATCAAATATAGTGAGTCCCATGGTGGAGAAAAAATCATTAGGGGGTCTCGGGATCGTGATGCTTGTATCTACTTAAATAAGGTAAGTCTATGAAGATTGTATTGAATGGCATTATTTTCTCATTTATCCACGAATCTACCTTTAATCTCTATCATGCTGAACAACTGACATGATGCACAAGTTCGAGTTTATCATAGAAAGATGGTGTCTGAGTTTGATAGACCTATCTCTCTTTTTGTAGTTGAACCGATCGTTCCCATTAATGTGATACTTTTTACAACATGACCGACCCATCTTAAAAAGTGTAAACTATTTTATACGAAATATATTGGATTCATACACAAGTATGAAAAATAAACAGAAGGGTTTGTTTAATGTTGTTGGAAATACATAATTCGAGCTAGGAAAGGAACATAATTCAGATTTTGAACAAGATTTCTACGAAGTTAAAGTGAAGCATCAAGGAATTCTACTAGAACCCTTGATGGAAAGATAACCGAAAAAAAAACTAAAGAATTCAAGTCGTTGAAAAATGTTAAGTTAGAGAAATATGGATACTACCTCAAAAATTAACGAAATACAAGCCTCCTAAAAGTGATCAACCAGACCTTACCCCTTGTCCATCCCATCCGAAAAAAAAAAAGAACATTTGGACAATAAAGACACTAAGTTGAAGCATTATTGGAAAAAATTGAACATTTTGTGATTCATATTAAACTAGGAATTTAAGAATAAATTTTAATTCATGATAAGATCATAAGTGACTTCTGACAACTTTTGAGTATCTTGGTTCTTTCTCGCCTTAACATTAACTCAAAATTAAATTTTATTTCAAATAACTTTTCCCCGACTTTTCTTAATATAGTTAAACATGTTTCAAAAAACCTAAGCCTTATTCATTACTAACTAAAACAAATCAAATCTTTATCTCAAAATCAAACTCCACAAAGCGGTATGAATTTGTAACGTGTGACACAGCAAAAATTAACTTATACTAAAATTTCATGCGTATCAATTCAAAATAACACAACTCTATTAATTCTTATACAGAGTTAGTAAAAAGGTAACTTGTCTAATTATCTGAGTTGTTTCGAGGTAACTGATGGGTTGCATATCTTCGATTTTTAAAAAGTCTTAATCCACACGCTCATCTCCTGTTTGACTTAATTGCGTATTAAAATCATATGCACACTGCATGCTAATTTACACACGGAACGCTAAAAGAAGCTATTGATATATATATATATATATATAAAATGAATGTCTTTCTTTTATATATTACTATTTAATTAAATTTCAAAACAGCCGAAATCAAGTTTAAATTTAATTATTTATTTTATTGTAGTTGAGAGAGAGAGAGAGAGAACATTTCTATACGGGGGGAAATACAACTCTGCCTTTGGATAAACGGTACAAAATTCTGAAGAGGGCAGAAGAGTGAAAGTTTTCCCTTGTTTGGTGTTTTATAGTAGGGATTTTAATCCTGGATCGCGTATGATGAAAGGAGGGATATTAGGGGCAGACATAAAGTCTAGTACGGATAATCCCTACAGGTCTGAAGCCATGTGAACTGCATTTTCAGAGAATTTATAAGACCGCGTGATTGCATTAAATAAGTTAAAAAGGAAGGGCTTCAGGATATAAGAATGAACGCTTTACATTTAAATGAGAGAATGGGGAAAATTAGAAATTAAATTATTATTATGAGAAACTAATATGAATTAAAAATAAATAATTACATATATATATATATATATATATATATATATATATATATATATATATATATATATATATGTGTGTGTGTGTGTGTGTGTGTGTGTGTGTGTGTTTCATAAGACACACACACATTAGAGTCTCCAATTACAGTTTGGGAAAACAGTGCCAGACGCAGTATGTATATTTTTAATTCAAATTCATAAGAGAATGAAAACATCGCAAAGTAATAATAATATCCTTTTATTTATAACACTTGTGAATGTAAGTTACACATTATTTCTTGTTATTTTCATAAAGAACACGTTACTTCTCCACTTTCACTTGAAAGCAGGCATGTGGAAAATGCCCAGGTTTACAAGAAGTCTAGTTGGTTGAATTGTAAACAGAACGTTTATATTTTTGTACATAACCTCATCTGGGTAAATGTATCATTTCGCGTTTTTTTTTTAAATTTTTCCATTAGTAAAATCCCGTATCCTTTTCTGGCGTCCTTTCAGATTTCTTTCCTTTTTCGTTCATCTTTCGTCTTCAGCCCTAGTATATTTTTGTGGATGTTGAATTTGAAAATAAAAAAATACAAATTATTACTGAAGTACCATAAGACATAACATTTAAGTTCAATATTCAAGTACACAAAAAATAGATTGAACTCTCCAAAGCGACTCTAAGAGCCAATTGCTTTTTAAGACCAGATATTAGCGGCTTCTAAAAATATTCAGGTGTATAATTCCTGATGAAACGGGTACCGAGATTTTTTATATATATATTTTTTTTGGCATTTTGCATCCTATTTGGCTGATATAAAATGATTTATTCGCTGTCACAAAATCACCCCGCAAAGTAATTTTTTTAGGTTACGCAAGCATAAATCACTCACTAAACATTTTAATTATGATCTAATAACATAGTTTTAGATATACAAAATTATTTATTGAAATAGACACCAGTATAATATATAATCTATAATATTAGTAGACGTTAAGAGTTGCACAAGAAAATTTATGAAGAAATTTAAACTGTTAGCTACTTTACAATGGGCTATATCGATAACACTGAGAGAGAAATCTTTGTCAAGTAAATTGCAGCACCGTTCTTGACTATCAGATTGTGGCGGTAAAAAGGTCATGGTGTCCCTCCTATGGTACTTTGGATTTGTTTATTTCAATAGATTTTGAAGATTTAATTATGATTGTTTTAATTAATTTTAAAGAATTAAAAAAACATATTTCATTATTTTTAAGTGAAATTCAATTTTCTTACTGTTCTAACCTTGAGAAAAAATTATATTGGTTATAATGGGAAAAAAACTATAAACAAATTGAATGCATGGCTCAAAAGGAACCTGCTGCTAATAGATATAATAATTTGTATATTCATACATTTTTATGAATATATTTTTCAGAAAATAATGATTTCAAGTTATTCAATTCATGATGATTCAATTGAATTACGATTTCAAGTTATTCAAGTTATTCAGACTTCTTTAAAACTAATATATAAACTCTTATGGATTACATTTTTTCGATGTTTATTAAAAATTGAGAATAACATGCACATTAGTAATAGATCTGATATTGAGATAATTACTGTTTCCCTATTAATAAATTTCCTTTCTTTGATAGCAATTTAAGCAATATATATATATATATATATATATACTTAGAAATATCAAATTAGTTAATATGTCTCTAAATATGCAAAATAATTAAAATAATTTATTTTTTTACTTGTGCTAAAACTGACTTTTTCAATCCAATTTTTTTTTTAAAAAAACAACTTATAAAAATTATGAAAACTATAAAATTGGTTAATTGTGTATTTTCTTCATTCGTTAGTATAATTTTAAAAATATTTTTCTATTGATTAAGTTTACATTTAATTTTAATTAAAAAAGTTCATTAATTTTTTATTTGTTGTTTTTTTATTATTATTTTATTCATTAGTTTTTTTTTCTTTCTATTCATTTATTTAAAAAAATATTCTCAATTTTTTATTTTCAATGCAGTTATGAATTAGTTTGCTAGATAGTGTTACTTTATATTGATTTTCTTGCATATTTAATTTTTGTGATCAATAAGTTTTGTCTTTTAGGATTTCTTTTTATAAGTTTTTATTCTGTTTTTATTCATATTTTTTCAGTTTTTGTTATTTAATAGTAATATTTTATTTCAGTATTTCATTTAAATTTTGCAATCCTTCGACAGTTAATTAGTTCTTTCTGTAGTTTAGTATTAGCATTTTGGCAACAGTTAAAATGTATTGCACTTCATGTGGAAATGTGGTACATTATCGTGGATTCAACTGATATTTTTACTCAATTTTTACGTATTTCTAGTCTTTATACAACTTGAAATGTGATTTTTACAAATAAACTTAAATCATTAATCTAAATTTAAATTACTTCTGAAATGCAAATTTTTAAATATGAGCTCATTTCTTTGAAAGATATGTTTGTAGTTTTCATACACGTGACGTATGAAAACATGGTACATAAAGAGTTTAATCTTTTTTATTTATCTTTTGAGTTTTTAATAACGTTTTTGTTTTACACTGCTGGCCATTAAAATTGCAACACCAGGACGGATTGATCTGACGAACGTTAAAATCACATAAAAGAAAGAAGAGGTTGGGATATGCAAATAATTAGTATTTCAGCTTATTCAGATGACGCAGGAGGTAGAAACGACATCTGAAGTGCTGCATGTAAGAAAATTCATGTAGTGGATTTATCATTCGGAAAGCGCTTTGTAAGGTCAGAGTTTTCTCAGAATACCGTGTTATGCTTCGAATACGAAGAAGAAATTCTTCTAAATCAGTGTCAAAATTCGACAGAGGCAAAATCGTTGCTTATCGAGAGTGTGGATTGTCACTCCAAGATATTGCTTGTCGTACCGGTAGAAATCTAACCACTCTCATGCGAATTTGAAATCAAAGGGTTGCTGATGGTTATACTGAATAGCATGCAAGATATCTACTCCTTCCCATGACTAACGCCCGAGATGTTAAACATATCGTGAGGTCGGCCCTGCAAAACTATACAACCGCATCACGGATCATTAGTTAGCAAATGGGTATGTTATTAGCACGCCCAGTATCCTCTCGTACTGTGCGACGCTTTTGCAGCAGAGTGGACTGTCAACATGGTGACCATTACTTCGGTTACCCTTGACAATGAAGCATAGAGAGAGACGGCGACTGTGGTCAGCCGAAAGACAAAGCTAGATACAGGACTGGCACAATGTTGTCTTTTCAGACGAGTCTCAGTTATGCGTACAGTCTTCTGATTGGCTCTATACGTGTCAGGAGTCTCTGAGGAGACCGCTCGTCGTTTGCTTACATTCGATATTGGCATAGGAGCCCTGCACTTGGTGTGGTGGTTTGGCGAGCCATTGAGTAAACGACTCGCATATTTCTAGTTCGTATCGACAGTAATTTGAACGCAGATCGGTACATTTCTGATATCTTACGTCCAGTAGGTTTGCCCTAACTTCGAGGCCTACCAAAAGCCATCTTACAGCAAAATAATGCAAGATTGCTTGTTACACCTCATGTTCTGTCCTTCCCCGTTACATAGTGTATTCGATTGCTACCCTTACGAGCGTAGTTTTCAGATCTGTCACGTATTGAAAATGTCTAGTCATGTATTGCTGAGAGACTGGCCCGCCACCCCACTCCAGCTAATACGGTTGATGCATAGACTTGAAGTGGCATGGAATGAATTGCCCGTTTTTGTCATCCAAGTCCAGTTCGACTTCATTCCTAACTGGGTAAGAGCCATTTTACCTGAGAGGCTTGGCAGCAGTTTGTACTAATTTCGCACTCCTATAAACCCCAAACTGTTTGCAAATTTAATAATTTTATCTCCTTGGCATACTATTTACATTACAAAGAATATATTTTTTTATATTTGCTTTCCTTCATAGTGTTGAAATTTTAATGGCCAGTAGTGTAGTTATTTTAGTTTATGATTTTTAAAGATTTATTTCTTGACTTCTGTTGTGGTTTTTAAATTTGATTTTTAGGATCTAACTTTCAGAATTTCATCAGCTTGTATTTTTTGTTTTATAACCGGTTTTTAATAATATATTTTGTTGATGGGAATTGTTTGGCCAATAATTCTGAAAAACTTTGTTTAATAGTTAAATGTCTGTAATAACATTAAATATATATTTTTCCGTTTTTCTACTTCTTCAATAAAATTTAAATTTTACAAAGTTTTTTAAAATTTATACAAATTTTTTGATATCTGTAATGTTTCGTTTATATATATATATGTGTTTGTGTTTCTCTCTGTGTAATAAAGAGGTATTTTACATAGTATAATAGAGGAGCGTGTTATTTTAAGACCTTGTCAAAAATTATCTTAATCCTTAAAATATTTTGAGACCTATTGATACGTGCATCATAGATTGCTCTATCTTTTAATTCATATTGAAGCCATGTGCACAAATTTTATTTCATACATAGATAATTTCCATTTTCTAATTAATATATCACTGCAGCGGAACTTACACATATTTTACACGCATTTATTGAGAATAATTGACTCTCGAGTCGAAAAAATTTTATTATTAAATTTATTAACCTACTATAAAATATACTTTTGTTCTATCCTGCGTTTTTTGACGGAAACATGGTTAAAGACCCATTTTCACTAATTCTATTCTTATAAAAAGTAGTTATGAGGAGAGAGAGAAAGAGGGTAATCAAAGGTTAGAACATTTTAAATTAAATCATCTTTAATTGACGATTCAATCATTTTATGCGAAACAACAAAGATGAAACTATTAAATAGAATTTTGAAATTTCTTAATTTAACTCCGTGATATTTCAAATTTTAAGAAATAAAAACTCTTATTTTAATTTTAAAAATAATTGTTGTAGCATTTAGTTTTGGATAATGTATTACATATGTACATCGTAACAATAGTTTTTACTTAAATGTCAATAATTTCTTTTTTATTTATATTATAGCATATAGTAGAAGTAATTTTTATTTTCCCTGCATACAGATTATAGAATATAAAAGTATTATTTGATTTTAATTAAATTCTTATTTGTGGACAAGGTTGACAAGATTCAGATAGCTTATAACATATACCATAAGATACATGAAACATGTTTCTAGACAACGTAACAGTAATAACTTCACATTGTCCAAGCAGCTCTTGAGCCTTATTTATCAACATTTGAAGACGTGATCTTTAGACAGAAAAAATATATAGCTTTATATATCTAGAAAATAAGATATATTAAGTCCAACTAATCTTTTGATGCATTTTCTCTGCAAAGCAATAAATTTTCTTTTGGCCCAAAATCTCTTTTAATATCAAACTGAGTTAAAGTTTTGTAACACTATTGGTACGCCAAATATTTTTTAAACTTCTCGAAAACTTCGAGTAGAAAAGTTTTTAAAAAACGCTACAATAAAAACCTCATATTAGTTGAAATTCGACGATTAAGGTAATCGACATATTGTTATATATAGATTAAATTTAATAACTTCTTAAATTTATACTTCTTACTTTTAAAACTTATACTTTCTAAATTTGCATTGATCCAGTTTTATAAATTATAAAAGTCTATTAAAGAAATGATTATTTCGAATGTAATAATTAATTATGCATTATAATCACCATTTTATATTGCTACTACAATTTCTAAATATTTAATATTCGAATTTCTTATTATAATTTGCTCTATTTTAATTAATCCTGCATTAACCAATGGAATATTTCTATTGAAATAATTTAATATGCATTATAATCACCGTTTAATATTGCTACTGCAATCTATAAGCATTTAGTATTGAAATTTTAAATTATAATTTGCTCTATTTGAAATTATGACTTATATTCTTCAGTAATACAAGATTTCTCCCATATTTGGAAGTATTTTAGACAATTGTGTAGCATTTGAATGCTATTTGAAACAATATTAATATTTTTTACTTACTTTATTGAATAAGTAAACATTATTAGGCAATATATTACAACCATCATCCACTCACTGAAATTTATAATGTCTTAAAATAGTTTCAAAAATTTCAAATTAATACTTATTTTTCTGCACATTAAAATATTTTATAACAATATACATTTAGTCTATTATTTAATATTTGAAGAATTTTTGGAGATAGGGGGAGAAAAATGAAAGAAAAACTTCTAATGGTATGAAATGACTAGCATATAACTTAATTTTTTAAAATGAACATTGCAGAACCGAAAGAAACAAGTGTATTTGTTTAGGAGTTATACTTCATTCCCATTAGAATAAAAATCTCTTTCTGGAAAAAATGTTTGGTTTTATCAAAGTATAAGGAATGAGGTAAAATACCGTTTGATTGACATGATCCAATAATATACAAGTAAAAACAAGTAAAACTATTGCTGACACGCAAGGAAAGGAATTAGATGTCAAGAAAGTTTGACATTTTGCTTACATTTCCTTTACTATTTGTTAGGTGAACCAATATTTCATATATCAAATTCCGTCATGGAGAAACTCTTTGGCATAAAGGTTCGTCTTTTTGTTGCGAGAAATACGAAGAAAAAATACATTTCGGTCTGCATCTTAAAGCCAATATTTTGTTCTTATCAGTAATTTTTAAAATATTTTCGCACGAGTTAAGAAATGCGGGAAAAATATTTTTAAGTAAGGATTTATTTCAGTTTCTTAGGTACATTTAGTTAGCTGATGTTGTCCAGTACTTCTGTCTGGTAAAAGAGCATAACAATGAACTGATAATTAATTTAATTGGGTTTTAGCATTTATATTAAACTTATGAAATAATTGAGGAATTTAATATAAATTGAATTGAAGATAAAATTCAGAACGTACTCAAATAACAATATTTAGAAGTTATGGAATATTTAAAACTTATATAAAAGCAATTTCAGAAAATGTTAGAGAGTTTATTTCATTTGGGAGGAAAATATAAAAATTGTATATTGGTTAAAGTCTTTTAAAAGTTCAATCTTTACAAATAAAGCTCTGAGATTTTTTGAAAAAGTTCGTTCTTTAAAATGTTTCTTTTTCAAGAAATTTGTTTGAGTCAAGGTTAAAGAAATGAAAGCTTGAAATCTTTTTGCTGTATGGTTTTTCAAATGCAGATCACGTTTGAGATTTGACATTTCGTCCAGTCTCTGTTGGTATTTTTTGCTTTTCTTGCCTTCAAAGGGTCAATGGGTTTTCCCATCCTTCTGAAAGGAGTAAAATTTCTTTTTTCACTTAGATTCTTAAAGAAAACAATTTTTTTTTATGGAAGTACAAAATATTTTCCATTTGCGTCATGAACGCTATATAAAATATTTTTAAAACTTCAAATGCAGTTGGTGATATGTTTAAATATTTTAACTGAAAAAATACACATATATATTCAACACTTATTAGATGTATACATAAGAACGTTCAAACAAACAACTAATTATAACCTCATCCATATGCAGTAAAAACACTGTAACAAATAATCATGTTGGCTTTTTTGTTATCTTTTGAATTATATAACAATAGATTAGACTTCTTATATGAACAATACGTGGAAACATTATTGGCCTTGTTTCTCTCTTTTTTTTCATATTCGTATCATAAAATTCAAATAATTTATTATGCAGTTAGGATTTGCACTATTCTCTAGTAAACTTAATTTTCAAATTGTTTTTTTCTTAAAAATATTTTGCTCACCAGTCATAGACAAACCTGCCTCTTCAACCACATCTTAGTCATTGCAGCTCAGTGGCCTTGGGACACAATCTAAGCTCATGACCGGAATTGTTTCCGTCGTATCATGGGTTTGAGTCCTGCTGCTAATAAAAACCTGTAATTTAACTAGGCTACTGCACATTAAACCTTTCAAGGCTCAAATTCATCATGTTGGGAATATGTGGAATCTAGAAGAATGGAGTACTGACTCAGGTACAGTCTTCGTCACTTGACTGAGGATCACAATTACTTGATTAGTAGCCAACACCTTTCATATTCCTTCTAAGGAATTCCTTTCACATTCCTTCTATAATAAATCATTGTAATTCACTTTCCGAATATACTTACGTTTTGTAGACACAACTTGAATCTTCAGATGTAACAAGTATTAAATTGTCCCTCATGTTAAATGGTCTAATATTTGACTTAATTTAGGATATGAGTGTAAAGATTTTGCATGTAAATACATTGTGTGATTATTATATTACGTTTCATAGAACTATAATTTGATTCCATACACATTAAATATATTTATTTGATCCAGAATAGTACAAAATATTTTTTGCTGTTCTTGATTACTAGAATTAAAAATTAATTTTTTTGTTATCTAAAATGTACTCTACAATTTTTAATTTGTTTGAAGTGTTGTTTCGAATTATATTTTAGTTTTAAAGTGCATTAAATAATAATATTACATATATTTTTCTTTTTTTTTTTGTTATCAGATTAAATTATAAACATTTTGATATTCAGAATTTATTTATAACATTTGTTTTGAATTTTCTAGGAAATAGACGCTACTTTTATATTCATTAATTCGATTTTGACCGACCTAAAGTATATAAGAATGGGCTCATTTACTTATAAAGGTCCTTTGTAGAAAATTACATCAAATTACAGCGTGTAATCGGTCTTTAGTACTAAACTGCAATAAATACAAAACGTAAAGAAAGTAGGAAAAAACTTTATCGTTTCTTTTATTAGATTTGAATTATTTTATATTTTTAACTGCATGTAATTATACTCATTGATATAACGATTTGCGTACCAAGAAAGAGTTGTCAGAATAAAGCGACATTTTACATATGTATGTACAACTGTGATGTAAGTGATTTCAAAATCAAAGCAAAATTATTATTTATTGTAAGAAAAATTACAAATGAATGGAGGTTTTAGTACCTCTGCTGTGCCATCTGTAGTATAAATGCTTGATGTGATACGGTGGGAACTGAGGCATAGAAGTTCCGTATGATATCCTACGATATCTAATTTTACAGTTGCTGTAAGCACGCTTTTAATTCGACCAAATTCGTAGGCTGTCCAACTTTATGTCCTAATTGCTACCAGATATACTCGATCAGTGACAAATCCGGGGAAGTAGCAGGCCAAGGAAGAGTGGAATTCAAAATTTTCTGTAAAAGAAAGACTCTAAAACTGGCTCTAAAAGACATTAAAAACCAGTTTGGGAGCAATGACAGCCAGATTTTCTGCAGTTTGTTTCCAAAAGGAGTGTCTTTGACTGGTATTGTAAATGCATTGTAAACTCTTTTTGAATAATTTATTATTATCTTTCTTAACTCTAACTTTTCCTTTTTTGTTTATTCCTTTTGTTATATGTTTCATACTTATTTCTGCAAGCTCCGTACAATATTTTGTGGTAACGGATATTTAATGGTTCTTTCAATGAATAAAAGAACCTTTTTTATGGGGAATTTTTTTTACGGTTTTATTGAGTTGATTCTATAAGCATTCTATAAGGGCAAAAGATATCAATTTTCTCTATGTAAACACTATAGTTTACTTTGGTGTGTTTCCTAGTTTCCGCAATATTAGTGCTGAGCTTGACGTTCGAAAAATTAAATCGTTCAGTATAGGCAGCAAGCAATGTAAAGATACTATGAAATGAAAATAAATATTTTTCTACACTTTGAAGTTTTACTGATGTAGGTTTTCATAGAATGATATACATTTGATACTACATTTTCCAGATGCATGAAGAAATTAAGAATACCAAAAAAAAGTATGTAAAGTGCTGAATTGAAATGATTTCAAAGCTGTCTCAGTTAAACATCTTTGTATATTAAAAGTAATCCCTCTCATATTTCCTGGTTTAAGATTTTATGTTTTGACTGAAAATATGTTTTAACTGAAAAGACAGATTTTTTTTAATTTCAGGGGAAACTTTCTCATGCTAAGAATTTGCTTTATACATCTCTTTGATACATCTATTTCAAAACCGCTTATGGTGGTTTTATCTTTTTAATAGATTTCAGTTTTAAATTTGTACAATTAGTTTAAAGTTTCAAAGCATTAAAGATGAAATTTTTAAAATTTTGATCAGGAGTTTTGTTATTGCACATGTCTTTAATTAGTAAAAAATATTTATTTACTATATGCAATGAGTTTTTAAAGTATGTATTTTAAATTTAAAAGTACTTTGGTGCTAAAACACTTAAAATATTAAAGAACAAGAAAACAAATTATCAAATTTTGTATTTGAAATTCACAGAATAAACAAGCATTTAATACTTCAGCGTTTCTTAAACAAAAACAGATGCAATGATAAAATTCTTTGCCATTTAGAAATCTGAATTTTATGAAAAATTATAATTATAACCTGAATTCACATACGAGTGTCCTTAATGAAGAATAAAATAACTTTATGCATCTTATTGTCTTAAAAATTTCTATTTAGTCATTACAGAGACATAATTTGAATGATTGAAGGCAACACCTACTTAAAAATATGAATTCTTCATTGATATTTATTATATATAGGGGGCATTTTTTCAATTATCATAACTGGTCTGTAAAGCATAATATTACGTTGAAATTAGAAGTATTTTCTTTAAAGAAGAATAAATAGAATACATATGGAAAATTTCCTTCAAATACATGATACATAAAAGTTTGAGATGAATGTTAGTAACGGTAAAAAAAAATTATATTTCTTATTTTAACAAACACTTGATAGTAATTAACCTCATGCCTAAAAATGAATTTCAAAATGTTCAATTTCATGTACAAAGGTAATTCAAAATGGGAATCATGTATTCGTGGCAAATGCAATCTTTTTTTTTCGGGGGGTTGGGGGCTGGTGCTAAATTTCCCATGAGATTCTCTACCCTTGCCCCTGCCGCATAATTACTGTTATTCAGTCCATTAATTTTATATATATTTATAAACAATAATTGTATGTAAAATCATAGTATTACGTCATATGTTTTACCATTCAACTTTTGTTTCAATTCAAATGCGAAAAAAATTAAGTATGTAAAATTTTTATAAAGAGAATTGTATCAAATTTTAGAATATATTTTAAAACTCAATATTCAGTTAATTATTTGAATATAATATAACACTATTACAAATAGGGCTTAGTTCGTTTCGGGTCAGCTGGCCCCAGTAACAACTTAATCATTTAGATTTACACCATTTAAACTTTCAAACCGTAACGATCAGGGGGTAAGTAAGAAAAATTGACTCCTATAGAAAAATGTCCATTAATTTCTTTCTTTTTCTGTGTTGAAACTGGCTTTTCCTTTCAACGAAACCTGCCTGGAGCAAGCGACGGAGGTGAGCGCAAGAAAGAGCAGACTGATATCGATCCTTAAGAAGAACTTTTCAACATGATTCCACTACCCTTACATCGTACGGGACAGAGTGCTCTTGTAGGCTGCTTAGACTCAAAGTACGATGAAGTTTCTCTCTTTCCTCTATTGAAGATGGAGGGAAATGGTGAAAACTAACAAAAAAAAGTTGGGAAAGGATATGAGTGTGTTTTGCTATTGCGCTGTTCGCAGCTGTTGTTTTAGATTCGATGATTTTGTAGAGAGGGGTGAATGTTTTGGGTGGTTTCAATTAGTGTTGGAGGAGCTTGTTTTATGTTTTAGTATCGATCACATTTCTGGGACTATTGTTTGATCACTCTAATGTCGTTAATTGAATTTAAACATATAAAGCTCTGTTTTATAGTTCCAAATAAATAATTTTACTGAAAAATCTTTTTAAGGAATAATAAAATAAGTTATTTTATTATGCTGCATTAGCTTCTTTTTATTGAAGACGAAACATTTAAATACATAAAATATGCAGAATTGTCCTCTGTTTTAAATACGTATTCGGCATTCTAACGCTATCTACTAAAGAATTTCTTTTCAAGCAATTTTACTTAATGTAAACTGGCAAAACATTTCATATTGCTGATTTCATTGAAATTTCACACATGTATTATAAACATCGCAACTATTAAGAAGTTAAATTTCACTTAAACTTTTAGTGCAGTATTTTCACAGAGCAATTCTTACTTTGAAATATTATTGAATATATACACAGTACGTATAGAAAGCTAATTTTTATGTTTAATTTTTATTCAAGTATATTGAATGTTTTTTCAACTCGAAATATTTGAGAAGAAATGAAGAAAAATTTCAAGAAATAAATATAATTGTAAAGACAGTGAGATGTCGCAAGTAGGAGGGCATAATATAGTTGCAGATAATTTATAACCCATATAAATCGTATTCATAAAATAGATACAACACAGATTATTTTTATGATATTAAGAAATTATCGGATTTGTCATAAAATTGATGATTGATACTGATTATTTTTGTAGCTGCTACACCTCCCATATATATATATATATATATATATATATATATATATATATATATATATACTGCTGTTTGTAGAAAATGCAACACCATGAAAGAATCATCAGAATCAAATGAAATTTAATGCAGAAACGACTTGTACTGATACAAATAAATGATGAAATTTTCAAAACAAAAGAAACAAATTAAGCGTCCGAAATCAGTATTTGGTGCAGCCACCATGCGCTGCAATAAGTGCTGCTATACGACGTGGCATGGAGTCAAACAGATGTTGAATATCTGCTTGAGGAAGAGAATTCCATATCGCTTGTATGAGCAACCAAAGTTCGTCTTTGGAAACTGCAGGACGCGGATCACGAGCGAGACGCCGACCAACCATATCCCACACGTGCTCAATAGGCGACATATCCGGTGAATAAGCAGGCCAAGGAAGAAGTTGCATGCGTTGTGCTGAACAGAAGTCTCGAACAGTCCGCGCAACATGTGGGCGTGCATTATCCTGCTGAAAGATAGCTCCAGGGATGCCTTGAAGGAAAGGAACGACTTCGGGCTGTAGCACTTCACGGACGTACCTGTTGCTATTGAGATTACCCTCAATTCGTATCAAATTGGATCGTCCATGATACGAAATCGCACCCCAGACCATAACTCCGGGTGTTCGACCACTATGTCGTTCAATAATACACTCAGGAAGGCAGCGTTGACCGGCATAACGTCTAACACGAACACGGCCATCATGGGTCCACAAATTGAAGCGTGATTCATCTGAAAAGACAACTTGGTGCCAATCAGCTCGCCTGTCTCTGTGCTCAAGAGCCCACTGCCGACGCAGCCATCGATGATTCGCCGTGAGGAGAATCCTGTATAAAGGCACCCTTGCACGCAATCCACGGCGCAGCAGACGACGACGAATTGACGAAGCCGACAATTGTACACCTGTAGCAGTAGACCAACGTGCTGCCAGCTGCCTGGAGGAAG
>BMAW01042404.1:12701-90990 GCA_019974015.1 Nephila pilipes | reverse complement strand
ACAGAGGTGTGAGATGGCTCATTGTCTTGTTGAAACAAATTTTTTTTTCTGCAAATGGGGCCAGTTTTCTTGCAATTTCTGCCTTCAGTTCGTCAAGCAATTATGAGTAACATACTCATGTAACGATTTTTCCTGTTTTAAAATAAGCGATTAAGATAACTCCATGTGACAATTCCAAAAAGAAAATAATAATAACCTGTCATCATCACTTTCTAAGCTTTTAAAAAGGTTTTTTGCTTTTTTTGGTGCCGATTCTACTTTAGCAGTCCCCTGTTTTACTCTATTTTTGTTTCGGACGTATAATGGTGTATCTAAGTTTCATCTATAGTAAGTAATATGCTCCCAAACTTTGATTTATTGCGTGAACGGAGCGTGAGAAAAGTTCATTCGAACACTTTTTTGGTCAAAAGTAAGCAATCGTGGCACGCAACGCACGGACAACTTTCTTATGCCTAAATATTTATTCTATATGTGACAAACACGTTCCTTGGAAATATTCATTGCCTCTGCTGTCTTTCTCACTTTAATTCGACTGTTGTCCAGCACGAATTGGCGAACTTACGCGATGTTAACGTCAGTAATTGTAGTTTTTGGATGTCTCGAACGTTCATCATCTTCCAAGATGCTACGGCCACGATTAAATTCAGCTACCCAAACTTTCATTATGGTAAATTTTGGTGCAGAGTCCCAGTGCACACCTTTAAACTCATTTTTGATTTCCATAATTCTATTGCCTTTCAAAAACAAATGTTTAATTACCACTCGATACTTGTTTTTTTTCACTTACAAAAAAAAAAAAAAAAAAAAACTTTCGCAAAACTTTTTGCTCAAGTGATTTTCAAATAACTGCGCTGCCAAAATGGCATAAATTTGGGTGAGCACTTGTAAAAGGATAGGCATCCATATTCCTTCCTTTCTTGACGAGTGCTGATATTCCCTAGCTGAATTGAGGAGTAACCATATTCCCTAGCTGTATTGACGATTAACCCTATTCCCTAGCTTTATTGACGACGAAATCAAAATCACCATCATTATGGTTCACTTTTTTCCAAGCTGCTCTTGAAATTGGGAGATAATTTTGTATTTTATCAATATTTTTGAAAATTAAAGAGTTTTTCAAATTATTTTCAAATACATCATTGATTTTTAGCATATCTAGAATATTTTGCATGACTGTTTATGACATTTAATGCGTATTTATTGTCCGTAGCCAACATAGTGTTTCCTAAATTAAGAATCTGTTGCACATTTCTGATTTTCTCACCATTTCTAACAATTTCAGAATGGAACAAGAAAGAAGTTTCCAAACATTGAAATAGTTACCACCATAACAATTTAAAAATACATACATCTTAAGAATTGATTCATTTTAATGAATATTTTTTAGGATTTAATTTCAATTAAATTTAAATAAATTGCTTCTGGGGCGTCTTAAGACTAAATAACCATTTCTATATCGATGGATTTTATTAGGTTGCATTTAATGGCTATTTCTATAGATGCTTCCATTATTGCAAACCTTGTTCCAAGGCATCCATTAATGTGCTCTTAAAATATATGCATGATTTATTGGTTATTTAAGTCTCGCGTAGAAGTTTCAAGACTGAAATTAGCGACGGACCTTGTAATATTAAACCTCGATTAAGTGACAAGGGCAACACCAGAACTTTTACCCTCCTCTCTAAATTTCCCCCACCATGTCAATGGTACTTCTTGGCTCAAGATGTAAACCCACCAATCGACGGACGCAACGACAGCATTGAGCTCTCTACCGTGAATACTAGGCTACTGTGGCATTAATATATGCCTTTTCATAAATTAAACAGAAAACTCATTTTATGCAACTTAAAAGTTAGAAATCAACCTATTTTAAAATTTTATAGAATTACTATACTTAGGTTCTTGAAAATTATAAATGCCTACTTTAAAAAGAAGAATAAAAAAAAGAATAAATTATAAGTCCTTATTTTTGAGATATTAAACTGATTATTCACATCCTAAATAAACCTCTTATAAAGGTACATTTTAAGAGGTTCCTTAAAATGTACATTACATTTTAAGTTCTTAAAAAGCACAAATCTCTTTAAGTATGGTTTTTGTAAAAAACACCTTCCTGAAAATTTATACATTTGTATTAAATATTATTTTTAAGTAACGTATGTCTGAGATTGTGTTTTGATTCAAGGTTAAATAAGGAAATTTTAGTTATAAATTTTAAATCCAGTTTCTGTTTCTCAGCCAATAATTATCTCATACATCCCAGTATTTATCTTTCGTAACAACATCCCAGAATTTATCTTTTCTATACATAATCAGTATTTATTTTTTAAAATAATAGTTCTGAACAATGGATCTTCTTGTTTTCTATATGTTAAAGTTGAAATTTTGAAACAAGTTCTGTTTTTTGATAATTTCAGATCTCGTATCTTTCTTGAATTGAAAACAGTTTCATTTTCATTGAATACGAGTTTATTCTAATGATTAAAACTTTTATTTGCTACATAATTTTGAATTGAGAAACCGGTTTGAATTATATAAGTATAATATACGATTTATTGTAAATGCAAATTTTTTGTCAAATCAAAGATACTATCATGATTTAAAGTACTTTTAAAACAAAAATAATTAATTTTGCTAACAACAAAACCAGAAAAAATTATCTGCCGTATTTGTAGACATAATACAAATTATTCAAAATAAGATGTATTTTTACTATAAGTAAATCCTTTTAATAATTACAGCAATGATTTTCTTTAAAGATGCACTGTCTTTATGATGAAAGATGTACTTTTTTATTAAGTATAACTTCACACTATTGCTTAGTATTTAAATAAAAAAATTCAGCTGCAATATTTTTTTATACAAAACCATTCTTTCAAATGTTTAATCAACAACTTTTTTATGACTTTCGAATATTAAATCTAATTTTCAAATCGATTTTTTCAAGTATATTTTGAATAATACATTTAATTTAAGACTGAAATGTATTTCTGAGATAAAGTTACCTTTCATTTAATGTTTATGCAATAATGTTTTACAGATTCGCTAATAAAGAGATTTTAATTTTTCGTATTAAAGATGACATAATAATCAAATACATCAATATATTATTCCTTCAACTGTATTATTTGCAACTAGTAGGAAATGGTGTAAAATTAATTTTTTCTTGAAAAAGTTGAATTTGTCTAAGGTTGGTTAAAATTTCTATAGATTATTTGGATTCGGGAATTCGTATTTTTAACTTAGAAGAAATAATACTTCAAAAGCTGATTTGTTTTTATTCAGAGAATAACTAAATGTTTTGAATATTTATTCTTTAACTGTAAAATTAAATAATTTACAGTAAAAATAATAATATTTTTTTGTTTAACATTTCACTATCATTTACAAAAAAAAAAATCAATGTTTTATTATTTAAATATTTATGCAATTTAAGTCAAGAAATATATTTTAGGGGTATAAAGTAATCATAAGAATATACACAAAAAATATTTAAAATTTCTACTTTAAGAGTAAAATTTAACTTTTAAATATTAATAAGATGTAATTACATTTATGCTAAAAATTTTATATATTTCGATTTCGTTATTCAAAATATTCGTATGATTTTTTAAACATGAATCTCAATTTCTCTCAACATGTATTTAAAATTCCTAATATTAACTTTAAAGATTATATTCGAAATGTCAGTAATTAGAAAGTTTCTAAGGAATCAAGATGTTTTTTTTCTGAAATGTAGTTTTCAATAAGAAATATGAATTTATAATTAAAATAGTAATGTTTCGAAAAAACTGATTAAGTGAAATTTTATTTAGAATTAATACTTTGTTTCAAATAGTTATGCTTAATATAAATATAACATCGATAACAGTATGTTATATATTTCCTTAATATTAGTAGCAATATATTAACACCTGAACATTGCCTACATGCCTTATCTTACTTTTATAACACAAAGGAACCCCAAATTTCCGTGTGAAATATTTCAATATGCTTATCAGTACTCAAATGTAAATTACTTTTTTTTAATAAAGCTTATTTTTAAAACTCTTAAAAGGCAATATTTCACAGCGGAATTCTTGTGAGAGTACAACTTTACTAAACTTATCAGAATAATGCATGCTCATACAAGTAAGTGCTAAAAAGAGCCATTTCTCCAACTTTCAGACTAATGTGTCATAACATCCTATAGAAAGTGTCCCATAAGGAAACAAAGACTTTTTATAGTCTAGTCACGCATTCCGATCTACTAGTCCCAGTGTTTTTACTAGGGTTTTGTGTTTTTTCACAAGGAGCTAATGGAATAACGTCTGGGTGACTGCTTGTTGAGTGCACTTCGTGTCGCTGCTTTGATTGCTGTAGGCATTCACCGAGTAAATTTGCAGTCTAGCTACGCGTTTTTATCCCTGTTTTTGTACATAATGAAACCCTTTATGAGTTTTCATTAATTGTGTGAGCAAATGCATTTCGACTGAGGCAGTTTGGGCCTAATCTAGTAAAAAGCTGATAATGTATGAAAAGAAAAGAATTATTTTTGTATTGTAAGTAAAGCGAAAAATAAAAGGAAATGAAAACAATGATTTCAATTTATGTTGTTAATAATCTAATAAGAATGACATCGTTTCCTTATTTTCATTTTGATGCTCCCACTTCGCTTTTTAGATTCATATCTATGGAAACTCAATAAGTAATCAATCAATAAATTGTCAGATAGACAGACGGAAACGGCATAAATTTACGAGGTTCCTATTGTAAAGAAATAAATTTTATCCTCTCGTCAGAATTACCCTTTTAACAATCTTTAATTTCGTGGAAGTTCCAGATTTTATTTTCAATCAAAATTGAATAGGATCCAGACACAAACGTCTGGCAATCGATGTGTGGGGATCACCGATTGTTGCTGGAGGTGAAGAATCAAGAAGCGTGTCAAAAAACAGAGTGTTTTTTTCCCGCTCTCTGAAACTTACGGAATTTAAAGAAGGGGCTATCAGACAAGCAGATATTTAAACAAAATTTATTCTGTAATATTATTCTAACAAAAGAAATATTTGTATTACGTATGAGGAAAGTAATACAAATGTTTCGTTTATAACACGCTTCCAAAACAATGTATTATAATAATATTCATCTTATCTCGATAACAGCACAAATGGATCCAAATTAGGAAGTATTCTTTTTATCAGGGTCTGTGCCAAATTTTCAGCTCTCCGATTATCACTTAACTAGAAAAACACACTATATTCTCACTAACCTTCTAACTTCTCTCAGCAATCATGTCAAATATCTATTTCAACATCAGTAGTTTAATACTTCCAAAATATTTCTATATCATCCTCTTCCCGCATTCACAATTTCTTCTTTCATATATAGTAATACTGATTTACATAAATCATGGTTTATTCAAAAGGCGAAATTCTCTAATCAAATAACGTCATAAAATAGTCCAAAATGTTTGTTGAAGGGAGAAACTCGTGAGAATTGGTTACATCACTAGGCACGATAAGATTTCCTCTCTCACTTAAAAGCATAACTTTTGTGTCTCATTTAAATTCCTAAGAATATTTTTTTTTCTTTCTCATTTCCTTTTTTTTGCAATTTTGTATTTTTATTTATTTATTTCGCAAAATATATCATGATATTTTTTGAATGAAATAATTATTCCTTAAAATACTGCACTCCTTAAAATATAATTTTTAAGACTCGATTATCCCCCCACCTCAATTTCATGCTTTTTGCATTAAATTGGGGTGGGGGAGGAACGATAATCAAGAAAGGCTAAAATATTTGAATGAAATTTGGATGTCTTCTGAGAAATCAGGCATACAATTTTATTTGTTCCTTGCGCGTACATACCAGTTTGAGCTTAATTTATTCTAAGTATATAATCTAAATGTAAACTCTTCGTTCTAAAATTAAGTAAACAATTTTGGAAACAACTAATCTTTATAATACTGTATTTCCCAAATCAAATCACGATATTTTTAATGTGTTTTTCGGAAGTATTTATGTTATACATGTGCATCATTGCAAATACAAAGATTTAGTTTCAAAAGGAAAAATCTAAAGAAATTTGTTGTTCCTATCGTAGCACATATTTTTTTGTAATTTTTCTAACATTTATTAGCTTTGGAAAAAAAAAACATTACCAATCACAACAGCATGTTAATTCTGATTAATAATTATAATTAATTATATGTTCGTTAAGTTAATATTTTTAAGCAATTATAATTATAAACATATATTTTCCCTTTAATATCTATGCTTTTAAATTGATTTAAATAGTGAAGCTATTCTACATGAATGTCTACGAGTACGTGCTTCACATAGTTAAGAGAAAACAAATGAGAAAAAAAGAAATAGAAGTAAAATTTTTTAACAATCATACCATAAGAACTACAGAATAAACCATTTATAGAAATAAGGTATTTTATAACAATAATCGTTATTTTTTAATTTTTTCACGAATAGAAGGGCATTTTGATCCTATCTTCACACGAACACTTATAATACCCACGAGAACTTTCGCAATTAGAAACAATATTAAAAACATTTAACGCAACGTATAATGTGAACATATTCCACTGAAATATTTCATAGAATAATTAACGATAGTAAACCAGCAACAGAAACCAGATATTTTATTATTATAAATAGTTCTTTCCATTAGTTCTATTTCTTTTCACGAATAGAAAGGCGTCTTGGAACATCTCTTCAAGCGAATACCCATAGATACCAAAGGAATTGGTTTCAGTTAGAAACAATATTCAACAATTTTTCAATGCAACCGATCATGGGAATATCTTCTACTAAAATACCTAATATAATAATTGACGATAATAAACTAATCACACAAACCTATATTTTAAACAATAAATATTAGTTTTCATTGCTACGAAATTTTTCTATGAAATAGAAATACATTTCGATCCACTATTTACACGGACACTCATAGATACCATAGGAATTTTCACAGTCAGGAACAATATTTAATAATTTAATGCAACCGATAATGTGAACATATTCTACTTAAATACTTCATAGAATAATTAACGATAATAAACCAGGAACCAAAACTAGATATTTTAGGATTATAAATAGTACTTTTCATTGGTGCTAAATTTTTCCACGAATAGAAAGGCACTTTGATCCTTACTTCACACGATCACCCATAGATACTATACGAATTTTGGCAGTTAGAAAACACTTTTTAATGCAACATATAATGGGAACAGATTCTAATAAGATACCTTATAGAGTAATTAACGATAATAAACTAATAATAGAAACATATATTTTAAACTATAATTATTATTTTACATTGCTATTAAATTTTTCCACGAATAGAGAGGCGTTTTGTTCCTCTCTTAACACAGAAAACCATATATACCATGGGAATTTTCACAGTTAGAAACAATATTTAACAACTTTTTAACGCAAGCGATAATGTGAACACAATCTACTAAAATACCTTATAGAATAATTACCGAAGCCTAAAAATCTTTAAATCTATAGAAAACATCGAAGATGATAATGTATTCTTTAGTCCTGAATCCCTGCACACAAAGGGTCATTAAGGTTTCGTGATTAACTGCAGCTAAATAAATAATTCTTCCCCTTTCTACTCAGCTTAAATAACATGGGCTTGAACCTTGCTTGGGAACGGAACGCTCAAAGAGTAATTTAATTTAGGAAAATTTCTTTCCTTGAGAAAATATTTTAAGAGGAAATAATTCTTGAAGAAGAATGATTTAAGTTGAGGTGAAAGTGGTGTTATTTGAATAGAGAAAAGTGAATGTTGGACTTTCACTAATTTCATGCGTTTGGATAATTAAGATGAAAAAGAAAAATAAATGCAAATAACGCCTCTTCTGTTTCATTAAAAGGTCACACTGTTTTTAAAGGAGCTGAAAGGTTAAGGAATTTCTTTTCCTTAAAAAAATTGTTTGGAGAATCTTCTTAGGATGTAAGATAAATCTTATTTATTTTTGTTAAGAGATTTTTTTTTAAATGTATTAATTTTATCTTTATTTTTTTAAAACTGATAAGTAGAGAGGTTCAAGGTAACCTGCTGGTAGTGATAGAAATACTAGACACATCGAAAATATATTAAAATCTCGTGAAATCTTAAAGGTCTTAAGAACCAATGTCAAATGCTATTTCTATGCACTTAGGATATAATATTTTGTATATGCATTGAATTTTTCTTTCAATTTAGTTGAATTGTTTTTTTCTTTAACATGATGAAATGAAAAAAGGGCATTAATTTTTTTTAATTGTTTCTTTAAATTATGAGCTATAAACCAAATTAAGCATAGTTATGACGAACGTTATAAACTACTCTTATGAGGAATACATTTAAACAATCATACATTTTGTTAATAAAATATGATTTAGATTCTAGATTTTATTGCTAATGAATTTTAAGCTTCTCCACTTCTAGATGTTGAAATAGAACAGGTAGATTTAAAAAAAAATTGAAAAGCAATAGAAATTAATAATTTTTCATTTGCTCTTTATTTCTTTAAATTATATGATATACAAATTAAAATGTAGTTGAGGCGTAAAATTGTGAACCACTCTTAGAATAGGAATTTAAAAATTTAAATTATAATCTTAATCTATATATATATAAGCGAAATACCACTGACTGACTCATCACGATATCTCTAAAATTATACAACCGATTGACAAGAAATTTGGTACAGTTACTCATTTTGCGATGTAGACGTTCACTAAGAACGGATTTTACGGAATTCTAATCCTAAATGTAATTTTCATCCGTTAATCTTTTCTTATCCATTGGTTATGTCATTTTTGGTGACTTTATCGCTAAAAATGATATGACCGACGCCAAACGGAATATATTTTTTTTATATGTATACTGTGTATTGCTACCAATTCAGTTTACTTGGCGAGATTTGCACGTGCGAAATGGAAAATACCAAATAATTTAATATTGATGCGCTGATGGAGGATGGATTTATCACCAAATATCTTCCACCGCCAAGTCGAAGCATTTCAATGACCTTGCATTGCGAATTTTAAAAAGCTATACTATGGTAACCCCAGCTGACTTCCGCCCGCTTTGCTCAGCAAAAGATAATTTTTTATTGTTGTGGAACCTAGACGTAAGTCTCAAATTCATGAGAAAAGTATTTTATTATTAATAATGATTGATAAATTACATTTATAAATCTAAACGCAATCTTACGAAGATATTGAAGTTGACTTTTAACAAATGAATAATAACGGTATGTTATTCATGTCATTGATAAAAAAAAATAAGTAGCTGTCAAAATATTTATTGCGATGTACGCATTAACTGTAAACATTATGCAAAAGTTTTGTTTTTGTATTTTGGCAATTTTTAGTTTTTGGTTTCTAGGAAATAAACATTTTTGTTTTTCTTAAAATGGCTGGATATTTTATCGTTTTCAGAATACAGAATTATTTTTAATGATATGATTTTTTAAGAGTTATTCTGTCTATTCTAATGCAGTTTTAGATATGCTGCTAGCGTAATAGAGTTATCCCTTTGCAAAAAGGATAACGTAATACGGGTGACTTTTTGCTAAAAATTTTTATTATACTTTATCTTTTTGTAAGTATTTTTTGTTGAATTTTTAAATAATTTGATTTTAAAAAATTAATTATATTTCTTAACTTGAAAAGTATTTCATTGTAGGTTAATACAAATTGATTTTTCTTATTTACTTTTCAGTTATATTTTTTAATAATGGATGTTGAATATATTTGGATAGATAGAATACCTACTCCTTTCAAAGTTTTTAAAATTCTTGGCGACGGAGCAAGTTTATTTTCGTCTCTGTCTTTGCTGGTGTTCGGTGACATATCGATGGCGTATAAAATGAGAAATATTATCGTTTCTCACATGTTTAACAACTGGTATCGGTTTAAATGCTACACTCAAATGCTACCTGGCGCTCCTTATAATACTAACGATTTATATTTTACCGAAAGGTGTAAACCAAACACGTATGGATCTATTTGCGAAATTATGGCGGTGGCAGAGCTATTTCCCTATCAGTTCGAAGTGTACCAAGGCGTCTGCCTTATAGCTTCTGTTGGTGAAACAATTCAGAGAAGAAAAAAAATTACGTTTTACGGGAAACTATAATAGTGGACATTTTGATGTTTATATTGAAATAGTTGGATTAACAAATAAAAGTAAAGTTAATCTTAATGATGATAATGTGAAACAAAATGAAGAAAATGTGTCATCTTTAGTGTTTCATCCTCAAGAAAATGTATCTATGCTACTTTCAAAGACTCAATCAATATCTAACATTAATTTATCAAGTTCAAGTGAATAGATTATTAATGATATAATATCTCTTCAATTAAATAAAGGTAAAAAAAAAGAGGAAAAATATTCACAAATTCAATTAGATATGAACAAGTAAGACACGCTGTTGAAAGTATACTCAAAGTCATCTTAAAATACATAGAGAAGCTGCTTCAAAATATACTAAAAGCCATCCTGAAGTACATAGAGCAGCAATACGAAAATACTTTTCTAATAACCCCCCTATGAATCAGGCAGCTGTAATTAAATGCAATGAAAAAAGATCAAAAGTTAAATTAGTGCCTTGGACTTCTAAAGCTTTGGTTTTAAATATATATAACAGATATTGACTATTTAAATGACAAAATCGCAGATAAAAAATATCAGAAAACGTTTGTCCTGTTTGTAGTGCCATGCTTTAAAATTGATAGAAGAACCTCCAGGAATGTGCTGCAGCGGTGATCAAGTCCAAATTCCTGCTATTAGATCCTACCCTGAACCTTTGAATAGTCTTTTTAACCATAAGGATCAGCTTTCAGAATATTTTCTTTCTATAATTATTTTGAACCACGGTCAAGTGACGAGGACGACAACTGAGCTGGTACCCCCCTCTCCTAACATCCACACCACACCAACGGGAGGACTTTGGGCCCCGACAGATTTAACGTGCATCCACCCCGGCTACACGGTGGGTCTTTGGCGGCCAAGGATCGAACCCGCGACTGAACGAAAACCGCCGGCCACGAATTCGAAACCTTGCCCACTAGGCTACCTAAAGATTGTTACGTCAATAATGTTGTTGCGTAATTTAAATCCTCCTAAATTATGTAACAGCTCCAGACTCAAAGTGAAAACTCTAAAAAGAAACGTTATAGAAGCGACTATTTTTACAGGAAAGTATGAGGGTGAAAATATATTCATTCCAAGAATACCATTAATTCCATCAGATTATCATTTTGAATTTAAGCGTTTGCAGTTTCCAGTTAGACTTTGCTTTGCGATGACTATCAATAAAGCACAAGGGCAGAGTTTAAAATTAGCTGGTGTAGATTTACAAAGTGTCTGTTTTTCACATGGTCAATTTTATATGGCATGTTCAAGAGTTAGTTCACGTGAAAATCTAATCAACCTTCAACCAGAAAAACGAACGAAGAATGTTGTCTACAGAGATGTTTTGGAAATGTAGGCATATTATTTCATATTTTTCTAATATTTAACTATTTCTAAAATAAGAATAAGATAAAATAATAATGAATGTAATAATTAAGATAAATAAATTGATATAATAAAAAATGCAAATGTAGTTGTCACTCTCAAAAATTGCCATGCATTCAAAATAAAGACAATAGAAATGTAATACACAAAAAAATTGTTTCAACAGGTTTAAAAAATAAAAAAATATGTATAAAAATGTATTTTTATTTTTATGTTGGCAATTTTTACATGGTTTTGGCCTACTGGGGATCCGCCATGTAGAATAATGGGAACACATCGCACTACACACTACCTCATCGGTGATGCGGAATTCTGTTCAACGACAATTACATTTTCACTGATGAATTATTAACACTTAAATACTTTTCTCATATGTTTGAAAGTCATGGATAACCATTATTACAGACAATCAATTTCTAAAATTTTTAAATTCAGATTATAATTAAATTTAAAAATTTCTTGATATTTTACGTATAGGTTCCAAAATATAATATTATCGTCTGCCCAGCGAAGCGGGCGGGTATCAGCAAGTTATTAATAAAATACCACTAATTGCAAATTTTATGGTTAACAGCTACAAAGCTTCTCGATTTTAAGATGCCGAAACATTAAAAATGCCAGATAACAACAAAAAAGTATTATTTTCATTTGCCCTTTGTTTCCTTAAATTATCAAATATAAACATAGGGAAACGTAGTTAGGCCTTAAAATATGAATTATTCTCAGGTTTGATATATTTAAACACTCTAATCTCTTCTTATTAATAAGAAGTAATTTTTATTGTATATTTTATTGCTATTGATTATTAAGCTTCTCGGTCTTCAGATGTCGAAACAAAAAAGTCTAATAGTAAATAAATAAATAAAATAAAAATAAAAATAAATTTAAAAGTATTAATTTTCACTTGCTTTTCGTTTCTTCAAATAATGAGATATAGAAAAAGCTAAACGTACCTATTAAATATAATAAATGAGGAAGGAATATTATTAAAAGGAATAATTAAGCAGAATATAACTTTTAGTTGTTAATGCAATATTATTTTTGTTTGTAGATTTCATTGTTATTGATTATTAAAGTTCTTGATCTCCAAATGCCGAAATATTAAAAAAACAATAACAAAAAATATGGTTCTTTATTTATTTTTCTTTAAATTCAGATCTATATAATAAATTTTAAACGTAATTAGGGAGTAAAATAAAAATTCTACCCTTAGACAAAGGACTATTTTACACAACCTTTAATTTATAGCTAATAACATGCTGTGACGATTGTAGATTTTGTTGTTAATATTTATTAAACTACTCAGTCTTCAAGTCTAAAATATTAAGAAAAAGGCGGATAATAGATCAAGTTCTAAATGATCTCTTAGCAGTAAATACCTTAAGAATTCTTAATATGTGTTACTGCTTAATTTTGTTACACTAATTAATGTTTCAGAGCACTTAAATTCATGTTTATATCAGCTTAAATTCATGTTATATGTAACACAAATATCATTTTATTACATTTTTAAGGTGAATTTCAATATCACATTTACTGCAGTATATAATTTGATTATATTTTTTTTTTACATATTTCATTATTCTTGTTTATAGAATCAGTATTACATTTTTTAAATAATAATGCTTTGAGGTTTCGATTTTTCCTCCTTTTCTAAGTCTAAAGCAAGACACTTTTATTTTAACTATTTTTAGATATTTGAACAAGATTTAAGGACTGAGAACATCACGTGATTAATAAGTTGAAATATGATAATCAAACTTTTTTTTTAACTCTAACTTCTTTTACGTTAATTAATTACAACATAAGCTGCAGTCACTTCATCAAAATATAACTAAGGGATCCCAAACACTTTTTTACGTCTCATACAGTTTTCGGATCAAAAATAATTATTTTGAAAGCATTTTATTGAAAATTATAAATATTGCTTTCAAAAATTATTATATTTCCGGATGTATAAAACAAGTAATTTTTATCAATTATGTTTCCAGTTAACCTTCATAATTAAAAAAAAATCACAATAGGCAGTTTTTAATGCAATAAAAATTAAATAACACATCAAAAAACTCCTTTATGCCGAATGTCAGATTGAAATATGAAAGAAACATAATTTTAAGCAAATGAAAAATTACTGTTTATTCTTATATTTATTATATACGCAAGTTAGAGA
Source organism: Nephila pilipes (assembly GCA_019974015.1). Taxonomy (NCBI): domain Eukaryota; kingdom Metazoa; phylum Arthropoda; class Arachnida; order Araneae; family Nephilidae; genus Nephila; species Nephila pilipes. Next base: position 77,299 of record BMAW01042404.1, on the reverse strand, counting down.
TGACGAAACGAATTATAAAAACATTTTTAGTTTGTATTGAAATTTCGTATTTCAAATACTTTAGCTTTTTTTTTTTTGCTAAATCATAACGAATGAACAATTTATTCATAGACTTAAAAACAAAGGAATAATAAATAAAAGATGGTAGGATAAAAGATTTGAGTCGCATTTAAAGAATTTAAGAATTTTTAAGCAGTCACAGATTTTTTATACCATTGTTTTAAATATTTTTATCAGAAAATAAATAAAAATTATGTGATTATTTATATTTTACTTCAAAATAAATATTATGCAATGATAATATTCATAATAATCAAGAAAATAATTTAAGAATTTATATTATCAAATATCTAAAAGTTTAATACTTATTTATCAGTTGTCTCCTAACACTGACATATTTGAAGAAGGTAAATTTAGAATTTTGATTTAACTTTCTTTTATATTGACTTTTCACAATATATCACATCTGAATAATTTATAAATGCCATTTATAGCTCAGAATTTGTCTCTTATTTATGAAACTCACTTTAAAATTGTATTAAACATTCATTCCTTAGATTGCATTTGCATAACTACACTTTCGCTTCTGTAAAATGTAAATAGTTTTCAAAGAAATGTCTATTTATACATAAAAGTAATTACTTGATTTAAGGGGGTCACTTCACGCAAATCGGTCAAAAAATCGATTTTTCAATTTTTTTTTGAAAGAGAAATTACAAATCTTTCTGCGTCGAATGCAATTTAAATTTTTGTTCTAGCTAAATTAGAAGTATTTTAAATAATTTTTTAAGAAGTTGTTTACATCTGTAAAAATCCAAAACAGCTGATTGGCCACGCCCCCTTTCAAACCAAAACATAATATACATGCTTCTTTCCAGACTTATCAAATTATTTTAAATTCATGAAAACAATTTTCATCGATCAGCAACTTGTTGAGGAAAGAATTGAAGTGAATTGTAATAGCAGTTTGTTTACATTTCAACGTTTGTTATCGAATGCAACGTGGTATTTTAGACTCGCCTAATGTAGACAATCTGTTCTTTTCGAAAACTTTTTTCATTTATGTTTTTCATTATGTCTTGGTTTAATGCTGAAACATTTAAGAAATAGAAGTTTGAGAGAGATGTTTGTTTATTAAATAAAAGTTCTTTTAAAGTTATATAAGCTCAAAAATGTTTATAAATATGGTAAGTATGCTGGTATGGGAAGTGTCAATGTTATGTATGTATGCTGGTGAGTATGAAGTTTTTTTAAATTCTTCTGATAAATTTAAGGAAATAATTGACATTGCTCTGTTTTCTTATTGCTTAAAATTATGTGTGTTATGCATAAAATGCAAGAAACATGGTATCCATATTAATTTTGGTCATCAAAACCAAGGTTTGGCTACAGAACTATTTATATGTAGTGAAAGTTGTGGTTTCAAACAACCAGTCCTTAATACTAGAGTCACTCAGAGTTTAACTAATAAAGGATATACTAATGTGCATGAAGTTAATACGAGACTTTCATATGCTATGAGATCAATTTGCAAAGGGTATGCTGCTGCGAAAGGGTTTTGCGGAGTGATGAATTTACCTCCCATTACTAAGCGCTTTTATGAGTTATAATTAAATGATGCGATAGAGGAAGTCGCAAAAGATTCTATGGTAATATCTGCTAAAAAATATTTAATAGTGATGGAAGTCCAAATGTACCTGTGGCTATTGATGGCGGCTGGCAAAAGGGGGGCTTGTTTCACTAAATGGTGTCGTGACAACATTTTGCGTCGAAACTGGAAAAGGTATTGATGCCGAAGTATTTTCCAGATATTCCTGCAATTTGAGGAATGGAAATGCACACAGAGAGAAGTATTTCGCTAATTTCTTTGGAAATAGTGGAGAACTGGAAGTTGAAGGGACACTCTGGATCTTCAATCACCCAGAATCATTGCACAAGCTGCGATACACTCAGTATTTTAGTCTTTGCCCCACTGGTGACGACAAGTGGTGTGCATATAATAGGGCCATAATTAAAGGAAAACAATATAAACACAAACATAACTTACCTGATTTTATTATAAATTGTATTAAACAATAGTTAGAGATTTTTCAAGTCCTGAACTATCTAGATGCCTACATGGCAAAATTCAAAATTTAAGTAGCATCATCTTGTACATAATCCTAATAAATGTATATGTATAATTAGGAACATTAAAAGCTGGAAAGTATGAAGCAATATCTCTATTTAATCAAGGATTCATTACAAAATTAAAAGTTTTAAGTTTATTAAATGTTCAACTTGGATTTTATACATGTCGAGCATTACAAGAAGCAGATCATGTTCACATAATGAAAGCAAAAAAGGCAGTTTTACAAAGAACCAATAAAGCTAGAATTAAAAACAGACTATTAAAATGTAGACAAGAAGATTATCTAGCAGATGACCCAAGCAATTCAAGCTTTGGTGTTGATACCTATTAGTGAATGGTAAGTTTGTACTTTAAATTGCATTATCTCAAAACTGTAAATTTCAACACAAAAGGAACATTTTTAAAAAATCTACTCATCTTATAGCTTTGAAACTTGGTGCATGTATTACTAATACATAAAGAAATATTTTAATGAGAGCTTTTGTCAAAAAAAGTTTTCAAAAAAGTTTTAGAGGTTGAAATGTACACAAATTTTCATGGTTTTTTAAATTTTCACGTGTTAATCCACATAATAATTTTTTAAAAATAAACTAATTGAAATTTCAAAAAAAGCTCTCATTAAAATAATAATAACTATTCAATAAATGAACACAAAAAAATTGGTAACTCTACAACCAGTCAAGTTTTAAAAAATGTTCCTTAAAATTGGTCATTTTTAACATTATGGAGATAGGGAAAAGGCTGCGTGAAGTGACCCCCATAAAAGATCGAGAGAACTAATCTAGTCATTTTTTACAATAGCAAAAAATCACTATTTCAATGTATATCACGGAATGTATTTTTATTATTCTTTCAAAATATGATGTCTTACTTATTCAAATTTAGTTCAATATATCTCATGGAAAAGTCTTACAATTTTAAACTACTTGTATAATATTTCCTGATAAAGATAATACCAAATTATTCTTGATTTAATTAATTTTTTTTCCTGTATGAAATGAAATTGCCGTTTTTACCGAAAATAGATATCACAAATCATTTTCGCATAGTGCCATTCCCCTTGTAAATTTAGTTTAATACAAATACCATTAGCAAACGTTTCACCAAACAGCAAAATATACTAAGCAATAATGAAGAAGATATAGATGATGTGAAGCACAATATATTACAGTAAAACAAAAAATTACACTTCTTTATTTATAGATGGCAATGGTTGTCTATGCTTGGATGATTCTAAAATATACATTTAACGTAAGTAATCATCTGGTATTGTATCTTTAAGTTTGATTAAATGATAAATATGCTATCTTAACAAGTCAATTGAAAAGTCCCGGGCCTGACACATAGATGGCGCTACTAGAATTAAATCCATATATTTTTTAGTTAACCCTAACCCTCAAAAGATGCGTGTATAAATTTAACAGCTGTCGGATCATTAGTTTGCGAATTATAGCATTTTGAGTGAAGCTACTTTTGTTATTGTGAAAAAAATGGATAAAAAGGAAATTCACGTGTTGATAAAATATTGCTTTTTGAAGGGAAACAATACAGTTGAAGCAAAAACTTGGCTTGATGCCAAGTTTCCGGACACTGCTCCAGGAAAATCAACTATCAAGGATTGGTATGCTAAGTTTAGACGTGGTGAAATGAGCACGGAAGACGGTGAACGCCCAAAAGAGGTTGTTACCGACGAAAACATTAAAAAAATCCGCAAAATGATTTTGAATGACCGTAAATTGAAATTGAATGAAATAGCAGACACTCTAAAGATATCAACTGAAAGTGTACATCATATCATTCACGAATATTTGGGTATGAGAAAGCTCTGTGCAAAGTGGGTGCCGCGCGAGCTCACTTTTGACCTAAAACAACGACGAGTTGATGATTCGGAGCAGTGTTTGAAGATGATCAAGCGTAATAAACCCAAGTTTTTGCTTTGATATGTGACAATGGATGAAACATGGCTCCATCATTTCACTCCGAAGTCCAATCGACAGTCATCCGAGTGGACTGCACACTATGAACCCGCTCCAAAGCGTGGGAAAACGCAACAGTCGGCTGGCAAGGTTAGGCCGTCTGTATTTTGGGATGCGCATGGAATAATTTTCATTGATTACCTTGAAAAAGGAAGGACCATCAACAGCGACTATTACATAGCGTTATTGGACCGTTTGAAGGACGAAATCGCCGAAAAACGGCCGCATTTGAAGAAAAAGAAAGGGCTGCTTCACCCAGACAATGCACCGCGTCACAAGTCAGGGAAAACGATGGCAAAAATCCATGAATTGGGCTTCGAATTGCTTCCTCATCCACCGTATTCTCCAGATCTGACCCCCGGTGACTATTTCCTGTTCTCAGATCTCAAAAGAATGCTCGCTGGGAAGAAATTTTCGTCGAATGAAGAAGTGATAGCCGAAACTGAGGCCTATTTTAAAGCAAAGGACAAATCGTACTACAAAAATGGTATCGAAAAGTTGGAGGGTCGCTATAATCAGTGTATCACGCTTGAAGGGAATTATGTTGAATAAAAAAAACTAATTTTGCCAAAAAAATGTGTTTTACTATGGTAGGCCGGGGACTTTTCAACTGACCTGTTATTCATAGGATTACCGTGATTATTAACGTGTTGATACCCATAAATATCTTAAGTCAGACTATCATTTGAAAGACTACATAAGACTATCATTCCGGTTTCTTTATCACTTTATTTTGAACTTGGTATCATTTTCCTCAAGGACGTATGAAAATTGATAAAATTACAATTACGGATTCAAGTTAAACACTATTAATAACAATATCTAATTTCATTCCTCTACACAAAGCTATTTTGACCTGTATTCGTTTTAACAAATAAAGGGGCGAAATTGCACAGATAGGCAACGCACTCACAGTTTGAACCATAGTTAGGTTGACAAAGGGAAGGTACTTCAAATGATTATACCTGATTATGTCTTATTTCACCATCCAAATCTCTATAGTGTGCTATGCAAAAGCTTTGATATCTAATTAAATCAAAATTACAGTAATTCCTAATATTCCTCACAATTGTATTTGGTACAATTGTGATTTGAAGTCGTGAGAGAGACCAAAGAGCATTCATTTTTGTTACCAGTCTTTCGTGATTACCATAACTTAAAAGATAAGATTATTTTCCTATTAATCTAGAAATCGGTACACAAATCAGTGACATTGATGTTAGTAAACTGAAAATTTAAAATACTAGCGTATTACGAATGTCATATGAGTGAATTATCATATGAGATAAATGATTTTATAATTTGATATATATCCGGTTTATAATAGTAAACTACGAGTATTAAGTCTGTTGGAGCTAATGGAATCCAATGTAAAGAACTTTTTCAGAGTACAACACACCACTCACCGTAAATATTATATGCAATCAAGAGAAAAACAGAAACTTCTTAGTAGGCTAACGAAGTTCGGTATGAGAATCATTACTGACTATGCAAATCTCCAAACAGTCATTGATATCTTGCCGAGCGTTTATTAGTAATTGATACATTGCTTAGCCTTCGGTGTTTTTTTTAATATATTGTTAACTTATCTAAATCGTGAGCTTCTACGTATAAGTAACTTTTTCTAGTAAGATCCACCAAAAGGAGGCTAGTGAAGTTAAGTATAGAAATCTTAGAGATAAGTCACAGGAGACTCCATTTTAGGTCCTACGACCTGGAGAGTTATATGAGAAGCTCAAAAACACATACAAATTCACTGACACTCACATTGAAGTTTGTTAACATTAAAAAAAAATCAAAAATCTTCTAAATTAATGCATTTGAAATTTATGTAAATCTTACCCGGCCTAATGTTTGATTAGAATAAAACATTAGGCCGGGCAAACTGGCTTAACAATATTTACAGGATGTGTGAAAAGAGTAAATCTGACTAAATTTTACAAGAAAATATTAAAAACTTTTTATAAATAATAAAAAGAGTAAATATGAATCAAACATTTTCACCTTTGAGATTCATGCTAGGTTTTAGTGTTTCTTTTCTTTTCAGATAGTTTTGATAGCAGTAAGTTCTCCATAACTCCAAAAGGTTTCAAGCGTGGCTTTGTTTTTCATAACTGTCAGTATGTATATTACATTTCCGATCCATACACACGAGTTGAAATGAACTGGATTCTCTGGCAGTGATGTCATTTCTAAAGATTTCATACACTTTTTATAGCTAGACACTGTTTTCATTGTCTATATTGCTGAAGCTGTCGCCGTTACTACGTTCATTTACTACGCCCTTATACTAGGCGACATTTCCAATTTTCGTAACTTTTATATCTATACTGACATTGGAGAAACAATGGAAATATTTGACAATCTGAGTCCCCCTGTGATGTTTGATATCGGACATATTGTTTGTCAATTATACATCATGAATTATATTATAACGTTTTATTATATACGTAGCAAAGTAGGTATTTTAGGAAATAAACCAGTGATCAAGTCTGTGTTGTACAATACAGTGCTCTATTTTATTTCCTTTCAACTAGCAGTTATCAATCCCACTCTTTGATACAAACGCTTTCATTTTAAAAGTTATTAAATTGGCATGGCAACAGACATGAAGTTCACATATTCACAATAAACTGTACTCGGTGAGGCCCATATTGGTGTATGGTTTGATATTTTATTGCGAAGAGAAGAAGTCAAGTTAACTCCCCTTAAACACAAAAATCTTTTATGTATCAAGAGTTATTACGCGTGCCCTTGTCGCATGCGGTACTAGGTATATCATATTGTGTTGATTGTCCAAGGACAATTTTTTAATTCATCTGCTTTAAACTTTTCTGACTTAATAGGAGAAAAATATCCATTGAAATTTGTTTCCTTTTTTATGTAAAGGCTTTTTATGTCATATTTAAGATCTTAACCCTGATATTTTGCATTGAATTTTATTTATTATTATTATATTTTTATCTTAATGTAGTTTTAACTCTTTTGTCATATTTTAAATGAATGCTTAACGCAGTTTAGACAGGCATTTGGCACTTACGCTATAAATTTCAAAAATCCGTCACTCATACGTTCAGATAACATGGAATTCCACTTATTCCATCTCTAAAATAGATGTATTGAAATTACTCTCCATCGAGTTCATTTATCTAATAGTTGTATACTTTAATTATATAATTAAATATTTTATTTTATTAGATAATTAATAACTATTTTTAAAAATTGATGTTATATCACTTTATAACTAAAAGTATTTTAATATTTTTTCAAGATGAATTAAATACTCGTAGTTTGTTTCTTTCTTTTTTTAATCATAAATAAATATACTAATAACTATGAAAAATATGAAAGAGAAATATTGAATGGGCCCTTTGTTCATTTTTTGCTGAAACAATAATTTTAATGAAACATTTCTATAAAATGAATGATTCAAAATCATAAACTTTACCCTTAGTATTGTTCTGAGGATTTAAAAAAAAAATGAGTATCTATTAAAAATTTCAAAAACATTTCCTTTCTCCAATCCTTACGTTCTTTCGGGATTCGAAAAATGCAAATCTTCTCTTCACTATTTTAAAGAAAAAGGATAACATTCTACTAGACAAAACCTCTAAAAAAGAGAAAAAAGAAATTGGGAAAGCTGGAGCTCGCGTGTCAAATCGAACGCAGCAAAGAATACTTCCGGGTTGAAGTTTAAGAAGGAAATCGAAAGACGCAAAGCAATTCCTGAAATTTGGAAAGAAGATAAATTGCGAGAACGAAGCGAAAAAAAGAAGAAAAAAGATGTCTTGCTTGGATTCAGAAATTAAGCCTGCGGCTAGGAATTCGAGAGAAAAAAATTAATGAAACTGATAAGGAAAGAAAGACGGTAAAATAGTGCGAATATAAAGTTGTTAAGTCAGAATGAGTTAAGTCGTAAAAAGTGTTAATGTTCTTAAGAAATACTTTTTTGTTGCCAGGATATCTTTTTTTAATCCTTGTATTTTCGTTGTTGTTTTTTAATTAAAATATATAGTTTCCATTATAGTACTTGTGGTATTTAATTTTATTTTTAGATTTTAGATAAATAACTTTGATAACTTACTTTAAAATGTTTGAAACTTCGAAATAGTATAAAAGTGTTGACAGTGACTTGAATAAATTTACTTTTGCCAATGGGATTAGCAGTAAATTTATGCTAAGATTTGAGATTTGATTTATAGGTGAGTGTTTTAAGAATATTAAAAGCATTACTTTTCTTAAATGACATGGTTGTATTTTATTACGTATGAGTACACAGCATCCAAATTTCGTTTCACTGTTTTATGTGCATAAGGAATTGTTAAAAATTATGATGATGATTAAGAAAAACTAGATTAATCAATGAAGCATTAATTAAATAGTTAATCATCTTTGACTTAAATGCAATTTCTTCTTTTTTTCATAAAACCCAGAATTATTAGAGTATCACAATTCTTTTTCGTAAGGAAAATAATAGATATTATGTGCTGAATGTAAATTAATCTTTAATTTTACTTATCCAATTAAAAATTAATTTCCTTTTTTTTTTTGTTTCTTCAAAATATTAAAGATATTTCGGACTAGTATGATTCAATTAAACGTATATTAAGCTCTCTTATGCATAATATCTTAACAAGTTTATTTAAATTTCGCATTCGGGAGGCTGTTAAGTTATAGCGTACCTAAAAATTACCAATTTGAAATTTGGAATTTTTTTCTATTACAAAAACTTATGCAATAATTGACATCATTTTTAATTTTAAAAATTCCAACTCAAAATATATATAAGAAAATAGCAAAAATTTATAAATTATTTAAGCAAGTAATTTTTTAAAATTATTATTTTTAAAAAAGCAAGGTTTCACTATATTTAAGGCGTACATATATCATCATATAAAGAGCATTTGAAATTGACAATTTTGTTTACATGAAATTGACAATTTTGTTTGTGTTTGTGCATAAAAAATTTGGTGAACGCAAGATTAAATAGAGGTGTAAAATAAGTAAATAATAATAAATAATTAAAGTAATCAGAAATACTTAGGAAACTTCTTTCTATTCAGTTTCTAATAATATTTAAAAATAATTTGATATTTTTAAAAAAAAATCTTAAGTTTGGGAAATTGATAGAAAATTAGCAATCATAATTTCAATCTGTGACTAAATGCATTCTAGTATATTTGTTAGATTCTATAAGAGGATATGGATAAAATTAGTAATGAGAATAAAAAAAGTAAATTCGAAAAAAATGTATTTTAAGTAGCTTTTAGCTAATGTTAAAGAAGGAAATGCAAACTATGAACTTATTTTTAATTATAGATAGTATTATGATATGATATTAGCATAAATATATTTATTTGCATCACATGTAACTATTCATAATATCATATCTTATACCCTATTGGTTAATAAAGCATGAAAAGAAATTGAAACAACAAAAATCAAACAATTTATACAATGCGAATAGCAATATTACAATGTTTTTTTTTTTTTTTTATTTAAGATAAGGAAGATAGGATATTCAGTAATTATTCCATAACAATATAAAATAATATTATACGATAAAATGATCCATGAATTAATTCTACTTTTAAAGACGAGAAGATAGACTTATTCTCCGATTACCAGTGAACAACACAAAGACATTTCTAAATGATGAGATATATGGTATGAATTCAGTATGTGATTAAAAGTTTACTTAAAATTCTTGTTTTAACATCCTTACGGTTGAAGAAAAGCAATTTCTCTTGAAATAAATATCACACGTTTAGAGGTATATATAATTGCGAAATATCCCTTATTTGTCACATGCAACCTATCCAATTCTGAAACTTATATCACTGACATTCGATCTTTGTAAGATTATATCCTTAACCTGAGTATTTAAAGTTATAAGAGCTAACAGGAAAAAAACATCGTAATAAAATTATAGATTATTTTAGAAAAGACGAAGTTTCCTTCTCCTTTTTTACTCTCTTCAAACAGGGGAAAATGTTAACCTTATGAATAATATTTTGTCTATATATTAAATTTAAATTAATTATTTTTGTTTTTTGATTGTATTTTATGTTAGTGACGAAATGTTCAAGATGAAAATGTGTGAATATCTTTTTCTTGAAAAATACAAATTAGTATGTATATATATCATATTTGATTTTTACTCTCCCTTATCCGAAAAAAATGGTATAAAAAGAATTTTATTACAAGGAATATATGCAACAATAATACATATAAATCATCTGCTGTCGAATCTCAAAGCATAAAAACTGTTTGCATATAAATAATGTCTCCTCCACATACATCAATCTCTACTGTTTTATATCGAAGTTGTGCAGGTTTGAATTTTACGAATAATGGGTTTGGCAACAGCAATGTTTTATTGGGTATTTTATACTATTGGAAGGTTGTGAAAAGATACCTATTTCTTTTATAAAGGAAAAATTTATTACTACAGTATTGTATTATTTGTAAAATTTGTACTACACAAAACTCTTTTGCAACGAAATGAATGATACAATGATTCATCAAACAAACCTTTTCTATCCACAAATATTCCTTTTACAAACAACTACTATTCAACAAGTTTTTTTCTTAAATATCATTTACGAGAAAAGTAAATGTGTAATTATGGAGTCCTTAATAAAAAAGTACTTTACCCTTACATAATCAAACAATTTCAATACGAAGTAATTTTAAAATGATGCTTTGGAGTTGTTATTATTAACAGTAAACTTTGTTGATAATTTTTTGTAGTGATGTTTTTCAAATATATCCTTTCTTTTATATTCTATTTCTTGTTGTAATCTCTTTTAAATACATATGTTTCATTTGATTTTTCCTGGTGCATATGCTTGAATAAATTAAATTGTGTATCTTAATTTTTCTTCATATTTGTATAACAGAGATTTTAACCATACTTAATTACTATGCTTCATTTCCCAATTTTTATTTAAAGATATATAAAGGAAAAATAAATCACAGAGAACAGTATTAAATATTTGGTTAAGCATTTCCAAGTTTATCCAGAAAACTGAAACTGAATTAATTAGCAATTGATTCTATGAAATCATTCAGAATATTTTTATTTTACTCATTAAAGAGACAAATATTTTCTTCAAATAAAATGATGATACAACTTCTTCATTAAAACCTCCATAAATTCTTGAATAATATGATATTAAATATCATTTCAACCGTATAAGATTTCAAATATTCCAATTAAATGTTTAAATTTCCTTTTAATTGCCCTTCTTCAAGTTAAAAATAAAATTGTTTTCGAATCAATCATTTTCCTTTATGAACATAAACAAATTTCATGAAGTCATTATTTTTACACCTAAAGTGTAGATTAGAAGAATGCATCTTATCATATTTTCATGAATATTTTTTTTTTGTTTGCCTCGAAACAATGTGAAAATAATATTTTCTATTGAAAAGTGCTTATTTCATGAATTGCTTACTTAAACCGGTATCCAATAAAATATTAAATGTGCTCCAACACGCCTTATCCAACTCCATGAAATACGGTTTACCTAAATTGACAATTATATTCATCCTTTTGTAGGAAGTATACTTTTAATATGTTTTTGAATTGTAAAAATATTTCTTAAATTTATTTATATTCTCCTATTTGTTCGTTTTTCTCAAACTCTTCAATTGTTCATAATTATATATATTTTGTTATTTGAAATACAAAAATAGTAACAAATAATCTATAAATACAATTGTTTTTATAAAGTTAGAGTACAGTATGAAAATTTATTTACAATTTAATGACACGTCACTGTTCTTGTTCTAAATAAAATATTTAGCATTATGCCGATAAGATTTTTTTTTAAAAAATTTATCTTTCATTCGCTTATGAATTCTAAAACATTTCTCTTATTATATTTCACGAAAAGTATTCTTTTATTAGTTTGTTTCTTAAAACCCGAATTATCTGAAACTGTGCGTGATAAAAAATTTAACTTATAAAAGTGTTAAGATATTCTTTAAAGACGTTTGGTTAATTTATAAGACTTGAAATCAATGCAAAATTAATTTTATCATTTTGCAAAAATGGCTAATTATCGACAGATGTTAAATAAACTTACATTTTATAAAGAAGTTAGGTATAATTAATTATTTTTATTTCGATTTTCAAACAGAAGTTAATATTCTGCTTCCAAAACTTCTAGCTGAATAAGAAATCAATGTGACTTATAACTAACCAAACGGGGATATACTATAAAAGCTTTATTACATTCTGGAATGCAAAGAATTATTTTCCCTACTTTATGTATGTTAACATGCTTTGCATTAGTGAGATATTTGCGATTCCAACCGTATTATTAGAGACGAGATAAAATATATATTATACAAATATATTATACAAGGCAGACAGTCTAGGGTAAATAAATTACAAGAAAACCTGGTCTATGTATAAACTTTTTTTTGCTGAGTTAATATTAACATAAATTACATTTTCTATTATTACGAGCATTCATATCACTTCTGTTCATACCATTTATTTCTTCATATCATTCTTTCTTCTATCCATTTTTTCTTTTTTCTTCCTAATGTGGTATATTCATTTTCCTTCATAAAGTTGAAACTTGATTGAAATAAATTTATCCAGATATATTTTATTTTCACACCTCTCTTTCTATTTGTGTAAAGGTCATTGCCAGTTCTTATGTCAAAACTTTTAATATTATAATATTTTTATATACAGTCTATTGTAACATGGCTGATTCCAAAGGGTTTTAATTTTTACTTAAATCAAATTTAGTATTAAATTTAAAAGATTATGTTTTTTATTATTTACTTATATAAAATTTGCATATACTAGCATGGATTTTATTAAGTTTATTTTAAATGGCATTGTCAATAATATCACTTGAATTATTTTTTAATTTAAAATTGCTTGCTGCTCTAAATATAAAACGTATTTTTACGAATACGTATGACATTTCTCTTTTTGAAAGACACATTAGAAAAGTATCAAATGTATTAAATTATTAAATGTGTACGAAAACATTATTGCAAATTTTCAATTTTTATTCTATTAAAACATAAAATCAACTTATTTGTTTATTCATTAGATCTGAAAATTAAGCTTTAACGCTTTGATTTTGAAAGTTTATATCTTTGCGGTTTTTATAATTTTCTAATTGTATTTCACCATGAGATCTGAACATTTATTGTTAGAAACAAAATGAAAGCTTCCATATAAAGTCTTATTTAAAATCCCTTATGACATTTGCAAATTTATATTCAAAATAAGATACAATACGGCGTAAAATTTCAAGAACATCTAAATAATTTAGCAAATTTGATGGCTTAGTTATTTTGAATATATTTGATCTTATGTTAGTGATGCTGGAACTAACTTCACAAATTGTCCTTGACAAATAAAGATGATTCCCATATAATGTGTGTGATACTCTAGATGTGTTTTTCCTGAAATTTGTTCTAAAGAAGTCTCTGTTAAAAATTCGTGAGGATTAAATATTAATATACTCTGATGAATGTAAACCACTTCTAAAGTTAATATTATTTTAAATTCGTTTGCTTTTGTGTTGAATTTATTTTAGGGCATTATGAATTGTTTACAGTTCCGTAGGAATTTTCGGAATTAGTTTGATCCATATAAATTAGAAAAATCTAAACATGTAAGAGCAGACTTGTATGTAAAGAGCCAGTGTTAGAACTGGGAAATGAAGAATTAAGAATATGAAATGTGGATGAGGGGAGAGATAAATTGCCGAGTTTTCTTCAGAAAGTATTCTCATTCTTTGGAGCAGATTCACCGAAAACAACCAATTTTCTTATTGTTGCATAGTTTCTTGTGTATAATAAGAAAACAAGGTGACTATTCTGCTATAAATGACTCGATGGTGACTATTCTGCTATAAATGACTCGATGGTGACTATTCTGCGATGAATAACTACAAGAAACAGCAGCTACCAAAAGTAATTTATGATTTAATGTCAAATGTACTTTGGCACTGTTTAACTAGTCAATGTTAAGTCCATAATGTTATCTATTGTCGAAAACAGGTACTCTTTGAACCACCAACGTAAGAATTTTTAAATAAATAATTTGAAGGAGAATTACATTTCGCAAAATTGGAAGATTATCCCAATGCTTATTGATAAATTCGGAAAAATTATGAGTAAGAAGTTTAGCTACTAATTTCAAAAATTGTGAAAACAAATAACGGGGATATTTTTGCTTAAAGAAAGAAATTATATGAAAAATATAACTTTTAAATGGGAAATTAATAACTTGTAAATGGAATTTTCAGGGAAAATTTAATTTTGATATTTCCCAGTATAAACGTATTCAGATGAAATAAAATCACATTCAAGAACACACTTTTAACTACCCCCTCCCCAGGTACCTGTATCGCTAAATACAAATAACAATTTAGGAAAAAAGTATAATTGTTTAATATCGAAATTGTAAATTATTTTTACTTGACAGACTCTGAAATTCTCTTTAACTTTGGAAAAAGATAATATCATGATCTCCATTATATCATCCAGAAATGGTTGACTTTTTAAATCCTTTTCTCTCAATTATGGACAATGGCAATGATATAAACTGTCCTTCATCCTAATTTATGTAATATATCAATTAAATGAGATTCTGAAAGATAAAAGGCTGATTGCTAAACATTCCTAAAAATGTTTATTAACTCCTCTAAAATTCAATCATTGTATAAATTTTGAAATGAGTAATATTACCTCTTATTCCTTCCTGACACCATCATACAATATGTTAAAGTTACTTTGTCCGAGCTTAAGAAGTCTGATCAGGGTGCCTACCTTCTATAATGTAGCCTTTGTGTCTGAGACGCTAATTTCTAGCTAATATGAAGGGATGAGGTAACGCATGATTAGTTACCCAAGCCGAAAACACCGGGAATCGAACATGGCTCGGCAGTACTTACAGTCAGACATACTAATTACTAGACCACCGTAGCCACATCATATTTTATGTAGCTCCATAAAATCTGCAACTGAAATGTTCAAGACATTTAATATCTGTTTTAGTTAGGCTTGAAAATAATCTGAAAAATTAAATTTGAAAGAATAATCAATACTTCTATTTTTTGATACATATTATCGACAAAAATATGTCTCATATTTTAAAGTGCACTTTTGGTTTCCTACCTCAGAATTATGTTTAAAAAAACTGAGTTCTAGAGAAAATCGTTTGTTCACATTTTATTTATTATGTATAGAATCATTTTATGCATTATGCATATGTTACTACCTGTCAAAGGAGATTAGTTTATAAAAACCAAATATTATTTTTTGCCACCCTTTAATTTTTTTTCCTTGCCTCGCAATATTTTTTGTTATGCATTTTTTTATACATTTTTGTTCAAATTTTGATACAAATTTTATCATTATAAGGGAATTAAGGGTACATAAAAGATGAATGTAACTATCTATACATATCGGTGAAGATTAGAAAAAAACAGATAATATATAATGTTTAGAAAAGTTTTGAATTTCATAAAAACTTTATATTTAACGTGTGCTTATAAATTAAAAATTATTCAGTAAATCGCAAGTAATGATCTAGATGTTATAAAATTAATTTGTGTATTTTCCCCAGAGGATATGGTAAAACATTAACGGAAATGCATGATGCAAAAGCTTTCTCATAAACAATCATCTTTGGAGTTTTATTAACATTTTTTTTCCTTTTCTGAATGGCTGTTTTTCCCACATTGATTTCGAAGCTGTCCTTTTATGAAGATCAATAACTAACATAAAATTCTGAGTCATAAAGATGTGGAAATGTTTTTAAAAAAATATCTATGAAATGTCATTTTTAATCAGCATTGCATAAATATCTTTAAAAATGTTTTTACGTGTTCTTATTTAATGAATATCATGTACAAATAAGAAAAAAAAACTTTATGTGAAATTTTTATTCATAATTTCTTACATTATTGATTGAACAAAGCATAGGCACAAATTATTTGTACAGGAACAAATGCTCGCAAAAGTTATGTGCTGCTTTTAAGAATTAATTCAAAAACCAATATCGAAAAAGGATTTTACTTCAAGAAACACATACTCAAAGTTTCTTTCTGAATTTTAAAGATTCTTTTCAGAAACATATTATAATATTTTTTCCATGTTTTATTAGAGACCATTTTTTAGAATATTTTTCGAAATCTCGTAAAATGCCTTTTTATACAATTTTCTGGATCTTTGTTTTGGTATTTTGTTCTGCTTTTGCTTTAAGATATGCATACCATATATCTAGTTTTTATAGATAAAGTTTATAGATACAATTTAATATATTATAGCTTTCAACCAAATTGTTTTTCAGAATTTATATTTTCCAATCTAAGAAAGTCATAAATTATTCAAATGGAAAATGGGCTATGGCCACTTAAAATATCTTAAATTTATTTTTCTTCACTACATGAAAAAAAAACTAATTACGAATTTTTTTATAAAATATTTTACTTAAAAGTGTAGCTTATTTTCCTCCGATTGTGGATTTTGATACATGTTCTTACATAAGTTATGAAATTATTGTTTTAAGTACATCTTGAATTGTTTTTTTGGTACTAATATATCATAAGAACTTGACAAAACATGATCTTCGAATACATCAGTTACGAATGTAATGATATAATTCAGAATATACAGTACTTTCTCCATTTTCACGATAATTGATCCAACTAAAACAAAACGTAAATAGAAATCGCTAAGATGAAGCAGTGAAAAACCATGTACAAAGTAGTACTCATTCCATATTGTCAAATATTCTTATAATCAATTAAAAATATATATCAGGTAGAAAAGCAAATATAATATTTCTGTTTATTTAAAATATGTAGCATATTAGATGGAAGATACGATTTAAAATTTAAGGTGCTTTTGTAAGCAGTGAACGGAATTTTCTATACATAGCATCTGTATCTGACAACCATAACGATTCGGCTAGCCATCGATAGAATTTAGATTGATTGACAAATACAGGTACATCATTCCATACGTCATCAATTCTACGCCACTTTTGATCAATCGTGTTATCTGGAATGAGGTGGCATTCTATTCTTTCGGCAAAACATGACTGAAAAGTCTCCTTGATTGACAAAATGATGAACGTGCTGATCAGGAAAGCAGTCGAACATCCTCTGTATCGAGGAATGTTGCCTAAGGTACTGGTTATGCGAACAAGAGATGACTGAGATGAGAACCCATTGGCAACCCCATTCCCTTATTCCAGGTGATGGAAATATTGTGATGATGACGGATACAAGCAGGAAAAGTTATTTCTCCAAAGTACCTTAACTTAGTTCACACAATGCCCTTCACAATGTTGTACACAAAAAACGGAATTCGTAAAATATAAAATTCTTCGAAAAATCACTCCTACATCCATAATCATCGTTTAAGCACCACTGCCGGCTCGACTGTTTCCGCTTCAGAGTCACGTGAATCCACAACAGTAGATGCTGTAATTACAATCTTAATTGCATCGAACGTCATTCCATTGTCCGCACAGACACTTGCCATCCTACAAAAGACTCAAGTTATATTACTTGGTTGTATGGTACCTCAAGGTCAAACAGACAACATATCTGTCAATATGAGCCTAAGAAATCTTGTATGACGTTACGTATAGCCCTCTTGGACCCATAGATTTGAAATTAGTATGACAGTCTTGTGATCTCGACCAAGGTGGGAAGCAATATCTTAGAACGATAAATGGTAGTCTCAAAAAGCCACAATCCTACCACTGTTACATTCCGACATGTGGTGGTAGGAATTTCTGCTTATATAAGACATAACACGTTTTTCTTACAAACAACTATTTTTCGTATGAGAAATCTCTGAAGTATCTTTCCCATGTAAGCAGACTATAGTCTTGTTCAAACTTGTAAAATACTAATAATTAGCTTATTCAAGTATATTGTACTTTCCATGTATATTTGATCTTTATTGCGTGGCGCCATCTTTGTGTAGTATTTTAAAGGTTCGAATTGTATATATTTAGTTTCTATAATAATGTAAAATGGATTTGACTATTAGCTTTATGAAAACGTAGTTATAATAAAAACAATTTTTTTTGTGTAATTATTACTTTTACTTAAATTTGCGTTTTTACATAATACGTCATGTAGACATATTGGCTTTTGAAGCTCAAGCACTTAAAAATGAGTTTACATAAATAGAAATATTACTTTATTTAACTTCGTAAATTCTAAATGATCAATTTTATAGGAGATAAGTACCGAGTTTGTTCTGTAATTAAATTCGTTAGCTTTTTTAGAGATAATATATGTATTAAATTGTGAATTCTAATCATGAATTTGGGAATCCATTAAGAAAACCAAAGTGAAGTTCAATTTAGGGAACAACAAATTTTGTTTGAAACTCCTTGCTAGACGTGTTTCAAAGCCTCAGAGTATCAAAGGACAGCTGAAGCATCATTTTTGTCATTTTACTTGGTGAAACTCATAATACCATTGCCAATAACCATCATCATTATAATATATTAAGATTATTTATTTGAAGGCTTGATTTTGTATGTGACGTATGTATCTCTATGAACAGTCGTACGAGAATGCTATGCCTAGTGTTTCAGAACTCTTGGTGAAGAATTTAAGAGATGATAGAGCAAATTACAAAAAAAAACCTTTCTATATGTTTTGTATGAGATTATGGCGAAGAATATGTTGAGAATAAAAAAAAAAACTTTGAAGAAAATATGAATTGTTTAGTGCTTTCTTACAATTCTGTTTAGAATTATTGCTAAAAATTACATCTCTCAACAGTAATACATGTCCATCAATGTTATGAAGTGATTGGCAGTGGAATATCTATCAATCAAATATCACAAGCATCTTCTGTTTTGTGACATATTTCTCGAGTGGCCTTCCTGTCATTTCACCGTTCAACATATTTTAATTGAGTTCCCGATGTTTCATAATCATCGTATCCTGTTTTTTAGTTCATCTGTTGTAAACTTGTCTGATTTGGTGAGGGAACACCTCAACCGCAATCACTTGCATTTGTATGTAAAGTTGGCAGTTTACATTACATTTAAGAACTCAGTCTTATCATTTTATAATATTTTTTTATCTATCATTGCTTTTTTATCCATCATTTTGCCAACATGTGGGATAAAAAATAACATCCTCGTTCTTCCAACAAATGTATGACATAACGTTGCCGAATTTGGTTCTTGCACCGTATTATCACTCACTTATCATTCGAGTACCCATTGCAGCAGCACGTATAAGAAAAGTATCTGACATCTTTGATTATGTACATCGATTAACTTTATCGACGTTTTCATGCATGTATTATTATTGCTGGACGTAAGTTTCTACAATTATTATATCCATTATTGTAGCGAAGTATTTGTCAATGATGTTGTGAGGAAGCAATTGGTGTTTCGGACAATGTTTTCTTTTTTTTCCGCCTCAACGAATTATTTGCACGCATACACTACTGAATAAAAATTAACAATTGTAGTTGTGCTTTAAACTCTTAAAGTATGTAACATGTGAGTTCTGTATACACTGTTCTTTCCTTAAAACCTTTCTACGATGCCAATAGAAAGCCATTTATAAAATACATAAAATTTACTAATACAAAATAACATTACTGTTCATATTTTTCTTTCTTTTGTATTTGTATATTATTTTTATGTTTTTATTTTATGATTTTGACTTGTTCCAGAAATATAAAGATGACTTAATTTTTTTAAGAAAGACATTCAAATTTTCTGATTTTAAATTGAAAAAGCATTGCAAAAGCTTATTTCATTTTCGCTTTATGACATTATTCAGTAAAGTACTGTTATTACTATAATCATGTAAAATATGATTATAAAAGATAACATGGGCATATGATTAATTTGAAGAAAAACATTTGTAACTCCTTGACTTTATAATATGTTCTGTTAATAAAATAAGTAATCTATAATCAATGATTAAATCTAACATTAAAATAATGCACACAGTAGATTGAATTTATATATAACTCTGGAAAATTTATTCAAATATTTATGAATAATGATGTATAAAAAATTCAATATAAGTAGTTTTCAATATAAAACCACAACATAAGTAGTTTTCAATATAAAACCACAATATAAGTAGTTTTCAATATAAAACCATATTATAAAACCACAAAAATTTCTTAAAACTTCAAATAGAAGTTTATAAAATTATCGTACTTATCGTATAAATGTTAAAAAGTTTCAAGAACTTTTTCAAATATGCAATAGATTATTGAAATCTTCAAACTCTTAAATATAACTCCCATGAGTGACAAAATCAGGTTTAAACGCACACATATAAAGACACTGCATAACTCGTTTGATCTTTGTATTTATTAAAAAAAGTGAGTACATTAGCTTTCATGTATACAAATCTTAGACTGCTTATAGTATAAATATTCTCTTATAAGAATTAATAACCCTGTAAAGAATTTTCACAGTTCATCTAGACCCATTCAAAAGAGAAGATTAAAATGGAAAATAAGAACGGCAATATATAATTTTTTTGCAAATCAGCAAAATAACTTAATTCAATTATTTCGTTATTTATAATTGTTATTATAATTTGTTTATTATTCAATCTTCTTTCTGAAAAAATGCTTTGCATAATTTAACCTTGAATAAGAATCTGTGAGATCCTCAGATTCTAAATGTTCTATATGATACGTTATAAGTTATTTTTCAAAACTTTAATGGAATGAGCTGAAATTATTGAAGCAATTTTAGATCATTTGCTTTGCTTTACTAAGCTTTCTCCAATTTATCTCCAAATATATAATCCTTCAAGGGCTTACTTTTCTTAGGTAAGTAAGGGAGTCGTGATCCTGAGGTATAATAGATATATTTTTCTTTCCCATAGGGCTTACTGTATTTAGTAAACATGGGCGACTCATCTTTGGGAAGCCCTAACGATTATTCTCTATTTTCGACTCCTTTACTTGTCAATCATTTCCCCCTTTTCTTTTTTTTTTTTTTGACTAAATTACAATTTAAACGAGTACTGAGTTCCGATTAATCAGGTTTTAGACTTTTATCATAAGCCTTAATTGTCACTTACACACTCAGTCACCGAACTTATTCCGTACATATCTACATTTCTTTCAAACAACAAATTTATCCTTACCTAGAGTGCAAATAGCTCCATTGGATTTATAAGAAGGGTAAGAAAACACGTAAATAAATATCTTTCTTAGATCATTAAGTCCGGTCTTCTCCACGCACCAGGAATAACAAAGACTCGGTAATCCACTTGAGAAATAAATGGAGAAATTGTGGTAATATCGACGTTAGATGGCTGCGGTTCATTTGCTAAAGTTGTAGTGGCATTTGTCCGATGCCACTCTTATCTAAATAATGGAGATTGACCTTGGCAATGATTCACTAGGGATCAAGATTGGAGCCAGCTGATGTTACCTGAAAGATGGAGCAATAAAGTAGCTCAATTTCGTTCCACGTTGACTAATACGTAGGATAAAAATGTCTCTTGTACATCAACAAAAAATTCTCCTTTTCTTATGTTCAGATTTCAATTTTTTTTATAGAAAACCTTCCATTTTAAATGGTAGCAGTATTGTAAAAAAATTAAAAAGACTTAATGTAAATTAATGACTGAAAGAGATGCTTGTATTATTTAGAGATTTGTTACCCTAACTGGATTAAAAAAAGTTTTAAAAAAAATCTTTGCATTTTCGAATTTGTTTAGATGACTTAAAATAGTAGATATATTGATATATTTAGCTATGATACTTTTCAGTCGTCACGAGAGATGTTTCTGTTCATGATTTCTTGAAATATATATGTAACGAAAATGATTTCTAAATGACAAGGGGAAAAGTGGTCAAGACAATATGACGTATAAGATGTGGCCCATGACCAAATACTTTTTCAATTATGAAAATAGAGTAAAACAAAACTCTGTGTTCTATCAATTAGATTGAGTTATTCCATTTTATGTAATTGAGACTTTATTTGATTATTAAATCTTTTATCCTGTTGTAGAAGAAGGAACAAATATATTTTTTATATTTTGATAGTGTCCAGTTTCTTCTTTTGCAACATGAAACTCTTCACAACTACATTCTTTCTCAAAATACTTAACCTTTCAATCATGTTTCCAAAGAGTGGGAGAAAATTATCTCATTGCATTATTTAATAAACAGGAACTATGACATATAATCAATTACATAAACAATTTATTTTCCTACATTCTGTTTTGTAAGTTTTCTTTGTAAGATAGAGACATTTTCAGCAATTATTGTGTATTTCATAGTATTATATTATTTCTGATTATTGATAGATGCATTTTTTTTAAAAATATGGATTTATCGACATTTGCTATTCGTTTAAAAGGAATAAGTCACCAAAATTTTAAAATATGAAACTTCTATTCGTAATTACTTAACAGAAATCTAGATTAACTAAGTTTTATAATAAAAATTCATCTGAGAGTATAATAAACTCCTACATCTTTATTTTACACTTCTGTGTTACACATAGTTTGATTTTAGGAACGTGCAAATGTAGAACATATTATCTTAAACCAAAACTATAGAATATTTAACTGAAAATGTGTGTGTATATTTGCATTTTAATTAATAATAAATCCTCAGAATCGGATTTTTTTTATATTTTTGAATATATTTGATCGTACAATTTACCCATACAGTCGAATTGATAAAAATCACATTTTTTCTGATTTTTATTGTAAACATCAATTTAAAAAATTACACATTTCAGGTGTACTTCATTGTAAAAGTTTTTAATTAATATTTAAATATTAAAATGCTAATACCTGAAGTTTCAGTAATTGTGATTCAAGATATCAGCTATCATTATTTTTCATTTTGAATAATACATGCTATTTTACATAATTAAGTTTTTTGATTAAATTTTTTACTAATATTTTTATGCGAAAACAATTGTGTAATGTACGTTTACTCAATAGATTATTTTATCTAAGACAAGTTTTTTGAATTCATGTAACACACTAACTAGAAATAAGAAAAAAGAACTTAATCGTTCTACTGTTCAGCAAACGTATATCTAACTTAACTTGAGAAAAATTATAAAACGTGAGTTAAATATGCGAGGTATGGTTCAAAAGTAAGGCCTATATAGCCATTACTGTGATATTTGTTATTCGATTTTCACAATTTTTGCTGCGCCTGAAAGCTACATGTGTCCTCTTTGCAGCGCTGTTTCTTTTTTGACACAGTCCTCATCTCTTTTCCTGAACATAAACAAACGCTCATATGCGGGACTAATTATGTAAAGACGATTGAGGAAAAATTACAGAAGCTGTTATCGACACCAAGCCTTAATAGAAGCTTTAACCTCATTGGCAGAGAGAAAGTGGTGCTCTTTCATCCTTGCGAAATCAAATTTGCAAGGTGTAAGGTGAAGTGCACCAAAGTTTTGCTGTTTTAACTTTATTTCCACGTGAGTCATCATCTTTTTTATTTCTCAGCACGCAAATGATTCCTAAAAAGGAAGAAGGAAATGTATAATGTGGGCAACACATTTTAGCTTTCAGGTACACGAATAATTTCGATTAATTGGCCAAAAACAGAAAAGTTATGTCCATGGCGACATTTCTTTCCATTCAGACCCCGTATCAATTATAAGTAAGGGATTTAAGGTACAAAATGCTTTTTTTTTTATCTCAACCTAAATCAGTTTCGGTTTATCACTATCAACGTGGGTGACTATAATCACATAATTAGAATAATTCTTTCGGGATCAATCATTCCAATAGTATATTTGAACATTTCTTGGCCCGATTGTTGTGATAGCACCTAATAGAAAACAGAAATAAATCCGTTCTTTACTGTTGCTATTAATTCTTATAAATCTCGAATATTGAACGGGAGATCAATGAAAGAAGAATCAAAAGCACATTATGATGCAAAAATCGTAAGAAAAATTAAGAATTTTTACTAAACTTACAACCCAATTTAGAGGCGTTTGTAGGAATATGAATAATTAATCTGAAAATGACTCGAAAGTTATATATAACAAAGTATTTATGGCATTTGTCGCCTTTCATTGACATTTCAATAAAATTCGTCTGAGTGGATCATTGAAACATCTGGAACCAATTGTAACAGTGAGAAATGGATGCTTGCTATTTTTATTTATGTACAGACTTTAAACTTTCACATACCATTCAAAATATACAAAGCTATACATAATCTAAAAACTATAAAAAAATATTGTATGTAATATACTTTAAACCAACAACTTTACTGTTTGTACTTATATATAATACTTAACATATATATAGTATCTAAAGATAGCTATAAATGCATTATTATAAGCGGGACATTCTGCTACTCGTACATTTTAAATTTCAATATATACATTGATAATTTTAAAGATTTAATTCTTATATATAATAGTACATGTTTTCAGAAATGTTATAATGTATATAAAGTTCAAATAAGCTCATGATATTGAAAATTTATATATCGTACTATTAAAAATTTATTTAACTTGTTAGAACAACAAAACGTGTAAAGAATCAATAATGCAAGAAATATTGTTATCAAGGAATAAATATACATCCTATTTTATTAGTTAAAATATATTTAACTAATAAAACTTAAAAATATATAATGAACTGATTTTATGAACCAATTAAAGGAAAAAAATTATGCATTTTATGGGAATTATATAGGTTTACATTCAATTGAAAAGTATGTTATGCATGTCAGTGTTATGTATGATATTTAGGTCAATTTATGTGTAGGCAATTAATATAAAAAAGTGGTAAACTTTGATGATACTACAGTGTATGTCAAAAACAATGGCAATTATGTTCATGCTCCTTATCTATTGTCTTCTGCTAGTTATTTAATCTAAATGGTGATTTTTAAGGAAATAATGAATGAAACATTTAAATTTCTTTTTCACGAGATAAATAATTTTAAGCAAAGGACAATATTCCATAGAAAGCTTTATAAATTTTTCTAACACTTTTTTAGATTAATTAATTCAAATAATTTGTTAAAAGGAAATGTTGCACAACGAAGTTAATATTGACGTATTCCGAATGACTTTATAAGAAATTTTAAATATAATTGATTAAAATTTTTTGAATTCTATTGATTTAAATCAAATATTGAATAACTTTAGCCTTTCTACATGGATGAAGTGCTCTAAAATAATAAGAAATAACTTATTAAGCAATTTTAAAGTACATCGCCTAATATAGCAGAGCTTTAAATGCCAAAATAATAAGCTTAAAACCTCATGGATTTTAGCTTTAGCTCCTTATTTTGTTGATCATCACTGTTAACCACATTTTTATTTTTGGAACAAATTCGACCAAATGGCTTAAGTGTTAATTGTTTTCATTGTGGAAACTCAAATCAATGTCCTTTGTCGACAGTTTAGAGAGAAATTTATGCCACATTGCGTTTTTTAATTTGGATTTGCTAGTAGCTTAGAAAATTCATTTCAAAAAATAATTTAAAACTTTACATGTAATTTATAATACTTAAGTTTTACTAAAAAGCAAGCTTATTTATGATTACTCAATTGATTCATTACTTAGAATATTAACATGCTGATTAAAAAACCTTAAGGAATTTATAAAAAGCTCCTTAGTTTGTAGAATTTACATCTTATCAATATTTTTACCATTCATTCAAACATTATCGTAAGCAATACATTTTATGAAAGTTCAATCTCATTGGTGATTTGAAAGTGATTGGATAACTCTTCAGCACATACTACACTTCATGAAATGGAATTTATATGAATACGAATTTTTTATTCCCCGAAAGTATAAATCCTATGACAAAAATACAAAAGTGGGCAGAAGTGCAGTTCTCCAAAATGCTAAAATCTGAGATGCAACCGTTCCAGAATTTCCATATGAATATCTTGGAATGTATTCGGCAATTTCAATCTGTTATCACTTCTTTTACCATCGAATTCTGTATATATTCGAAATAAATTGAAAGGTTTTGATAAAACTAAAATATTATAATAATAATAAAGAAAAATAATGTTAAAAATTCATGAAAATAATTTAGAAATTTTCTTGAACTCAAGTTGATTTATTAAGAAATATTTTTATATGAGTTCTCCAGAAACAAATTATACCTTTCGACGTATTTTAGTTTTATTCTACTCGTACATTGTGTTATTTAACCTATAAGTTTCCTCTTTTAAAATGAACGATAGATGTAAGAAAACAGGCCTCTAAATTTAAATTTCTAAAATATTTTTGTGAAATTAGAAGTGCAAGCTATAAGTTTCATTGAAATATTAAGTGTTTCATTGAAATAATAATCAAAGTTATTTATCTGTTTTAATAAAAACTATTTTGATAAACTATTCGGAGTTGTAAATATTTTATCGTCAATAAATATTGCACCCAGATAGAAGCAAAGTATGTGAACGCAAATTTAGAAGCTGTTTCGTCTCTGTTAAAAGTACTAATTATTTAAGAGTTAGCCACATTGAGGCCAATGATGTCAGCAAACACGTGACTAAGTATCTTTTAACAGGTTCTCCCAAAGAGCGTACAATAGATTCGAACAGTGTATTTAGGTTTAATTTATCACTATGAAATTTAGAATGCCTTTGAAATAAAAACGTTAACGATTTGAACAATTGGATGGCTTTGACATGGGTCAAATCGTAGTACTGTATGGAGGCAGATGATCGTCAGATAGCGCGTCATATAAATAGCGCGCAGATAAAACAGTTTCACTTTGTTGCCATAATTAAGTACGAGGAAGGTGTATGTCGTGTCAAATAGGCTCAGAAAAATTACTGTTTGTAAGTGGTAAAGATTGATTGAAATTGTCCGGCACACGCGAAACAGTAGTGGATCGCCTTTTAGTCTCGCTTTTGTCTTGAGAATGATAAGTGCACCCATGAGTGGAGACAAAGTGATCTGCGCAACAATTTGTAATTTATTGTCATTAGTAATACATCCTGACAGCAGGGTATATTATTAGAGAGGGTTATTTTGTCCGATGCCGACCACCATTGGTCTTCACCAGTGTCACTTTGTCGGCCCAAAGGTACGTTAATGAAGTCCTCCGACAGGTCCATCCTTTTTTGTGAGCATCTCGCCGTCCCATTCCTCTATTTCAACAAAACAATGTTCTTGTTACCACTTTCATCTCAAAGATTTGCCTTGCAACCCTATACATTATGTCGTGGCCAACAATGTCGCTAGACCTGCCACCCATAGAAAACTTATGGGAAGCTATAGGGCCGTTCTGTTGTGATTCAACCACTACCTCAGAAAGTAAGAAATCTACATATAAAAGTAAAAGATCTACATCTGTATTCGGTAAGTTTAATCGAAACACAGTTCGAGAGCCGACTCCATGTGCTATGTCTTGTACCCGAATGCATTAGAAATAGTTGCGGGCCTACTTCCTGTTGAAAGTTATAATGATTTGTATTTTAACCAATACTCATAATATTGTGCCTACAGGCTTTTTTCTGTTTACCAATTTGAAATCGACCCTGAAAGGATCCGTATTTATCGACATTTAATACATTCAAGCAGCTGTAACAAAGGAACTTAAATCAGTGCGGAAGTAGGATTTTTCTCGAAGTTTCCAACTCTCACTAAAACGTTGCCAGAAATGGATTGTATTAGGCGAGGAATATTTAGTGGTTTAATGAGGAATTTTGTTGAAAATATTGAATGCTATTATTGCTATAATATTTCTGTGATCATTCACCCTACTTACCTTGTATATAGCTTAAGATAAGAGCTCAAAAATATCTTGAACATTTTTACAAATTATGTAAGTTACTGATAAATTTAATCTTTTCGATTTCTATATTCAATATATCTCTTCAAATTATACCCACTGAATATGCAAACAACTGATTTTGTATAGATTCTAAAATAAGGCTGCATCATCCTTGGTAAATGATGTTGCAATTTACGAGAGTGATGGAAGACCCAGTTAGATTTGAGAGACAGTGGTTAATAAATTAGGGATAACAGATAATGGTCTTACTCAATTAATTACTGCAGATATTTGTCTGTGTGTAGCAAATATCTTTGAAACTTCTACTAACATTTATTTACTAAGAAAAAATAGCATTGGCAAATCCGTGTAAAATCGTCGACAAAAGGTAAACAAATATGGGAATATACAGGCATTGAAGATAATATTAAAATAGTATTAAGAGTATTCAAATATTGAATTTTATGTCATTAAAGATATTTCTATATCTATTAACAATCGCTTTAGGAAAACACTTTAAACAGTTCCTGGTACATTTTTGAAGAATGAATTACAACTACACAACTAAACAACTTCTTTCTTTGTACGTCGCTCTTTTTATAAAATTATTCTTTGATGACTATATCAAAGTTCATTTAAATTTAATAATTTTAGAATGTAACACTAACAAATAAAATTTTAATATTTATATATAAACGTGATACATTTCATTTGACATGCGTATTATTTGTTAAATGATTACTGGGTAATGTACAACCTATTGATGGTAACTACATAAATTTAATCCTTCTTTTTTAAATAGTATTTTAACCTTATCTGAAACACATTGAGGTTTATACACTGCATAATACTTATTTTCTAGATGTGGTAAAAATTTTCTTTGAAAGTTTGGGTCACATGTGAGATTGTAATAAAAAGCAAATATTAAACTATAATCTGCTTTAATCAACTCATGACAGATAAATGTACCTTTTATTCTTTTTATTCTCCTAGTACCAAGGAAAGTTGAAATTAGCTTGAAATTTCGAATAATTTATTACATGTTTAATTTTTTTTTTCCAAACTGAAATTTTAGTTGTCTCATTTAAAAAAAAACTTGTATCCCCAAAGTCAGTCATATATGTTCAACGAACGTTTATTGCATGGTAAGTGAAGAACGAATGCATCCAGAAACTGGGTAGGATCATCTTAACGGAATCAAACTACTTTCACCTTAGATTCTTTCGTCAAAGTAACAATACCTTTAGATGTCGACAGGCGATAGCGAGGCAGAATAAATGTGATGCTTGAATTTTCTGATTACGGGAACTCTCTACCGTCAATATCACACCTCGATTTTACGACGAAAGTTGGAGCTTTGAACATGATCATCATGAACTACGGTGCCAAAGAAAAGGCCGTAAAAGGACTTAGATTGAATGCGATAGGAATTTCAAGGAGGTTTATTGATCACTGAAAGGGAAGTGAGAAAAATTTCCTTGCAGTTTTTCTGATACCCGTAGAAAGAATTTGCAATTTTATTTATGGAAAAGATCATTGTCAAGTGGGAATTGAAAAGAAAGTCACGTTATACTACTTTTGTATATTTTAATCATATAAGGTTATAATAAATGTTTTCCGAATAAAAATTCATGAAAATATTTTATTGGGAAAAAGTGTCAATAATCTATCGGATATTCTGTAAACTGAATCGCAATCGATTTGATTACTAGATTTATAGCTTACATTAGAGCAGCGTATGGGAATCGCAGGATGCGTTCGGAATCAATTTCGAATGAAATATCTTGAAGCAGTAAAATAAAGAATGACTCCCAATAGGAGTTTACGGAACAAAATTCTCATGTTTATATCGAACTTACTGAAATTACAATCACGAAATTATAATGAATAAATTTGGATTTACAACAATTTCATTATTGAAATTACTATAGTAAAATTATAAAGAATAAGTTTACATTTACAACATTATAATCATTAAAAATTGTCATAACAAAATTTATATTATTAAGTTGTGGAGGTTGGCATCGGTATGTTGAAAGGAACCAAGCTTATTTATAGTGGAAAAATAGTTTATTAAAGGATGAAAAAGACGGACACACGTGTTTACACCTCGAGATCTAACCATCAAATCTGCGTTGAAGGTGGCGCTGCTGTAGCAAAGCGGGACAATTCCCATAAAAGTTACAAAGTTGTAATTACTGAAATTTCAAATGTAGTTATTAAAATTACAAAAGTATGAAGTATGCTGAATGTTTTTCTCTTTTAAAATTTGTAAGATTTTATTATATTAAGTATAGTATTTATATATGTTATATATATATATTGATAATATCACGAATAAAGAGAAATTTGAAATAGATATATTTGTAAAACATAAATGATATATTAAATGCATATTCAGGAAAATATAAAGATAATTATAATTAAATTTATAAAATTACCAAATGAAAAAAAATAATGCCTAAAATATTTATTATAATTAAAAATTGAACTGTTCGTTAAGTTAATATTTTGATCACAAATAATGCGTGTAGGGCATGTTTTCATCAAATTTGAAGTAAACGAAATGCTTTCCATTAATTTGGTTTGATTAAATTTAATAAAGATTAAAATTTGGTTTTTGTGAAGAATATTAAACAAGTTATTTCACATTAAAAAGTATATAGTCAGGGAACTTAATCATTAACTTTTTTTTAATTTCATCATTTCTCTCAATAAATGCTTATGTATTAGAAAAGAAAATATAAATAATTTTATTGAATATAATGCATATTCATTAAATAACAGCATTAGAAGTAAAATCATTTACAGATTCTTTTAATTCCAATTTGTTTTTAATTACCAAAAAATATTCCTAGATTCAGTAAAAA
Source organism: Nephila pilipes (assembly GCA_019974015.1). Classification (NCBI taxonomy): domain Eukaryota; kingdom Metazoa; phylum Arthropoda; class Arachnida; order Araneae; family Nephilidae; genus Nephila; species Nephila pilipes. The sequence goes on along the minus strand of BMAW01042404.1, from coordinate 46,565 downwards.
TTAATGATATTTGGAAATTGGACTCTTTCTGGGCAAGAAAGAAAAAAATTAAATGCGAAAAAATAAATTATCCAGAGTTTCACTAATACAACATATACGAATTCTATGTTCTCCTTAATTTGTTCTATTGAACTGAATTGAATGCGAACGCTGTAATAGAAAAAGGCGAAACGTCGAAAAAAATCTTAAGCGAATAAACGATTTCCCGAAACGGAAAAAAAAAGAAAATATATAATAAAGGAAAATCTGTAGCTTCTTACTTCACAACTTCTAAAAAAAAGTTTTCATAAAAGTAGTAATAAAAAAAAGTCCTATGTTCAACTAATTTTCACTACCGCTAATCTCTTACAACATTTGTCGTTTAAAAAATCGGGACGTTCCACTACACGAAAGAGAAAAAAAAAATAAACAAAACTAAAACTAAAAAAAAAAATTACTTGTTCAACTGTGAACGAACTTTCACAAGTCGTCTGAAGTTGTAGAAAGAGACAATTATCGAAAAGCTGAAATGTCAGAAAAAGCTAAAGAAAAAGAATTCTTACACCACAAGATCCAGAACAGCTCAAGCTTCTTCCATTGCTTCACTTATCTTTGCGTCAGACGTGTCAAACTTCCGAGGATATCTGGTTGGTGACAGCATGATTCATATAGAAAGGTGAAGGAAATATAAGCTTAAGAAATGTAAGGTGCAATATTTTCCGATAAAGAAATTCTTGACAATGAAATATCTTGTTTTGTTCGAAAAAGTTATAATTTAATAAAGAAGTTTATTACAAGTTCCAGCAGATTTATTTTTGTTCGATATAATTTTGTTGATTCCCCTTATACTTCATATCTAAATGATGTTTTTATAATTATAAAGTTATTTACTATGCGACGATGAGTCGTTCTTGGTAGTTTGATAATCTCGAACATAAGCAGAAATTGATTCACTGTATCAACGAATGATTTTCAGGAAGCGTGTGTTTTCAAAACAAATGATATTTAAATAATTTTAACAAGGTGGAATATTGACTGCATTTTATTGGATCCATTGGTGGGAATTTATGAAGAAAAATTGTTATTTTATCTATTATGTGGGGATTATTAATGATAAATTTTGTTTGATTTTCTAAATTGCACAGAAAATCAAAACAATAATGTATTTTGAAATATAAATAGCGATAGAGGATAAAGGAGCATTTTTCATTTTCATTTCATTTAAATACAACAATAAAAGTCAGAAGTTTGCTAAGTATCTAAAAAGCAATTTTAATAATCTATTGTACATTATCAGCAATGTTGAATTTAACATTTGTATTGTACAAATCTAGAAAGTTATCAATACAACCTATCACAATCACTTTTCTCTCTCTGTATACACACACATATATATATCTATATATATATATTGTTTGTATGTATGTATGTATCTATGTATATATATGTAATGATTAAACTTAGTTTAAAAAAAGTTCTCACATAAAAATCATTTAATTTCCCAATTTTTCCATTCTCTAACTCAAAAATAAAGAGTTCATTCCTATTTTCTGATCCAATTGCAAATTATCCTTTTATTTATTAGATCACGCGCTCATAAAATCTGTTTAATCGGTTTTCACGTAGTAATAAATCTGTGTAAAAACAATCCCCACTAGACTGATAGAAGTCTGCGAAATTCTCTGGAAACCCTTTATCTTACACCTTGTGAGTACCATTTGAGCTGGAGAAATACCTAGAAAATACCCATTATAAATTAACCAACACCCTAAAACATGCTCTTTTCTGTTGTTATTGAAATAGTGGAGCTGTGTCTCCAGCCTTATGGATAATTCTGTGTTGCCCTCTCTCAACTAAAATGAATAAGTAATCTTAAGAGCAAAAAAGAACTTTTTATTTCAACCGAGGATTTTGAGAGTCGCATTTCTATCTACTTTACTAATATTTTTGTTTAAATTCCTTATATATATAGTTAAAATTTAGAAATTTATTATTCTTCAGTAACAATTGGTCGCATTTAATAATAAATTACATCTTCAATTTCAAGTAATTTTGTTTTAAAATTTCACAGAAGCAATTAATGTCGACATTTCTTTGTAAAAGCAGTGATATATATTTTTACTATCAGTATTTTCTTTATAATGAATATTAGTTTTGTTATATCTTACATAATAGGATTCTTGAAAGTTAATAATATAACATTTGATTTGCAAAATAATAGAGTTACTCAAAATTTAAACTACATTACATATTTTGACATGATTACATTTTAATATAAAGTAATAAATTATTTAATTATTCTTTCTCTACATTTTATTTATACACGAATTAAATATAATTAGTTAAAGTTGCTTCTTAAAATCAATGTCCAATTTAGCAATTCACTTTTCATATTTCTTTTTCTTTATTTCTATAACTTTTGTCGTTACAAATTTACATTTATTAACTAAAAAGTCAGACTTCAAAAATATGAAGAATTGTGCTAAATATTTTAATGAAAGTGATTATATCACAAACTAATTTCTATAAATTTTTCCCTCAATTATTAAAGGACTCTTATTTTTCCTTCCTCATAAAATGATTATAAACTTTAATGAATACAATTATAAAAATTAGCTAGTTTTCGTAAAGCTCAGTATTGTTTCGTGTAGGTGTTCTGAATTTATTAGGACGATAAGAAGAAAGAGCTACAAGTTCACAATATTTTAAATCAGAATAATTTAAAATATTTATAATCAGATGGGAACTCATAATAATTACCTCTTAGAATAATAAGCCTCATGAGTATTCTATAATAATTCAATTTAAAATGGTGATACATTGTTTTTGACTTTAATATGAAATTGTTGATAATAGAAGAAAGAAATGAAGAAATTGAAAACTAATGAAAGAAGAAAAGCATTGAAGTAAAGTGTTCCAAATTTGATTCATTCTCATCTCGTAAAAATATTTAAATTTTAATGAAAGCAATGAAATAATAGAGCTGTTTGGCTTCAAAGCTGTCATGAACACTTTTATATACATACACATATATATGTATGTCAATGTATTAATATTATTGTGTGTGTGTGTGTGTGTGTGTGTATGGTGTGTGTGTGTGTGTGTGGTATGTTGTGTAAGTGATGCAATGAAGCTTTTGAAACCAAACAGTCTATTATTTCTCTATTTTGTTCGATAAATTTAAATATTTTTACGAGGTATGAAGTGAATCAAATTTCTAATACTTTACTTTTCTAATGTACGTAACTTTGCATGTAAATACTTAACAAGCAAAATGGTTGATCTTTAAACATTCATTTTATTTCATTATTATAATCAGGGATCCATCTCACTGACTTTCACAGGCCAATTTTATTTTAAAATTGAAATTTCTTAGTACTTATTCTTTGCACTGGTTCTGGTATATAACGTTGGAAAACTTAACTGGTTTCTGTTACTTTTAGAGAAAATCGATTCGTGGAAAGAAGATTAACAGAAAAATTGATAAATTAGCCGTTATGTACACTAAATATTTTATAAAATATTTCAATAATATTTATTCTTTTAAAGCCATAAGATTTTAAGATGTAAATTTATATAAATGGAATTTATTGAAAACAATAATTAAAGACAAATCAATTTTATTTTTCAAAATTTATTTTAATCTCAGAAAAACATAGTAAAAGTAATTTGCTTTAAAGCAATTATTCTGAAATTAATCAATATAAAGTGATTACAATTATCAAATCTGCATTTGATTAGGATAATAAAATGGATTTAAAAATTATGAGCACGCAAAATACTTAAATATCTAAGCCTCAGAATAGAAACTAATTTTGTACAAATGAAGCAATATACAAACAATTCTTTTTCCAAAAGTATATCAAAGGTCAAAGAAGATGAGAATGTTGAAGTTCTTTTAGATTTGGTCATATAGTAAATTGACTTTATGTGGTTAAAGATTTTCATCATGAGTATAATGATTACTAATGGTAAATACATAGCCAATTCGCTGAACTTTAAGTTGACATCAACAGACTAACATAGATCAATCTGCAAACTTGATTGACGTATTATATAGTTCACTATGGAAACTAAAGATTGATTATAATGACATTAAATTTAATGTGTCATCCCCACTGTCATATTAAACGGAGCACTTTTCAATTCACATTCATAAGCACCTTTTAAGAGATTGTTATATTTAAAAATATTTAAATGATTGATTTAAAAGGATAATTCAAAATATTATTTGTGGGTGATTGAGAAAATAAAGAAATATTCCTTGAATAAACTATTCTTTTCCTCAATATCAAACATCTGCATTATTGTATGAAATGAGATTTTGTGCTATCTGAATAGATTACGTTAATATTGGTCAAATGAGTTATCTTACTTTAATTTACCGTGTTTTTGGAATCTTATCATTTTCAATCATCCATTCATTTAATTGTCAATTTTTATTTAGTAGTGAATTTACAAGTAGGATTTTCCTATCCAATCGGCTCTATTTTATGGCAATCTTCATTACCATTCTTTTTCAACATAGCAGAATATATGAAAAATGCAAACTTTGTCATTGCATTTAACCCTCAGCCTTGAATGCAGACATGATAATGATTAATAGCACGTTCTCTGCTTGTTATGATTTGTACTGTCTGTACAGGATCATAAAATAAATAAAAGCTAGATTTAATAATTTAATTTTGGGTGCAAGTTTAAGGGTTCTATTAGTTTCTTACTTCACAAGCTATTTTGTTAGAACTAGCATTAACTAATTTCTACTGTGTTTTTAAGTTATTTAACTAGTTTACCTGTAGCGAATACTTATAATTGATCTACAATGGAATTCTAAAAATATGAATTTCTCATTTACATTTTCAGAAACTACAGCTGTCGTTCAAACTACTCGTTGTTCCGTTTCCTTTATAGAAGGTATAAGTTCAATGAAAACAAATATATTGTATTTCAACAAAAGTACAATAGAAAATAAAAGGAATATTTTTAATATGGATGTCCTCAAACTAATTTTGAAAGTCTATGAAAATTTTCAACATCAAGCAACATCCCTTATTTTAGTGTGATCTTGAAATCAAGAAGGAACATTTATTAATGCTTGTCACCAATTATATACATCAGTTGAAGAAATATGAATTATAGAGCCAATTGCCCTCAACCTGTGTGTCTTGATAGCATTAATCCTACAGAGAACAAATGCATTTTATTGAGTTATTTGGTTTATTTTAAAATTTCATAATATTAGCACTAATTTACTATGTAACTGTATACAGAGCCTAACATTATTTGAAAAATTCATGTGCAGCCAATTGCACTATGGTCGTTATATTTGACAGAAATACTTAGAGTTTGATATAGGTTTAAAAATAATTAAGTTCAAAATTCTATCTTTCTAACTAAACTGAAAATAATACAGACCTTTATAACCTATCCATACAGATTATTCTGTAAAATGTTATAATAAACACCATTGGTCGACAACTTGGAATAAAATATTTTGGAAATCACATTTTACCATCTTTTAGAAGTATCAATACTTTCCACGAATATCAATGGCACAAAGTTATTACCTTAGAGCCATTTCCCTAAACGGATACAAATTCATTTGCTCCCTAAATACTATTTCTCTTATCTATTAATGAACCAACAGACGTCGTCGATAAACCATATAATAACGTTTCCACTGGTAACTCGAGCTACCAAAGAAAAAGACCTTCAGTGTTTAGCAGTATCAGAAGGAAAGCATAAGCAGGATAGAAGACAAAATGATGAAAGTGATGCGGATCAGTAGCATCTGGGATTATAAGGCAGCAGTCACGTGCTATACCTCGTGTGGGATTCAGGACGAACAATCAATATTTTGTACTTCTGGCTGCCGGAATTGAATAGACTATTCAGCGTTCTCAGACTGCTTGGCGCACAAATCTCAAGAATCCGTCCCGTCTCAGCAACGAGAACGAGACTGCAAATGCATAATAATTCAATTTGATGACGCAGAGCGTGACTGAAATGAATTATTCGTCGCCAATGGATGGTACCAGTCAAAATACTAATCAGACTATGACAGCTGGTCATTATTAAATAAAAATTTGGATTTTCATTTCATTTCTCTTTTAGAAAGATTTTAAAACTATTCGCCTGTCTTCTGAAGCACTGATAGATTGGCATTGACAGCTAGTGTTAAACGACTCTCATCAACGATGGGATTTGTTGAGGAGAATAGCTCCAGATATCACAAATTCTCTATGTCTAACTAAGAGTTTCTAGCCTGAGTGTGAAATGCCGGAGTAAAATGTTTTATCCTCATTTTATCAAGATAAAAAGTACTGGAAAATAGCTGTATGAAAACAAATCCTGCTCCCACATATATACTTATATCATAGAGCTTCATACTCATGGAAAAATAATTAATTTTAACTCCGATACACACACATATATATATATTCTAGATTAGAATGATCTATATATTTTGACAAAAACATCATATAATAAAACTATTTAATTAAGTATATGTATCAGTCAGTACTATACTAGGCTAAGTTGAATCAATTTTCTTCTACAAATATACACAACAAACAATTTTAATATTATAGTTGCTTTACGTCAACCAAAACGTAAATACATTTCAAAATTTAAGTATATTTATGTTTGAGAATTACTGGTTGTAATAAGTTTATTGTCATGGTGGACAAAATTTATAAGAAGTATCTTCAAATTTATAATGTGATGCATTATGTAAACATTAAATCATGTAAGAAATTTATTTAACATGATGTTGTAATGGCCTGTTTGTCAGTGCAATATTCCTGAACAATTACACCTATTTCTGTAACAGTGCTTAATTTGTTTGTGCTTCTCAACCTTCTTGCACCAACCGTATTAGTACTTTCACCGGTATCGTGGTAACTTGAAGTCACTTGGGTAATTTAAATTTATCATTGTTGAAGTGCGAATTGATTTTATTTCCCATGGTACTTAAAACCCGTTATAAAGAATTTCAGAATTACATTATTTTATATTTATGTGGGTGTATGTGCCTCCATGCCATTCAACATGGAGCTATGAATGTTATGATCGTGAAATACCATCCTTGATGCTTATGCCCGCCCTTATGCCGATGCATAGGTACTAATTTCTTACTTCAGGACAATGCACAAACCACAGGGCTCATCGTACTTGAAAGTTAGCTTCAGCGCAAACAATTCATCACCTTATTATGTGGTCGATCTGAACGCTGATCCCATCGAGCATGTTTGGGATGCTAGAAGACTTTCTGTTCTCAATACTCTTCATCAGACCCTTGTCCACTTTATAACTGTTTTGCTGAGCAGTAGGCCTCTTCTCACAGTACTCATAGATCTCATAATTGACAGTACCACACGTCGTTATATGCACTTTAGTATACAAAAGATTGGAATCATACACAATATTAAACACTTTTGCTAAACAATACTGAAACATTCTGTTTAGTAAATTTGTCAGATGCAACTTTTGAGAAACATTCTGTTATTAAATTTATACATCAGACGCAACTTTTGGTAATCAGCTTTTCGTGATTTTCCTTCGATTTATGAAACCAGTTATGAATAATTAATGTTGATTTATTTACTTCCCATATAGAATGATTCTAAATGCTAATATTTATTTTGAAAAATCCGTGACTGGGAGTTTAAACTTTCAAACCAATTTGAATAATAATTTAAGCATAAAATAAGCAAAAATATGTATTGAATATTTCATTTCTTCAATTGTATATAGGCATTATTTTTCTTTCGTTCGGAAGAAGAAAAAGATTTCAATTACAATGTTTATTTTCGATTCAGTTCAAAACATTTCTCTAAGTGGCCGACATATCACAAAATATATGAATCAATTTATAATTTTCTTTTATTATTTAAAAATATTTTGCTTTTCTATTATTTGCATTTTCTCTTCATCTTCTTGTAATCTGTCAACGATATGTGCCCATTTTAAAGTTTTCGTCATTTTCTCTGTCTTTATTCTTAGTGTGTCTTCATATAATTTAAAAACAAATAGATTTAACTTCTGATTTTCTTCTTCTGTATTAATTAGAATAAATATGAAAACTTTGCATCCCCATAGGGAGATAAATGAAATAAACAAATAATCTTATATTATCTCTTAACTAGGTCAACTTCTTTTAAGAATCCTCTTTCCTAAAATTATGTCTTTTAAAAATATTCCTGTATCGCATTTTATTCTTTCATGTAATTTATCAGCAAATCTTGCTGAAGCATAATCATCAGCTATAATCATTAGAGTATTATGTACTAAGAAAACCTTAAGAAAAATGTAGTTCATAATTAAAGAAAAGGAAAACTGTTAAAATAACAACAAAAATTGCCAGCTTTAGTGATTAGTACATTTAGAGACGACTTTGTGCAAATAGTTAAAAACAACATAACACATGTCAATACATGGAGGCATGTATTAATACCTAAATCATGTAAAACTATATTTATACCGAAACTTTTCTGAAACTTCTAATTCACTCATAAACAAAACAAAAGGTTTGTGTAATGCCATTTTAAAACAATTATTTTGACAAAGTACATAAAAGTGAAACAATAGATAGTGAATTTCATAGAATTTAACTGAAATTACAATAAATAAATAGAATTAAAACGTTTTAAATTCATTTTAATTAACTTAATATTTTCTGTAAGTGCATTTAAAATCATATATTTTTAATGGTAGAATACTTTGTCTTAATTATTATGATAAATTTCTTCCTTTTCACACATTTGTGCGTTCATTACTGTTGTTTGACTTTTCAGTTAAAGCCGAGATACAATATAATGTGAGATCAGACTATTGCCTTTAAATTATATCTTTTAAATTTTGCTTTGATTATTAATTTTACCATGTATTATTTCAATTACTCAACTCGACTGATACCTGTGAAAACAAACGACTCATTAATCTTAGAAGAGCAGACGGTATTTTAAAAATACCTTGAACAACGGAAAGAACACGGAAATCTGGCTTGTCGTAGTATCTATTTATTTTCAAATATGTCTATACCACCTAACACTAAACACTAGTGTTTATCTGGATATAGTTTTACAATAGAGAGCTGAGTTATTAATCCTTTGATCCTGAGAATATTCTTCCTTTGAAACTATTGATAGTTGACTCTTATTCAAAGGATTGGATTAATATGCATTATACAGACATAATCTTATGATTAATGTGTCTTAGAATGAGTAATCTTGATTCGTGCAGTATGTCAAGTGCTTTCAATTATTTATGTAGTGTACCATTTGAAATTCTAAGGGATTTAATTTGAGTACTAACACTATATATTTTGTTTAAAATTTGCCTGTTTTATGATAAACATCTCCTAAATAGATTTAAATAACCTGATTGATCTACTTAATCCTCTTTGATCCTCTGGTATGCTCCTTATTTAAATAGAGTTCTTATAAATATGATGGATAAACAAAATGAATAAAACTTTTTATTTGTTTGTGTATGAATCTTATTCAACGTATTTTTGCCACACTCAAACGTCCTTCAACCACTGTCAGATGCGAAGTCAAGCTCAAGCTGGCATCCTCTTCACTCATTTCCTACCATCACCCAAGAACAATGCAGATTTAATGCATCAGGAACAAAGAACGTTCCTTTGGAAGGACTCAAACACCGATTCAGTGACCAAATCAACAACCACGAGCTGGCGAGTATGTATGCCTGGTTCCGATGTCTAGAAATGCTTTAAGTTATTTTGAAATTGAAAGGTGCAAAGATAGGTTTTAGTGTTCTTTATAAGCAAAATGTAACAGTAAACTGGCTTGGTAATTTATGATGTCTTTCATAAAGTTATTAAATTTGGTTATATTTTATAGATATATAATCTTTCCCTACGAAGGTGTTTTATACATCTTACTATAAGACATAAGTTTAAGTTATATGTCGCATTAAGACTAAAATCTACGCAATAAATGTATAGAATACCCTTAAAATGGCATTTCAAAATCAATAGCTGGACAGTAGAGTTTAATTAATATTTATGTTACAACGTATTACTGTTTATATTTAGCATAAGTATGTTTGACCCTTTTAATCATAATACACTCACATGTATTTCGAGTTGCATGTCTTCCTTTTTCAAATGGTAGTTATACGTGCCACTTAAATTAGAATGTTTGTTTAAAACAAAGGCTTGCGATTTATTAAAACAAAACACCTTGCATTTTCTCATTATATTATAAATTTCTCGTTATATATAGTCAATTTGTATATTTTAAGTTAAAAGTAATAAGAAACTTTGAAAATCATAAAACGATTACTAACAATCATTGATACTTGTTCCTAGAAAGTTCATTTCACTCTGTATATTTCCATAAATATCTATTCATTTTAAAGTTTTCAACTGAAGAAGAAAGATTATGTTACTTTTGGATCAAATTATATTTGCGTATTTTCGTTTTTGGAATCTTTGTTGTTGGAAAAGTCTTTTGAATAATTTTACTCGTTTTGTCTCAATTTAATTTCAGACAATTTGGAGTATTCTGAGATTAAAATGTTTAATGATTATTATTTAACACATAGGAGTTATTCTTTAGTACACACACACAACTATATATACACACACACACACACCCACACTATATATATAATTGGAAGAATGCAGGGAAGGTTAGGTACCATTAAACTCTAGTTTAACCCGCTTAATCGGTCCTCAACCCGATATTGCTTTTTGACTTGCTGGGTTCCATATTTTCATTTATTTTTCATTGTTACATTTCTTTCTGGATTTTAGTCTTTTAAATATTTTAGTATTCTTTCATAAATTTTCAGTATATATATCTCTTCTTCTACTACATGCATATATTTCCTTTCCTCAAACTGTAAAACATATTTATAATTAAGAAGAAAAGATAAATTTATGTTTTTAAATTACTACGAGTACTATAAAATGTAATAAATAATTACCCACCTTTTGTTCCTCTTTTCATATATTTTATAAATTTCAATTCCTATTCTGTGTAATTGTTTGAAATTATCATTAATAAAAGGCTACTTTAAGAATTATGCAACTTGAAATTGAAATACAAAAAAATGCTACTTGAAATTGAAGTTAGAATTAAAAGAATTTTTTCCTTTCGAAAGGATAGGATATTCAAATTAAGATTGAAATAGAAGTGAGGTTATTCATTAAATGAATGAGGGAATTTTCTGGAAATTTTCTTTAAATGTTTAATGCTTAAAAATCAATTTCCATGTTTATGCCGCACGTTACGTCTTGCAATTTTTCCTGAAAAAATTAGAATATTGAAAAGGATATAGTACTATTTAAAAATAAAATAAATTTTGTTAGTAAAATATTTTCTATTTTCTTTGTAGTTTATTTTCATGCTTCAATAACTTAAGTATTATATATGAGCTGTTTGCTCCTATGCTGTGTCAAGACCACATTCAATGGGACTATATTTTAATAATATTTGCCCAACGAAAAAGAGGAATTTTTATAAAGTACTTTTCAAAATATAGTTACTGAAAAATAGCTTACTTCGTTTTCCAATGATCTATTTATCAATTATTCTGAAAAAATTTATAATTATCTCATAAAGCAAATACTATCATGCTGTTGTAACATATAAAATGAACACGTTTCGTGTTTCTCATAATATGAAAAATATGCATTACATTTAATATAAAAATAGATTTAATCTAATTACAATACAAAATTTGCAAGTCATTTAACTTAAAAAATTATAGCTTTATTATTTCTTTTCTTACGTGTATCATATTTCTTTTTACTATTTGGAGTTTATAGCGTATAAATATTTAAAATTCTTATCAAGACTTTAAACAATAAAAGAGATTAAACATAACTATACGCATGCCCTTACTCGAGATATAAGTAATAATAAAGTAACCAAATACGTTTAAATGAATATGAAATGAATAGATAATACGAAAAATAATATGAAATGAGCAGAGATAGATTGGGAAAAATACCGGAAAATGTTTTACTGAATATTAATTTAATTAGTTCTGTTAATCTATATTGTGTTATGTTATTCACAAACAATATGGAACCCTTTCCCCTTAACTTTATTGATCTAGGGAAACATTTTTTTTCTTATTGACATGTACTTTATTATGCACAAGATTGTAGTTCTTACAAATTTATAATGGAAGCATATAAAAATGATAATAATATTTTTTATCATTCAATTAATAGGACCTCAAAAATGTAGAATTTTGAAATGCTTTAGATTTATTAAGGCATTTATAGTATATATTATAAAATTTAATCTTCGGAATCTTCATAAAATTTTGTTCCAACTCTTTATAAATTTATGCATCAAATTTTCATAAAATACGTCAAAAATTACTGAGAGCACAAGTGATAAATTTCAATTATTCTTTCGTATCTATTAAATAAGAAAAGGTTCCAGATAAAGACAGAAACAAATTCACAGTGCTAATCTCATTTTGAGAAATAATAGATATTTATTTTAGTATGTCATATATATATTTATTTCAAGAGAGATAATAAAAATGTATGAATTATATAATCAGGTACTTTTTATGCTTGTAATACAATGGCCAACAGGAAAATAATAAAATGGCTGGAAAAAATCCTTTTAACAACCATGCAGAATGAGAAAGAGGGAGAGAATAAGAACGTCGAAAACAATCCAAGTAAATCTATAAAGGCTCTACTCCCACTGCATCAAATGCATTTCTCTGCAGTTTGTTGCATTACGGAAAAGCAGCTGTGTTCAATTTATTGGCCTTTCTAAAATAAAATGGCAAGAAAAATAAGAATCTTATAACATTCTTCAGGGAGGTATTCTTGTGAGAGGAGTCGATGGAGGCTATTTTTCTTCAATGTTTGAAATGATCTAGGATCTAAAAAGATTGATTCTATTCCGGGTTCGGTATAGAAATAAGTTTTGATATTTCTGATTATAGAAAATGTATATTTTTTGTTTGTTTCGAGTATTGTTGGTTCTTTAAAATTGATTCGTTTCAATCTTTACTGAGTTAATTTGGAACACGAAAGCAAATGTTTTATATTGAATTGTGTAAGTGCAGCTCTTGAAAACTATGCTTTATTATTGAGTCTCCTTTATTATATGATTTACATATTTTATTTTTAAAATATTGTAAACTTTATTAAGATTGGAAGCATTTCAATTTTACTATTGACAACATATACAAGTATATCATATATATTTGATTATAGGAATAATTTGATGCTTCTAGAATAATATTTCTATCTGTACATTTTGATAGTTTATTGAAATTCCTGAACAGAAGAACATTTGTGATTCTTATATCATATTTATGTTGCACAAAAACAGATGGAGACATAAAATTTCTTCCTTCTTATTATTATTCGAAGAATAGTTATATCAAGGAAGAATTTTAGAACCATGCGCATTTTATTAAGTATTCTGTAACAAAACAAATGTACAACACTTTTTATTGTAAAAGTCTTGTTTTAGTTTTTTTCTTTCCATATAATTAAAATATTTTGAATTATCTGATTAAAATTGATATAATATCTGATCTTAATTTAAACAAATATATTAATTCCAGAATACTTAAGAAGGAAGAATCACACGAAACGGTATTAGAAGCAAAATAGTTATTTTTAATTAAATAATTAATTTGATACACTTCAAGCTTTAGAGGTGAAACAAAAAAAAAAGAAAATGGCAATTTTGAGTAAATAAAATACTTCAACAAAAAAGGGAATAAAAGCAATCTAACTTCTAAATCATCTGCACCATGTTAAATCTGAGTAAATCTTCTCTGGTAGCTCACTGCTATTCCTGTTTAGAGAGAAGAATAATTCACAACACTAATATCTCCATTCCAATACGTCCTAGAATATCATTTTATTTTAAAAAAGGAAGCTCAATTCACCCCCCCCTTGAGTATTTGCATAAAACTTCGTAAAGAACATGATCTTGATGGAAGAAGTAAAATTAATAGAATTGTATAAAAGAACTTGCAAAAAAAGAGATTTTAAAGAAGAACGAACCTCGTCTAATTGAACAACAATCGTATTTTTCCTTTAGAATCATATGATGATTACATTTTTTTGAATGAGACCCCATATTCCTAATGTTTGAAGTAATATAAATGTAATTTTATATAGTGGCGTATATAAACTGAAGTATTTAATTGTAATTTTCAAATTGTATAATTTTTTTTTAATAATGCATAATTTTATTCCATATTCAATGTTAGAAAATGATTTGATATACTGAATAAGATATATACCACATGTGAAAGAATTTTTTAACAATATCCCTTTTTTTATAACTCCTAAAAAGTTAAATGTTATTACACAGTTAAATGAAATACATAAAATCATGTCTAACTTACTTTTTGATTTTTAATCTACTAAATCTTTTATGTCATAGTATATTTTTCCTATTTGTTTGCAGAAAAAAAAGAATGCCCTATTTTTTCAATTCGTAAATATCATATAATACATTAATTGGCTCTCTTTATATTTTGAATCCCTTCAGCTAAAATTTCATTTAACTTTTTAAAAAAATAGATAAATATCAGATAAGTTTGTTCTCATAGAAATTGTTAACTTAACATTTATCCGTTGCTGATGGGGTATTTATATAAATAAATATTCTTCAATGTATTATTAAAATTCTTCAACATTCTAATACAAAATATTGAATTGCAATAATAAGCTCAGCATCAAATTTTCAAAATATTCATGAAAAAAGTTTTGTATTAAATTTGTTTCTTCCTTGAGAAATTTCTTTGAAGTTTTGTTGGTCAGTACAATGGCTACATGTGAACATACCATGATTGTATTTTGGTAATGAAAATAATTACGTAGTTAAATGATAAATTTAAACACACCATGATTGTATTCTGGTAATGAAAATAATTACATGGTTAAATGATAAATTTAAACACACCATGATTGTATTTTGGTAATGAAAATAATTACATAGTTAAATGATAAATTTAAATCATTCTAGTTCTATAGTAATAATGAAACGATAATCTTTCATTTCCTTTAGATATTTGTGATTACAGCGTTTGTTTATAAAATTATTTTCAACAGCGATGTTCAAGTAGAGAATTTAAAGGAACGTCATAATGCAGATTTTATTGGGCATGTCAGTTGTTTAGATTCAATTATTTGAAGTTTATATGAAATACTAGTTTTGAGTTCAAAAGATAATTTATTTATGCGATTTTCAGAAACTAAATATGGATTTAAGAATTTACAAATTGCTTTAGATTCTTCATTTAACAGAATCGTTATTTTTCTTTATATAAACAAAATGATATTTACTGATCTACGATATTTCAAATGCATCTCTTATAGATGACCAAATAATTCCTATTCATCAAAATCGTATTTCATTGGTAAAAAATAATCAGCTGAAAAATTCATCATTTATTTATTTTTTAACGGACCGTAATTAATTCCTTCTGCAGTTATTATTAATACATATTTAAGATAGTCACTAATGAACAGTACATTGAATAGAAAGTCATAGAGAGATGATTACTAAGTTATTTTATTTTGATCTATGAAAACTCAATGGTCAATCCCTAAATATCTCTGCCTATGGAAAATACCCTTATACTAGTCTGATTTAACGTATAATATAACTAATTGGCACTAATATAACCTAACCAATTCGGTTCGAGTTCTTTGAAGATTTATAGATGAGGATTTCAATTACTTGACTCTAAGTAGATCCCTTCTAAGTTCACTCATAAAGCTTTTCACTGAAAGCAAACCTGATACAAATGACTCACATTGGTAAATTAAATTCACTATTTTTACAACCACTAACTGACTACAGTATAAATTTGTTCGCTGGTAATGAATACAATTATTCAAACCTGTTAACTACACATCAGTAATTCTAATCTTCTGAAGTCAAATTTCATTTATTGGTAGAGGTTTACAATTCAAACATCTTTTAATGTTTAATGTTAGTTGAAGAGGAAAACGCGATAGAGCCTATGTCACAAATTGTACTTCCATTTATTATATAAGTTCCAATACACTTCTCAAAACAATTCGTAGATATAAAGATAAGAACTACGTATGAATAAATGTTTATAAACTAATATTAGATTAATAAATGTTGTAAAAATGAGAAAAGGAAATTGTATACGCTTAAAATAAGGGATAATGAAATTGACTCCATTGCATTTGTAATTAAACAGAAATTCCTGATTCATGCAGATAATAAATATGAAGAAAATGTGATGTATAAAAATGATTATATGATATAATACATAAAATGTGATACATGAAGTGATACATAAATTATTTTTCTATCATAAATATAAAAATAATTTTACCGGAAAACACGATTACTCAAGTAAGAACTATTTTCAAGTAAGGTATATTTTTCCCACTTACAACATGTATGAAATTAATGATATTTTTATGATGAGATTGGGTAACCCACCTACTTTTGTAGCTTTCTATAACTGCTAAATAGTTTATGAAGGAAATAAGAAGCGAACATTTCCTCTAAAATGACCTAAACATGCTAGACAGGGATCTCAGTTGAAAAATATGCTGATAAATCCTTTGCGGAAGAGGAAATCGACCACTAGTTTAGCTCTATGTCGTTATCATCTTCGAAAAGAAACTCCTTTCCGAATGCTGCGGGGTAAATAACGATAATAGTTCTGAAGATCTCTAACTTATATATTCCTAGACTGGTAATGATCGATTCCTAAGGATCAGTAAGGGGAGAGAAACCAGTAATGTATATATACATGCAGAGGTACTAGATCTGCCTTATACCTCTCTCAAATCAGGGATTTTTTTAAACAAATG
The DNA here is from genome assembly GCA_019974015.1 of Nephila pilipes. Classification (NCBI taxonomy): domain Eukaryota; kingdom Metazoa; phylum Arthropoda; class Arachnida; order Araneae; family Nephilidae; genus Nephila; species Nephila pilipes. The sequence continues at coordinate 29,755 of BMAW01042404.1, read as the reverse complement.
TAGAATTATCTCAAATATCATGTGCTCTACAAATATATCGCCTATAATTAAGTTTTGCATTAAATATAGACCGTCTTGAAAAAACGTTACTCTATTCATCTCTTCCATTAAAGTAGTGTGCTCTTATCTCATTTTCTGCAGCTAGCACGGTAGTCCACTGTTAACTTGATGCAAACCATAGATCCGTAAGCAAACAATCAAAAGTAAAAGAGTCAATTTCGAACAGTGTAAGTTGAATATTCGGTTCGGGTTGCTCTCTGAAGTTGCTTTTGCACAGAAATAACGTTCTTTATGTGATTTTATCAAACTATTTTATCGACATATATTTATTTTTGTTTTATATCATTTGCCTGTGACCTTGTTGTAATATTTGGCTAGCATTTCCAGTTTCAAGATTTCGTAGTCTGGAAGTCACACTAGGAAACTTTCTGATTTTCGCTTTGTTTTGTGACTTGACTGGGCTATAGATAGCTCTCTAGGTCATTTATTAAGATTATTTTGCTGGGACATGGTATTCAGTGTTACAAATCATTCAATTTAAAAGGAAAATAGAAGTATGTTTTTCAAAAATATCTCATCTTACAAACGTAATGCAGAAGATCACGTATCCCTTAAAATACAAATAGATTAGTTTTCTATATCGCAAGCAAAAGTTGCATGTTTCAAGCCAGCAAATTCAGGTCTTCTCCTATTATATCTCCTTCGTTTCATACTTACTAAAAGCTATAGTTGAATATATGACTGTTTCATATCCAGCATTTAATATTTTCCAATTTTTTTCAGCAGATTTTTAAAATTTGTAATATCAAATACATATTGATTAGTTTAAAGTTTTTAAAATAAAATACACCGTTCTCTACAGCGTTATAAATTGTAAATTGAATAAATACTACTTCATTAAAAATATACAACAAAGTACGAATGAAATAAGAATACTATAAGAATTAAATATATTCTTTGATTTTCCAGTTGATGAAATTTTAATATTCAGATAGCAGGAAATTTAAATAAATTTCAAGATATTTCTAATAAATAGAGAGCAATATACATAAATATATCTTCTTTGATGCATTGTTTCTGATATCACACATTATAAATTATAGGAAAAATGGAAAGAAAAAATATCTAGTTAAGTAAAGTGAATGTAAAGATATGAATATTATAGAAATTGGCAAGAGAAATATAATTCTTTGCACTCATCCATCTATAGAATATGCGTAACTTCCCAGAACGGAACAAAATTTAATATCCTAAACAGTGACAAAAAGATTTAAATCATTTTAGCATAAATAATTGTATGCCTTCTTTGAAATCTTGGAGCCATAAAATAGTGTATCGCACATCAACGTTAAACTTATCTTTTCCTTAGTGAAAAAGAAAATTCTAAAAAAAAAATTAAATCTTGTTGGAAAAGACAAATCCATTTATAAAAAAAAATTAAATCGATTGTGGGTATTTACTTTCCAACCCAGCGTCAAAAAAGAGCTTATAATAACATGAACATTAGCATGAATAGAAAACGAAGGTAAATAAATTGCATCTGGCCGTAAAAACTATCTAAGTATAAAAGTTTAAGAATCTAAACTTTAAAATAACATCACTAATCTTTATACTGAAAAAAATAATGATAAAATGCAGTACCCTAAAAATGAAAAGTAACACATGCTGCAACTGATGTATCATATAAGTTATAAATTGGCTCCTAAGTTTCAGACGCACAATATGGAATTAGGGGTTACTTGCGGAGAGAGGGTTTCAATGTTTATCTTCTGAAATTGCTTAACTGAAGTACGGGATATTTTCTTCTGCAGATGGTAGAATAAATGAAGTATATAATCCCTCATAGATAAATGTATCTTGTTCCTATCATCTTTATTTTCTTTATTGAAGAATTTGTTTTTATATATTTAAGAACAAAAAATAACTTCAAGCATGTATTTTTCTATAATGATAGATCAAAGGCAAAAAAAAGAATTCAATACAAAAAACGTTTTGTAAGAAATAATGTGTAGAATTTTATAAATTAATGTAGAGTATTCTATTTTTACCTATTCTTCTTCTTTTTTAAGAAAATTGTTTCCTGAAAAGACTTTAACTAAATTAATCTAGTTTAAATTATGATAAATGTAGGTTTCCTGACGTGCCTCTAGCATACAGATCCACATTAAACGTATATCACTATTTATCTCAATGTACCGAACACAATATTGCTTAATTAATCATAAGATATGAAAAACGCATGATCGACATTTTTACGATCAATTTCTTCTAAAATAATCAATATTATAGGCAATAAATAAATTCAAAGAAATATATTAGTCCATTTGTTCGTTTACTTGCCAATTATATGGAATAATTCTTTTTAAAGCATTTTAAGCTTTTTTTTAAACATTTGGTTTAATTTTTTCCAGTCATAATATATATATATATATATATATATATATATAATGTGTGTATGAGCACGATAATATTATGCGAGTATTACTTTAACTCAATAGCGAAATCTCACAGCTCATAATAATTTCAAATCAGTAACTTGTCTTTAATTCGTCACGTTCGAGGTAATGACCGTGTCGGAGTAGCAGTCTTACTGGATTATTGAGCTTCACTATAATTTTAACGGGTATATTACAGATAAATTATTGTAGGTAAAACTGTAAGCGATTATAACATATATTCAACAGTTTTATGCATCTTAGGAATCTGTAGATACGATCCAAATACCCTATAACGATATATAATTTCTTGATAAGAAATGCAAGACTTGCAAAATTTAATACAGTACAATTTGTTAAAACTAGTTGCGACAAGTTACTCTACTTACCTATATGCGCTTATTAGGTTTTTTGCACTTGAAAATCCAATTCTGGTCCACACAGTAAAAATCCAATTCTGATCATTTTACTATGCAGTTCACTGATTGTAAACAGTTGTAATATTGTGCAAGCGTGACATATATCCCATTAGAAAACAAGAAATATAGTACTGCAAAGAAAACTGACAATAACGATAAGCACTGGTCAAAAATGCAAAAACAGCTGCACCGCAATCTGATAGTGAAGAGCAACAGACGGCAAATACTCTTTTCCTGCTAAAAAAAAATTCTGAAGTTATACGGCTCAATCAATAACGGATTATTGAACGTGCTGCACCACTGAATGCCGGATTGAAGGGTGCTTGATATACTCATTATAAATCACAGGTTTAATTTAACGTTGTTTTGTAAAATATAGAAATATACAAACAGGCAATGTGACTGACTTCTCTGAGTTGCTATTCTTACTTTTATTATTAATAATTTGATAACTCCCACTAGTATAAAGTGAATATTTACTTTTCATAACTCAATTACATTCTAATTTTACTAATTTATTGAATAAGAGTTCATTTATTTTACTAAAATGTGTTCATATAATTGTTTCTAAAACCTCTACTTGCAATTCGTTAATCAAACACACATTTTTAATGTATCAGATGCAAATATGTTTTACTATTTATTAGACACTAAAGTTTATTACGCTGTTTTAAATTGCTGAAAAAATTTAACTAGTATTTTTATGTTATTCGAGCAATAAAAAAATTACAGCGATATACTTTTTGAATTAGAGAAATATGTATATTTACAAAAAAAAATATGTGAATAAAAACATTAACGATTCTCATAAGCTGTATTATAGTGTATTGATATGTTCACGAGTAAGTAAAATTAAATAGGTCACTAAACCTACTCCTCTTTGAAGCGGATTACATACCCGGTTATTTGATTAAGATATTTTGCGTCTAATATGAAAATAATCATCGTAAGTTAATTGAAGACATTTCAAATGTTTTCACATATATCTCTTTGAATAATTTCATCAAGTTCAATTAATCAAGTCAAGTCAATTTTTTGATCAAAGGCTGCTGAAGGAACCAAATCATTCGTGCTTTTTTGATCAAAGGCTGCTGAAGGAACCAAATCATTCGTGCTCCTTCATCTGCAAAAATATATATACAAATGAGTTTTTAGCATGGCTTCAATTTTACCATTCACAATGAAAATGATGATGTAATGACAAATTTAATTATTTTAATTTACAAAATATAATAGCTAAGTATGCAAACTTTTTCAAATTTTTCATAGATTATACAAGCGGACAAATGAAATAGACGATCAATAAATATATATATATATAATTCCCAATTTCAAATTCAATTCAAACAAACGTGTCAAGGCTTTGCCGTGGAAAAGCCATCTATTACCTATGCGTAAAGGACTTAATAAACGTTAAGGCTTTTATGTCCTCACAAGCGAAAAGATCAGACGGTAATTATCATATATAGCAAATTATTTTATAAAATATGTAATTTCTATAGCATCACTTAAAGAAGTGCTTAACTTTGCAGAAACACGCGTAATGTCATTGTATGTCTCTGAATACAGAAATGAGTCCATTCAATTTTCTAATTGATATTTTTTACCCACGCCACAAGATAAGAATATTTTCCTGTCATTGAATTTGCAATATCTCTCTGTGTGCACATACATAGAGGTTGAAAAATCACATAATAAAACCATTTTTTTTTAAAAAAAAAATAACTATTGACCGTATCAAAAATTGCTTCTCCCATTATAAAGGTTTCTGAAGGATTTCTTGAATGGAATTCTTAAAAAAGTATCTAACGTAGACAAGCAAGAAATACTGCAGCATTTGTTAAAACGATAGACTTATGAAACTAGCTCGCAAAATAATTCAACTTTATTCTCTTTAAAAGTTCTATCTTTATATATTTTACCAAATCATAAATTGTATGCTATACTGTACTGTTTGATAAAATAATCCAGTAAAATTTATTTGCTATATTTTCTCCAGTCATACGCTTTGCGATATCTTTTGCACAAGGTCCAGTTGAATTTTTTGCCATTGTATGTGCCTGCCCAGGTCTTACAATTCCATAGCGTACTCGAAATGATGCCTCAAAAACCATTTTCTATCTTAGCGTGAAATTGACAGGGAAAAAAAGGACACTATACACTTTCTAATATCTATTAATTTTATTTCAAATTAATCGAGATTTTTATTCTTGTGCATAAGATATTTTTTCAAGGTGTATATGAGGAAATAATGGGTTTAAACTACTATGGCAAGATATCCGTTAGATGTTGCTGAAGCGGTTTAGGTTCTGATTGTTCTCTAGTAAAACCCCCCACATTTATAAATAATCGCTGTCCTATTTTCGCATTTTCCTTTTCCTTTTATCATGTTCATTAATTATATTTTTCCTTTTAGTCTGGGGAGATGCATTTCACTAATAGATTAATTATCATCCCCTTGTGTTCATTCGAAATCAGGAGCTGAAGTTGAAGAATAAACAAATAACTGAGTGTCCATCATTTTATCAGACTCGATTAAACAACTAGTTTTTAACTTTAGATCTGTAAAAAATTATGGTATAAAAATTATTAAATTTGCTTTTCTGAAAAAAGCTTCACTAAACAAAGGTATCGTAATATAATACTAATCATGAACTAAATCACTCAAGGTTTACTAGCATCTGTACAAACGCTTCTAAGACGGGCGTATCCAGTTGACAGAAATATCTATTTCATGATATGTATTTTCTGCTTTTCTATCCAATCAAGTACTGACGTCACTTGATGGGTAAACTGTCTAAACTGTGAAAAATGACCCGTTTCAACTTATTTTATTCCAACAGCTTACTCCACCTCAGTACTCAAGACGCAGTAATGTGTTTCTCAATATTTGTCTTATTAAAGAACACTTACTAATTTTATTTTATAATTTTATAGTTTTCAAATTATTAACAGTGCATAAATATATGTAAGAAAATTCAGTGCATAAATATATGTAAATAAATACATGGAAGAAATTGTTTATATTTACATTAGTGGTTTAAAATTCCACAGTTGTAATATTATTTTCCCGAATACCCCTTTATATACCTTGAAAATCCCTGAAGGTTCACAAACTACCGGTTAGAAAATACTGATCTATGTTAAAGAACTTTGATTTATATCATGAGAAAATGTATGTCAAATATATGTGTAAATACAATCAACTTTGTAAGACCTTTCATCATTGTTGCACACCTATAATATAAGAAAAAAATAAGTGTTTTAATCTGAAGATGGGATTTCAAGAAATGAACTCTACGTTTAAATAAATAAAGGAAAATTGAGCAAGGTAAGATATTTTTTGAGAGTGAAATAATTTATGTAAAAAATATTGGAAAAAATTAGAGTTTAATTTCAAAAAAGCATAGCATTTTTTATATCTTCTCAGATGATATTTACTGTTAAAATTTGCTCTTTCGATAAATACGTTTTGTAGTTTTAGAAACATTATTTATTTCCAATTGTTCTTAGAGTGCAATTAATGCGAAATGTTTATTTAATTTTAAGTGTTTCAAAAAAGTACGTTGACAATATTCTTTCTAGATGTTCATTAGACGATGAATATTTCCCCCCTTTTTTTACACCCAGGAGAAATTTGAGAATTAAAAAATGTCATTCTAAAAATCAAATATCTTACAACTTATTCTTAGATGAGAACTATTTTAGATTGAGTTAGTTATGATATAAAAATATTTTACTATATGTATAATAGATTTTTATTTGGAAAAAATATGCTACTGATACATCTCAAATGGATATGAATTAGCGGTGCTCTCTGAGAAGTATTAAGTGATTAAGACGATACCTGAGCTGGACTTCCCTCTCTAAGCTTCCACATTACGCCAACGGGATCCAATTGCTAATTATTTCTTTTGAATAAATTAACTTAGGTATAGCGTTCCAAAGATCTTAAATTATTTTTATCTGAATCTGTAACCGAATGCCTGCAAAAAATTACTATTAATGAAGCATGAGCTCCTAACCCCCCAAAAATGTAATCTTGATAAGAAATTTTTATCAGAATTACTCTACTTGGTTTGATAATGAAAAAGAATTGAATATAATTGTTTTTGCAAATAAAATTTGATTTATCTAGCTGTAAGTAAATGAAACTTCCGTCAAAAAGTTACTTTTGCAATGTATTAAGTAGAAAAAAAATATTTCGCGCGTGAGAAAAGTATAAAACTAATATGAAATTTCTGTTGAAGTTACCAGGAACAAAATATTTGAATTCCTCTTCTGAAAAGAAATTTCAAAGTGTCGCCTGTCTCTTATGATTAAACTAACTTTAAAAAAATGTTTTAATACTCTCTTAAAGAATATAATCATATTAGTGAGAACTGCAGTCGAAGTATCGAAGTTTTTCCGAAGGGGCGCTGAACTTAATTCTATTTTTTTAGAAAGAATTTACTTTTGATATTTATCTATGTAAGGAAAATAAATTTAGCTATAAGACATTTTGTCATCTTCTGCATCTCAAGTATGTACTAATTTATTTCACAAGTATTTGAAAAATGTCGTGAATTTTTAATGTATCTTTATTACGCGACTCATCTGTCATCTTCATCCTCAATAGTAATCGCATATATAAAGTTTCTGCTTAAAGCTTAATTCCAAAAACAGATAAAGTACGAGAGTCATCCAATAAGTCCGTATAGAGAGAAATTCCAAGACATGGTGCTTGTTGCATCAAAAACGGTTTGTTTTTAGTAAGCATCATGATTCACTATATATCTGTATTTGACTCAGCTACCCATATTCAAGATCATAAAGCCTTTCGTACTCCAAAAATTCTTCTTCAATTCATTACCTTCTGATGAGATAGTTTTCCCGTTTTTCGGGAAGATTCAACGGAAGCAACCGAATGTTTTGATTTTTGCCTAATTTCTGGGGCATAGTGAGGAATTCAGATCTCACCGATGGTGACAACTTGACGCAAAAAAGAAAGCTAACTTATCAATCAATGTCACATTGGATTCGGTTCCTTTAACGAATGGCAGCACCCAATCATAACAGCAATTTACCTTGTAGTGACATCTCTCTTCGAATGAAATTTCTGTTTGAATCATACTATTAACTGAAATAATCACATAAAAATAGTTTAGAATTGTAATCAATTACTTTTTCAAACTTATTTGTGCACCTAGCAGGTGACTTCTCTTCAAGCTCGTTGTCGACTCAACGTGGATTCTAACTTAGCTTCTATAAGAATCAAGGTTATTCTTGCCGGATATTCAGATAGAATTATCAACAATGGAGAGAACTTCAGGATTGTATGGCGTCAAGTGATGGTAAGATTACACACAGATACGCAAGTAGCTTCTGCGCGCTATTCAAAACCTTTACACTATTGCTTTATCTTTCAACCTACAATTTTCTTTTTTACCACTATCTTTTTGCTCCATAACCTTACTATAATCTATCAATCTTTCAAACTTCATATTCTGTGTCCCTTTCATACACGACTTGAATTATATCTATTCATTATTTTACCCACCTAATTTGCGAAAATACGTTTAATTTGGTTGGAAAAAGAAAACTTAAATATAAAGTCAGAAAAGATCAGATGTTAGTGAAAGTAAATTCCACGAGAAGCTCATGTTACAAATTTACTTTCCTTTAAAATAATTATATTAATGCATTGCGTAATATAAGAAAACATGGTTCTGAATGTTCCTACCAAAGAAAATTGTAACAAACTAATAAACCATAACTCCCTGGACATGATATCTCTTAAAATTACAATTTTAAAAAATTTGCATGAAATTAATGATACATTATTTATATTAAAATATATGAAATGAAAAATGTTTTTTAATGAAAGTATTTAAGAGAAATATCAAAAGGAACTAAATTAGAAAGGATAGAAGTGTTTTGTTATTTTCTATTCATGTAAGTATTTCTTATTAAATGTTATTTAAGAACTATTCGTTGCTACAGAAATTACCAAATGTTTCTCTTATATTTCAAATATTTCTTGTACAGCTATTGTACGGATATATACATGGATGAGTATTTTGAGATTTGATATCGATAGCTATTGTTTTTCTTCATTTCTAGATATTTTAATCAGTTACAATGGTAACAACTTCGTGTTTTAATTAAACCCTAAATGTCGTTATTTGTATACGCTTATATTAGTAAACATCATTTACGTAATTTAATGTTACAGAAAAATACACTTAAAAATTACAAATAAACTTCTTAAGATAAAATCAGTCTTTTATTTTCTCGAAAAGTAAGTTAATTGCCATTGATAAATAATTAAGATTATAATTGATTGAAAAAATAATAATAATGTGGAGAAATTCCATATATATAGCCTAAGAGTGATCAGAGATTGAGTGATCTTTGAGTTTTGAAAATAATTATTTCCTCGAAAAAAATGAAGAAATATACCTTTTTATTCTTTTTTTTTTTTTTTTTTATGTTTTCTAATCGTATTTTTTTGTGTTAATTTTCCTAATTGAATGTCAATTTTATCGAAAAAAACCTTTTTTGTTACAATTCATGATTACTTATTGTCGCACAGTTGCTTTGAATTTCCTACTATTTTGTATCATATTGATATCAATTTGAGGGATGTAAAAATTAAACAGTATTTTGTTATGTTTCATAAGTAATAATTTTTGGATTGTTAATGAGAATCAGTAACATTTTGGAAGAATAATATTAAAAGTTACTACTTACGGAGGTTCAGAGAATACTTATGTTTCTGTGCTGTTATATTGCCATGAAGCTTACAAGTACCTATGGCACAGAGGTAAAGCATTCTTCTACAGAACACTTTACCTCTAATGATTTCATCGGTGAATGTACGTTTCATGGCAATATAACAGAACCGAAGCGTAAATATTCTGCATTCTGTGATACTGCTCCGTAAGACTAACACCGATGGCGCAGAGGTAAAAGCGTTCGTCTGCAGAACGCAAGTTCAAGGTTATAAAACCCAATGCTGACAGCTTTAAAAAAATTTCCGCTAAAGTTTCGTTTAATTATTTTCCGTTTTCTTCTATAATTTCTAGAACCATCCAGATCTTTCTTTACGTTTCCAGAGCAGTGTTTTCGAATATTCTCATGTCATATAGAAACTAATGTATTCTCAATCAAGTGTAACTGATCTGAGTATATTAAACAAAACACCTTATTCATATAACTATCGTGTGCTCAATTCAATCTGCTCCAATAACTACGTGACATTATAATGTATTTCTGAAAGCTTGGAGTTGAGCAGTTCAAAAAATAATGCATTATTTAATTCTTCTGCATAAAAAAACTCACTGTAAACAATGATTATTGCTTTAAAATTTAATATTATTTCAATAATAACAATTTATCGAAGTTTGAGTTCAAAAAATTACTGCAGGTAAATTGGCATAGTAGAGCTTAATTTTTGTTACAAATTATCAGTATAGTGTGCTCATTAGCATATTCTTCCAGTCTAATCTCCATTTCCATTTCCTCTGAAAGGAAATTAAACAAAAATTTAAGTAACGGTAAAACACTTCTGCTTAATTCTGAATAATTATCTTAAAATCTTTTTGGCAGCATCACTTTCAAAATTTTAAATTGAACAGCTTAACTCTAATCTCCTCCGGCTTGATATTGGGAAATTTTCCGAAATACCTTAATTACTGTTAGCCGTAAGTTCCAAAAGAAATAATAGTTATGAGCTTTATTGTCAGTAATTACACGCTAGTCGATGCTAAAAAGTTTTAGTCCCTGTTCCTTCCTCTAACATCTAAGATATTTAATGATTTTCGTGCAGATTAGCAGCTAATGGCACTTAAATTCCAGTTTCTTCAGGAATACCCTGAAGCATTTACAAAAGATGACTGTGCTGCTAGCTTATATATTTGTGTATTTTACGAATCAAGAGACTGAGCATGGTTGGGTGAGCTTAAAGATGAAAGTAAACTGAAAAAGTGGCTCTACTAGAGTTTTCCGGTTTGTAAAAGAATTAAGGTCCTCAGGTTTACTATCATAATTAGTATTACTTAAAAAATTAATTAATATGCAATTAATTTCCGCATCATTGCAAATATTGTGGGCTCTTTTTCTCTGATATTTTAATTTAAAAAAAAACTCTTATTACATAATGTACCCAATAGTTTACCTTGCACTCAGTTACGTTTATCTCACAATACATAATGCAAGCGAAAATATCGGAAAGAAATATTTTCTATCTTAAAAATTTAAATGCAGAACTATTGTTGGACGAGTGGTAAACAGATTAAGAAACATACAGAAGTTAAAATATTTGCGTTTTTCCTTATACAATATATGATTACATCAAAAGCAAATATTTATATATTTTTTTTCCTAACAGGACACACTATTTAATTTAGGATTCATCAAAAGGTAGTAGTATTTTTCATTTAAGTTAAATAAATCGGAAATATTTTTCTGTAATCTTTATTTTGACTGGGATATAAAAAAGATTTGATTATGAATGAAAAATAGGATACGAAGAAAAGCAGAGCCTAGAAATGTTTGATTATTCATAAAAACAAAAAGTAAATCAAATAAAGTATAAAAACAAAAAGTTAATCAAATAAAGTATTTTTAGGCACTTTCAGGTTTGACTCTTTTTGACCACACAAAGTACTATAAACTAGACAGATCATAATATGGTAATATCCAAATAAATTACTCTATTTCATATTAAACTTAGGAACTCAACAGATGCATTTAATCAAATATTAAAGGTGTAGTGATGTGTTCCATCCACTTTTCAAGATAAATCATTTTTTTTTCCTTTTTGGGAAATTCAGTTTTCTAAATTATTCTAATGTGGATTATATTCGGTGACAGACAGTCTTAAAGCATTTATTTATTATTTGGTTAAACAGCTGTTTTTAAAGAGCTTAGGCTTTTTCTGTTGGTTGTTTTAAGTCGGATATATTACTAAACTAACCTTTAATCGGAGTTAATTGAATTATCACTTTTTCATCCTTATTTATACATCCAATTTTTAGTAGAACTGTAAGTTCTCTTTCTCTCCATTATAATATATAATCTAACTTTGTTAGGATTGAAGACATTGTTTACAAAACTTTCATTTAAGGCCTTACATATATATATATATATATATATATATATATATATATATATATGTGTGTGTGTGTGTGTGTGTGTGTATGTTATTATTTGTACACATATAAAATTATTTTTCTTAATCATATTGTTCTTTTTCTTGATAACAAAAGGTTTTTTTTAAATCCATTGAAAAAAAAATGATTATTGGGAGAAAGTGTGTTTTTAACTGCATTACCTATTTATTTTAATTTTTATTTTCATTACTTGATTTTTTTTCTTTTAAAATAAGTACATTTTATTATATATTATAGGTACATTTTATATTTTTTTAACATATAAAAAAGCCATCTGTTTTAATATGTTAAGGATATTTCATGAGTTTTTACAATAAATATGTCCTTATTATCTGTCTTAAGAAAAATTAATTTAACCTTTTGTAGCCTGTGAATCATAACTGTAATTTTTCATAGATTACAATTGTGCTTTACATAAGATTATGAGGACTTTTATTGAAATGAATACTAACAAAATTATCGTTTTGTATGTAATTCTTTCTTATGGAATAAATTTGTAATTAAATAATAAAATGACATCTTGAATTTTACTCTGCTTCAGAAATTTATGTTATTTTAAAAAATCCATATTTTGATAATGATACATTAAAATATCTTTCAAATGGATTTATGTAGTAGAAAGATTTTAGAAAAATGTTAGTTATAACATTTATATCAGTAGATTAATAAATATATCGTATTTAAATCTGAATTCTCTGAAACTCAATTAATCTTTTTTTTATCCTTCTTAAAGAGTTTGTCTGAAACCTTTTATCCTTATATAAATTAAAATAGCCCTATATTTTGGTTTTATGCAAAAATATTAAGATTCAATGACATTTTGAAATGTCACTTTCCTTTTTCATATTTTTTTATCAATCATGTTCTGCATCCGTTTTATTTTACACACAGCAGTATGTGTTTGAAACAAATCATAACATAAAATACAAAATTTAGTAATAGTGAAACATACTTTAATAAAATTCTTACATTTGTTTTCAAAAAAAAAAAAAAATACTAAGGTTTTGTCTTACTCATTGAAAAATATTAAATATTATTTAATAAAAATTTCAAAATGTTATTAACCTAGAAAGAATATTCAATTATGAACGAGAATTTTTCAATTGATTGTGAAATTATGAATCTGGCATGTGAAATGTAGACTGAACAGATCAGAAAAATTAAAATCTGTCCATATTTAACATCCTCTGGTTGACCAGGCGTGGAAGCCTGGAGAGGGAGGTGAAGCTTAGGTATCATCGTCATCACTTGATCTATGTTCATAATTACGAGATCCATCACCAATAGCTACGGATTCACAGTGAAAGTATTCCACTGGGTTGGTTTTAACATGTTTTATGTGTTTAAACTTAATTCTTATTTCAGGTTTTTAGACCGAACTCTCGGCAGTAGGATTTGCCGTAATATAGACCGTCTCTTTAATTTCAAAGTTATTATGTATAGTGTAAATTTGTGATCCATATTGCTTCTTTAAAGCATCAGAAATAAATTAACATATACTAATACCATTAAAGGAAAATTAGCAACATAATCTGATTTTTAAAACTTATACAGGATTCGGGCCGACGTCGGAGATTATTATAATGAAATTGCAGATTCATTTGCAAAACTCACTGCCACTGACGGCTAGGGGATGAGTGTCCTTAACCCTAAGTTTCACATTGCTAAGATTTTAAAAAACAAATTTCTTTCTGACTGGGGGTACTGGTAGTTAACTAGTAATACTGGTATATTTGATTCCAATTCTGTATATTCCAAGACCAAATTTAAAAAAATTCTAATTTTGGTTTTATTATACGATTCTTATTATCTCTTCATTTCTTATTAAAATCATTTTAATTTGAAAAATATAAATTTATGTTTTTGTGTCTCTATTGAAATAACTGACAACTGCACTTTCTCTAGCCTGTTTACCAAAAATTTTATTTTAAATTGTATTATTGTCGAAGCAAAACCTATTCAGCTGAAGTCCATGAGTGCAAATTCCAATTTACATTTCGAGCTAAAGTCCTGTACTCTTACGACTCGTAAAATTACTCAACTAATTTCCTAATTGCCTTAATTTTTGATTATATATTTAGAATATTTTAATTTCCATTGTTATTTATAATTGTACATTTTGTACATATGTTACATTTATCATTGCTAAATACTTCATTTTTTGGTTCAAGAGCTTGTGGACTCTTTTTGTATTATGGCATTTTGTTTATCATACGCAGTATATTTTACAACTTATTTCCGCAAATTTTTTTAAATCCTTTTCGGTAAATGCATTGTAAGCTTTTACTTACATTTGTATTTTGAAATTATGTTATCTGTTAACAAATACTATTATACTTGTTAAAAGTTTTTACTTGTCTATAAATGCTGAGTAGGGGAGTAATTATCTCCTGGCAGCCTCGTTTGCAGCTCTGAACTCTTTCAGATGAGCTCTGTCCCCTTAGGCATTAAGCGAATAGCCCTCATGTTGTTTCCAAGAGTGGCGTTAATAAGCAATCAGTCAATAAAGAAAGGATGTAAGCGTGAAAGAGAACTATATATGTAATATTTTAAACGTCAATGTGTTTGTGTTAATTTTTCCACATATTCTTATTCTTTCCAAACATAATTTTAAGGAACTTTCTCCACCATAAAGTAGTTTGACAATATTAATTCTTATATAAAAATTATATACATATATTGCGATAAGTATGGTGATGTATTGATGAAAATTGTGAAAAATCGGTTGAAAGTACAAGTGAGATGCGTTGTCGATAACTATATTAAAATTTATGTATGTATCCGAACACTTTCATCCCGTTAGTGTATGTTGTAAATAATTTTATCTTACTGGAAAACCAAAGCACACAAGAATTATTTTGTGAGAATAAAATAACTAACACAATGTCTTACCGTGGATTTATAATAAACTGGGTTGGAATTCTCAATAAATGAAGATGTATCTCCACTAAATTTAGAATCTTTGTCACAGAAGCGTGCATTTCTGAAAACTTTCAAGGAAAAGTACACGGGCCTTAATGACGAAATATTTTACCACAGGGTTCTCTTTAAGGCCGCCATTTATTCCGCTAAGGAGAGATTAAAGCGGAATCTACCGTAAATATAGCTCTTTGGCACATGTGATGACACTGAGTCTTAGCTCAAAAATACACGCGAATAATTCTGAACAAGCATTCACGATGTTTTAAAAATATAATTGTTTTCGAATGTTACACGAAAGTTTCATCGTGTACTTTTAATGCATTCACCATAATTTTTACTTATTACGTTTTCAAATGTTCTAAATATGTGATAATAATATAGAAACATCGTATGATGTAGGTAAAGTACTACACCATACATGTATTTGTTAAAAGAAAATACTAATTTAACTTTTGAGTATACGGACAGATAGTAGAACCATAAGAATGAGGATACGAATTTTGTACGCCAACGCTTTTGAAGGCCAAAATATCAACTTTTACTGATTTTTTTTTGTTTAGTACAAGTTTATTAATGATATAAAAATAGTAAACATCAAGTTAAACATTCGATTAATTAGATTTAAAGTAATCTAGTGCAATGGAAAAGTAAAAAATAATTAATTTTATTAGTAATGTTATGAATTCGGAAAAAAATAAAAAGTTCAAATGTTAGTATATATATATATATATATATGACGCATACAAATATTCTATGTAAGTTACTGTGTCGTAATTATTTTTCTTGCATCCACATAAGTTACATTATCTCAATTTAATTAGTGTTTCTTCTGAAGTTGTAGAATCAATTTCACTGAATTGGCATTTAATGATTTCCTTAGAACGTCTAGATAATTTCAGAATTAATTTTATCTACTGTAAATGTGGTTTAATGAAAAAAAAATATTACATTTCATATACATAGCGCGAGTATATTTAATCAGTATGCGAAAAATGAATTTTTTATTTAAAAAAAAATAGGAAAGAGCATGGGAAAAAAGTGACATTCGACTTTAAACGCCGTTTTAATACCAGGAAGCCTTAGAAATAGGGTAAAAAAAGGCATTAACCACTAGATTATTTTGAAATTCGCAATGAACTGCAACTCGTGTTTTAACGATTAAATATTAGGAATGCATGGTAAGATGAAATCTCGTCAAACATGGGGTAAATTAAAACGGCTTGTTTAATAGAAGAAAATAGAGATTCAAAAGTATTTATGAATAATTTTAACATTTCAGAGTTGAATATACAATCGCAGTCTCGAGAAGTTTTCATTTCTTTTGCACGTCATTATTTTTGTCAACATGTTTTGTTTGTTATAGCTTCCTAAGACGCAAAAGCCAAAGTTTATTGTGCATTTGAAATGAATGAAGTCATAATATTTTTTAAGCACATAGAAACAAAGTTAAAGTTTATTATGAAATGAAAACAAATAATCAATAAGAAATAAAGTGACAAATAACATTTATTTGCATATTGAAGTAGTTTCACTTGAATAACTTCACTAAATTGTAATTCTTTTGAAAACTTTTCTCTCAATGTTTTTATTAAGTGTAATCTTTCTGATTTAAATACTGTGTAAATAAAAGCAGTATTACTCAGCAAAATAGGTAATTGAAATTTTTTATCGATACGCAGAAGCAAATATTTAACCTAACTGAAGCAGTTTCATAAACACTATCAGAAAATTTACCTAAAATATTACATTTATGATAATTTAACTGCAAGGTTGGAAATTTAAACCCAAACATTAATATACGTTCTACTTTTAGTTCAGTGTATTATTAATATTCATTTTTTAAAAGTTATAACCATTTCTTAGTTTTGATTATATTAAAGCTTATAGGATATCGTATATTTAACGCTAAAAATTTTGACATATCATTAACTGAATATTCCGGAAGAGAAATTTTTATTATGCAATATACATTTTTATGCTTCAACATCACGAAATGAATATTCATAACATATTCTGATCAAATTCATATTCCATAATATTAACTGCAGGTATAATAAAATTATTCCAATATCGACAAATATTTTAAAATCTGACAGAGCTTGTAAGGACAATTTTTATCCATC